>JASCZW010001263.1:0-332800 GCA_034211315.2 Aedes japonicus
TGGATGTACTTCACTTCCTTGACCCTACTGATCGTCTCTCCTCGTTAGGTGTCTGCGCCTGTCATGGTAATGTACGACGTTGTTTACTCATCAATTGCTGCCGCTGCTCTGAAAACTCATCCGAAAACTGTTCCGCTTCCAAATTTTCAACGAATTGGGCTGAATAAGGTGAGCAAATAGCTGCTAGCCACCCGGTGGGTATAGGTTTCGGATCAGGAACGGCCTCCAAATATGGAGGTAAGATGCGAATTAAATAAGCATCCCCGGACAGGCAGGGGGGCTGTCGAGGATGTGGAGGGGCTTAGTAGGTTGCTAGACTCTGTTTAGTTTCTTCCAAAATCACACAAATATCCGAAAGCAGCTCTGTCAAAGCGAGCCACTCCGCTCATAAGGGTAAAAGTTTGAGTCTTCACTAACTTCGACTGCGTCTGTTCTCCATGTCAGGGCGGCTCAAAATGGCGTCTGTTCTCCATTTTAGGGGCGGCCGATCATCGTCCTCGTGTCAGCGTGAGTCTGAAACAGAGCTGTACAAAACAGTCCTCCGGCAAGACAAGAGGTTGGTGCAGGCCTTACAAGCCAGCCGTAAAATATAGTAGTAATGGAAGCACACGATGTACCACGCGCAGCTCTAGGGCAAACACAGTTTCCAGAAAGTCGCAAAAGCTAGAAGGGTACAATAGCATGTTATAAGAATAGTGTTTACCTCGAATCCGATCGGTAGAAGATTCTGAGGAGCGCAACTAGCTAGGTGGTTAAACCAAGTGGAGCAAGACCTTGGAAGAGTGGGACATTCGAGGAACTGGAGACAAGGACCCCTTAAACGAGTTTTATGGAGAAATATCTTGACGCAGGTGCGGTCCTAATAGGAATTTGGGCCAACATTGGTAAGTAATTAAGGTGAGCAAGTGGCGCTAAAGGTTTCCACATTCACAGATTGATTAGCAACGGTCTTGTCCAATTTCCTTTGAATTTTCCCACTGTATCAGCTGGTTAACATGTTTACGAAGATACCTCTTAACCAGAGCCCAAAATCGTTCGAAGGGACGAATTTCTGGGCAATTTGGGGTATTCATGAAATTAGGTTCAATTGTGACGTTTTCATAGTCAACTTAGCGTAATGACACGAAGTTAGGTCGGGCCAAAATATTACAGGATTGATGTAGAAGGAGATGTTTACTCATCACCATGAGACCCCAAGAGTGGACAGTCATATCTTCTAGAACTCTTGGAGCCTCATGGCGATGAGCGACATCTCCTTCTACATCGTAATCGTTACTCCACGTACGGAGAACTGACAATTATAGTATTACAGGATTGTTAAGTTGACAAATCAGCAGCATCAGGTATATTTTTCAAGCATTAAATGAAAAATGCTAATTTTTCTTCTCATTTCTAGTTACAGGTATATCACTAAACAGCTCAAACTCTCTAGGAGTCACCATTTTGGGTATTTTCGTAACTTTTCAGAGGGTGAGATTCGAACTCGTGACTTTGGCGTGAGAGATATGGATGCTAACCAATACGCCGGGGTCGCCCCAATATCATTCATTGCTCCTTAAATAAAATTAAATTTTCCGCAAGAACAAATTCGCCTTTTTGCCAAATTTTTCAGAGAAAACTTATGTGCCCCGCCCTGCCAACGTCATCATTTTCACGAATCGTGTACACTGAAAATTTATCTCCGTAAAGTAGCTTCCATGCGTTTCGTAAACATGGATTTTGTACATAGAACAAATGTCTCGTATATTGTAAGTGAAACATTCATAATGCTTTTTATCTGGTGAAATGCTATCATTACGCCTTCTTGTAAAATGCACGAAAAAAATTCGTGACGATCAGCCAATTGCTGTTTCTCTTTATACCGTACTCACGCATGATGGTGTTGCTGCTGGTATGAGCAGGAATAATTTATCTATCCTAAAATAAAAATTAGAGCGCTGTCGAGAGCTATAACTTCATGCTCATTAATCAAGCTTGTACTCACGAGTCAGCATGGCCTAGTTAGATCAACCACGGATTCAGAATCAGCTCTTTAAAAAAAAATCAGGTTCGAATCCCATGTCAGAAACATTAAAAAGACGGTGTACACTCCACGTGGTTGCTTTTTTGTCAATTACATTTCGAGTCGATGAAGTAGATCTGTCAGTTCTTCATGCAAAACCAACAGAGGGACGTTTCTTTTTAATTTATTACCAAATATTCGTAGCTTTTTGTATTGTTTACGTACAATGTACGAATGTTCTTTCTATGTCAACAAAAGCTTCGTGCTTTTGACAGTTGCGCGTGTGCCATTAATTACAAATGTACACTCAGTAGCAAAAAAAAAGCCGAGCAAAATTTTGCTTCCAAAAAATGACATGTTCAACCTACTGTTACTTTGTCATTTATCAATATTTTTAGCTGAAACTTTCACAACACTATACATGAGTAATGTATAGACCTTATGTGGTCGAAATTTTATGTTGATCAGGCTTAAAAATTTTAAGTTTTCATTACATATGTGAAAAAGTCATTTTTGGACACACTAATTTCAAAAACCCGTATTTCTGTGAAAAATTTAGATAACATATTTTTAAATTTCACAATAGCCTAAAAATACACAGGAAATATTGTGGACGAAATTTGAGTTATTTCATGAGTGGTTCGGACTACAGGTGGCGTCAAAGTTGAAGCTCCAACATGAGTATTTCGCTTTTTCACCCGATATTGACCTTGCTGAAATATCGGTGCAAAAAAAAGCCGAGGTGAATGTTATTAAAAATACTGTATAACACTGTATACGTAGTTTTTTCAATCCAATTGATGCTGTATGCCATATGTTGAAGTTTCTCGTGAGTTACACTAGTTATTTTGGATATTTCAGGCGTAACAAATCATGTGTCTTAGTTAGATGAATTCACCTCGGCTTTTTTTGCACCGATATTTCAGCACGGTCAATATCGGGTGAAAAAGGGAAATACTCATGTTGGTGCGTCAACTTTGACGCCAGCTGTAGTCCAAACCACTTGATGGAAACAGTTCAAATTTCGTCCACAATATTTCCTATGTATTTTTAGGCTATTGTGAAATTTAAAATGTGCTACCTAAATTTTTCACAGAAATACGGATTTTTGAAATTGGTATGTCCAAAAATGACTTTTTTCACATATGTAATGAAAACTTAAAATGCATAAGCTTGATCAACATAAAATTTCGACCACATAAGGTCTATACATTACTTATAGTGTGGTGAAAGTTTCAGCTAAAAATATTGATAATTGACAAAGGAACAGTAGGTTGAACATGGCATTTTTTGGAAGCAAAATTTTGCTCGGCTTTTTTTTGCTACTGAGTGTACCTTCATAATAAGTACCAATCAGTTTCGTTGCAGAAAACAACGAATGGATTTGTGAGTATTACCTTCGATTTTGTAGTATAAACTAAAATTAACATTCAGTGTAATATTGCAATCCCAGCAATGCTTTATAGTCCAACTTCAAATACGTTTCGTCCTCCAACATGATGCAGTACTTATTCTTGGCGAAAACTGTGTAATACAGTTTCCACGCCCATGTAGGGTTTTTTCTCGGTTGCTTCTACTTCTTGTCAAATGGTGAACTGATGCTCCTTTTGTCATAAAAAGATCGTCCGATTTGGGGTTCGACGCTCCTTTTTTCCTCCACTTCGTGACAGGTCCGGAAAGGAATACTCCTCCTAAACATCCGCATCGCAATACGCACCAATTCACACCAACTTTTTCAAGTTTCTCCAACTTTCTTAGTGATAATCTTGGAATAGTGTTCCACTCGTGCACGATGGCACGGCCTTTTCAACGGAAATCTTTCCCATCTCTCGAAATGCGCGTGAAACTTTGCTGTAAATTGTGTTCGGTTTGACGGCTGGATGGAAACAATGAGATGGAGCCGACAGACTACCCGAATAAAAATATATCTTCAAATGGCAGCGTTAGAAAAGGGTGCCCTTAATTTCTGGGGCAGTCTATAATTGCAACCTAACCACAAAAATATGTTCATACCTGTAGCAGCGAAACGTCAGGTTGAAACATAAGGGTATATTCGGACAAGTTTTAAGATGTTCATCGCTAGTATTATTTCGTTTTCAATTATATAGAACTGATGTTCGTAATTGTTTCAAAAGCTCATTATTTGAGAAATTATTTTACAAAATCTTTTAGCGTCTTAAACATGTTTCTATTAAGCTACGTAAAGCGAATGCAATGCTCTTCTTTCTTAAAAAACAAAAGTACTGAGATCGTATTTTTTATGAGTTTGCAATTAAGATTACACTTTATGAAATTGATTAACATTTTTTTTAGTATACTGATTTTTACGTTGAGAACTTATTTTGGTGCATTTCATAGTCACACTATGTATGTATTGAATGAAATATGAAAAGACGTGTAGATTTTGTGCCTTGTGGAGATAGATTTCAAAATTTTCACTTCAGCAGGTTTTCCTTCACCATCTTAAAAATAAATTGAATTCGTAAAGCACATTCAGAGTCTGCAAATAATTTCACACAATACCGAAACTTCAAAGGACAAACCGTCATTCTAAACTGGTTTATCGATTTGTATTAACAAACGCTGTTTGTTATCTAGTATTCAATTGAGGCTTACCTCCTACGAGACAGAATGAATGGTGTGTATATTCCTAACATTTTAATTCTCAGGAAAATATTCACGAGTAACGGAGACCAACAGGATCCTGTAAATTATGTTCAGCATGACCGCTGATTTTGAATAAATTTTCGTACAAACGGCAACCAACAACGGACAGACTAATCACCAACTTAATTTCTTGAATTTTTAAGTATGAATTTTGCCAACAACGCTTGCTGAGCGTATACTAGAGCTTACCCTCTCTACAAACATAATTCCACCTTACCTATGGCACTTATGAGGGGTTGTGGAGTTCTCCGCATCTCTCTAAGTAAGTGTCGGACTAACATGCCTTCCTTATCCCCACCAGTTGCAAGGACGCGGCCAGGACAGCTCTGATGTATGGGAAGGCGATACACCTCTTTATCTAAGAGTTAGGGATTGCTCGCAAATCACTACCTTACAGCAACCGATAGAGGCTCGTCTCCCTCTTAACAACAAATCAGAGCTTGTACCACCTACGTATTGTGTAACCTGATTAATGCTATGCTATTCCATAGTAAGAGAAAAAATAAACTATCCTTTTTGGAAAATGACGCTTGAGATAAAGTGATGCAACAAAATGTGGAACATTATTGGTTCCATCGGCCGAAAATGATGACAAACCTTCAACTTTAAACCAAAGAGACGTATTCGGTAATCCTCCTGTATCACGTGGAACTGCTGTAACGCCAATATTTCATCAGATACTTGGTTTCGACAAGTTACACATCCTGGCGGTACAACTCAGAACAGTACATATGATCAAAACATCGATCACGGTAGTAAGTGGGGGGAGTGGGTCCGGACGTCTAGTATGCATTCGCTAGCCTAGAAAATTTGTTTTCCTCATAGTTTGCAGGTTACGTTATAGCGAAACGTTGATATTTTTATACGACTTAAACAGTTATTATGTAAGCGCGAGCCGTTCCGACTAACGTTAGAGCACCGCACAGGCAGCGGTCTGTTCTCTCGATCACAGGCCCGACAGAAAAAAAAACAACTCTCGAGCATGCACAGAATGTGAGGCGATCTGAAATTTAGTTCAATATCAATGTGGTTTTGAAATTTCTTCACCTCGTTTTCGGCGTTGATTTGATGTTATTTAGGTGAAGCGCATCTAACACAATCTTCGAGGAACGGGTGTATTTGAGTAGTGTATATTCATAGTAGCACGCTAATATGTAGTAGAATAGCAATCAAGACGCTCTAGCAAAACAAATAGACGATAATGATGACCTGTTTCATCCGGCAGCAGCTCTTCATTCCCACATGGGAGGTACGGTTTTTTTTGCTGGTGTAAGCGCGCGAGCGAAATTGAGAACACAGCACGCGGGAAGCACACGTGAAGGCCATCACACGTAATTTGGGAAAAGGGTAGGAGGAAACAGCACCGAAAATTATTTAGGCCGGAATCTTATTAGCTGATGTAACAGCTTGGGGAATAGTAGCTATTCATAGCTTATGTCCATTGGAAGTTGATTTAGAAATACACGGCTCGACTACTGCGTAGAATTTTGTCAGCGATTTGAAATATTTGTGAAATCATTCGAAGAATTTACTGTGAATGACATTTACACTTGCATTTCGGCTGTATCGTTTGCTAATTATATCAGTTTCAAAGTATTTATTTTTATAAAGGGCAAACTATGGTCAACATCATTTGGAGTTAAATAAATTTAAGTTCATTATAATATACATATTACAATCATTAGTATGTACAAATATTGTTTTTTTTTGTGTATTAATTTAATGCAGTGGAATGATGGTCCTATCAAATAAAAAATAATGCAATACATAATAACGTACAAAATCCTTCATTAATTTTTTTGAAATTCTTAATTTGTTATTATTATTATTATTCTCTTTAACATTAGAATATACTTCTAGAATCTCCGCTTTGATTTAAATTTATTCTTTTAATTAAAACTCAATATAAAAATTAACAACAGTGTTCCCTCTTGAAACGTAAGTGCTTCAAATTTTGGCAGATGGTCATTATTTTCGAGTTTTTGCAGTTAGTCATTGTTAACTAAAACAATGTCTACCTCATGAAAAGTTGGACCTGAAATATCCATATCCATAAGACTGTTTCTCGTTTGACACGGAATGCAAGAGGAAAAATAGTAAAAGTCTACCCATCCCGGCAGACAAAGGAAGAGTATATGGATAGTAGCTAACGGACCTTCTTACATCATCCTATGGTGAATACGCACACTTTCTGGTCGATGCGTGAGTGGCCTTTAGCTTAATGACTACCTACGATGTGCCGTTCTGAGATGTACAATATGCGGCGAGAATCTCGTACAAGGTCGAATCGATTTGGTCACATGACGTTATGTGTCTTTCTAGTGAGAGAAGAAGATCGGGCGATTGCGCAATTAAAGTGTGATTCGTAATAATGTTTACGATTTAGAAGCGATGTATTTCAAATGCAGTGATTTTATATGAATAGGTAAGGGAAGGTTCATTAATTACGTCACGCAGTAGGGGTTTATGTGAACCTACACAGCGATTATTACGATCTTCAAACCTTGTCTTCTATAATTCCTATTACTCCTATCAAAGGTTTTATTTTGACTTCATGAACTCGTAAAATGCTTTTTTGAAATGCCGTTTTAGGACTTATTATGCTCAGTTGAAAAAGCGTTTTGAAACCATTTTGCCTGCAGTAAATGCATTAAACGGCGAATTGACATTGAGGGAAGTCACCAAATGACCAAATAATTTTATAGTAGCCATTGCGAAGAAATATTTGCTTTTTGGCAAAACGGTGATTTCTTTCAATCGCCATATTGAAATACCAGAAATCATTGAAATGTGGAAAAATAAATACATCAAATATTTAATGTAATTCCCATGAACTGTAGATCGGAGATCAATTTCGGCATTCTTTTAGATAACCTGATTGAATTCCATCAATTTCAGGAAATTCATGATTAATTTATCGGATAAATTTGTTTCAATCTGGTTTTTGTTGTTGCAAACTCGCATAATTTCCGAGGCGCATTTATTTTCAGCTTTCATCGTGCCAATATTGACCATCAAATTAAATGCGAATATAATTTGGAGCATGATACGCTACACAAAACTCAATTTGTTTTGGATATTTTGCTATTAAACAAAATTTTGCGCAACACTAGGGCTTTTTTTCTTAGATATTATGTACTGTTGAGTGAATCAAAAGAGCAGAGAATCGAACAAAGCAGAACCACCAAAACCAACACAGTACAGTTTGACAGCTGTGGCCATTTGGCCCTATGTTGGTTTTGATGGCAGCCTTAATAAAGTTCTTAAGTGGTCATAAGATCTTTAACTAGAGTATTTTCTAAAATCTTTATGGTCTTCTAAAGATTTTATTAATTTGTTTTCACAACCATCTAAAGAGTGGGCCACTTTGTACAAACTTCGACTTTAAAGATGCATAGAGGATGTGTTGGTGGAAAAAACAGTTTTGAATGAAGTTTTATCAACAAAGCCGGGAGGAGTGCTATACGGCTGAAATAAAACTAAAATTGTTACTTAGGAGAAGCACCGCCCTCCTGTCATATTTGGCGCACCTGCGATGATGTTTTTGTCCACTTCCGTTTTCTCTGTGAAATGTTCTCTGTGAGTTCTATTATATCGTATAAGTCTTAAATGTTCAATATGGATTTTGTTAGCTGCAAAATGGTTTTTCTCCCCGAGAAACAAACTACACTATTATAAGTTCACGAATAGACTGACGTCTGTATATTTTATTTATTGCTTCGAGCCCTTCGATTCGCTTGCGTGTGTTGAAACGCGCTAGAACTGAACTGTCAACTGACATTCGTAACCAAGCTAATAGTTATTCCAAGGTATATAACAAGTTCATGATTACCAACTTTTTTTTGCTATGGCACGATGCGAAAGATTTAGATTTTTTGAAATGCTCTTGCAAATTTTTGTCGCGATTCCTTCGCTCTTGCAACTCGATTTCAAAAACATTTTCAGCATTTTTCAATGAAAACAGGATTAATTAATGCAACAAAAAATGCTGTGCCACCTTACATATCATAAAGTGCATTAAGTTGACCTTACTAGGTTCCTATAGAAACACTAATAGAGTAAGTACTCGTACTTTTGAAATTTATGCATTCCAGCATGAGAGGTTAGTAATGTAACATTATCCAAATGAGTAACGTATCCTCTTTATCAGTTTTGTTTGTCGCTGGTGTGAGTGGTTTGTTTGATTGTTTGTTTATTTAGTACACTTTACACAGTCGTGTGCATTCGTGTCGGAAAAATCGGAGTTATTTTATACAGAGTGGTTGTAGTTTCAAATTTCTTCTTTTCTTCTTCATATTTTTCTACTTCTTCGTTCTCTTCTTCACATCATTTCATTTGTTATTCTTCATCATATTCACTATCTTCTTTTTATTTTCTAAGTTGGTGTGAGTGGTGTAATGGTAAACCATACTGCTGCTTGGCTCCTCAGTGGATCTGGGTTCAAGGTTAGGCAAAAAGAAAATCTCTGGTCACGTCTTCCAGTTAGTCCCGGCTGAAGTATGTGATAATTCTAGGCTGGACATGCTTCCCTTCGGTGGCGAACCAGCCCAATGCTGAAAGTCACCTGAGTAAATATAAGAAGAAGTAAAAACTTAATTTTCCTCCTCTTGATTAAATTTAATGAATACGTTTAAAGTTGGAGAGAGTGAACAAAATCGAATAAACACTATACAACTGGAAATAATATTTAGATAAGCATAGTAGGTGGATACACAGTGTTTTCAATCCAGTAGTAACGGGTTCGATTCACGATCCGCTCTAGGGAATTACATTCAGAACATTGAGTTGTGAGTCGACATAAACCTAAACAAAATGCACATCTGTTAATCATTACTTTTTTAATACTTTTGCTTTCTCCTCACGAATTTCCGTGTAGATAACCATACATTTTCTTAAATTTTTAGTACGATTATTCTATGAGACTGCTTGGAACATATATTTTAGAGCGAAACGCATTATAACTTATACATTTGCAACTCATAAAGAAATTGAAAATTTCCCTTAAAAATAAATAAAAAAAAAAAGAAATAGAAAATTCCTGTAGAAAAACTGAAATGCTTACAGCTTAATTAATCATATCCATAAATTAAAAATTTTAAAGCATTTAGATAATTAAAAAAAATAAAAATAGATTGATACTGAAAACAATAAAAATATAAGATGCGTATTTGAATAGTCCCGGAAAACTGAACACTGAATAGATCATGTTTGAAAATTGAAAACATTATTCTCAATCATATGCAACCCTGCGAGTGGACAACAATTTCTGCTAAAACCAAAGATATAAAGAGAAAGTATTGGTAGGTCCACAAGAGCACGGTAGGTTGTGAAATTGAATAGAAGAAGTTGAAAGGCGGCATCCGATCAAGCAGACTATCTCTTGCCTAGCTGTTGTGTGGTGGACAAGAGGGGAGGGAACTCCCTTGACAGGCAAAAGAGTGCCGGCTTGATCGTGCTCATATACCGCCAATGGCACAGAGCAGTTCTACAAGGTGTCCGAGTATTATCCGTACAACAAAATGGAGTTAAAACTATCTTTTATTGTTGGATTAAACAATCAATATGTATTTTTTGTTATAGCAATATGTTTGCAAATCACAAGTTTTATTTGTTCATTTCAAAATTTCCGCCTCGTGCTGAGATGCACGCCTTCAAACGTTGCAGGAAGTTAGCCACGACCGCACTCGAATTCTCCGATAGATATTTGTTCCCAAACTTTTAAAAGAGACGACTTTAGATGTTCTAGTGATTTATGTTGTGTACTGCAGGCTTTCGACTCCAAAATGGACCAGCCGAATAGTCCATTAAGTTCAAATCCGGTGAGTTCGAAGGCCATTCATCTTTTGTTAAAAAGCTTAGGAAAATGCGTATTGCGCGATCCGGTTCGCGATGGCGATCGATTGTCCGTGATGACGTGTTTGAGTTGGCTTAACTTTGTTCTACAGTGGGCTAGAATCCGGTTCGAAGGACCAAATATCTAGTTACCGGACCGTAACCAACACCGATTGGGGGGTAATTAAATTGCACTGCCAGTGGGGTGGAATAGTTCGGGTACTCTTCATATAGTGGACTGTATTTAATTGGAATATGGTTGGGTTTGGGGTTTCTTTGGTGGTTCTATCCAATAACTAGCACACACCACATCACACACCCGTCCAGCTATCACATAGCACATACATCTTGTCCATTACACTCAACATTCTTTTTCAATACACATAATTCGTCCGACATACACTTTATTTACAGTATTTACATTGTACAAACTACTACGTCACACACAATTAACATAGAACATTCCATTCCATTGTGGCTCTGCGCCCATCCATCCTTCTGGAGAGTCAGAGCCGGTCTATTACACAGTAGATCGACCACTACCCAACAACCAGATGATCCAAAGCGGTGACGTCACCGATAACGATCGCCCGTGATCGCTATCGGTCTAAGTGGTAGAGAGAATACCATCTCTATTCGGTGGAACGATCGTTGGAGAGAAAGTCCTCTCATTCCACAGTGGCGTAGCAAGGGTTGGGTGATGTTACTCCCGAACACATATGACTCGCGGAGGCATGAGGTAGGAACTTGTGAGGACCAAAGGTCTGTCACACCCACCTTCGAATTTGTCAACTCACCATTTGTAGCCCAACAGAACATTGAGTTGTGAGTCGACACAAACCCATAAAACAGGCAAATTTATTAATCATTAGTTTTTTAGGTAGACTACGTTTTACGGCAAGGGTAGGGTGTCAAATGAAAACCTGAAAATTGCGATCGTCACGAAATAGCGTTACAAATGAAACGCTAATAACTCAACCAATCCTCAATTAAAAAAATTTCCGCGTATCATTTAATCATATTTGTCCTCAAAAATTATCCTTGATTAATTGTAAACTATTGAAAATAGAGCATATAAAAGTTGATGTCTTACAATTCCGTTCTGCACGCTGAACTTACTTAATGCACAGTACTTTTCTATCATAGATTTCAAAGGTGAGCAAGGAAGGTCTCATTTGCAGCAGGGAACAATATAAATCACAGTTCGAACAAGCGAAACGTGCGGTCGTGTTTTTCGTTCTCTCGAAAAAAGGTTTTATCCCCCGTTTTTCCGTCTCGCCTGCTTTCGCGGTTTGTCGTCGGTTGCTGCATTTTGTTGGTGGCAAACCAGAAGAACCTAGTCGTTGAGCAACACGAGTTCTGCGCGGCCTTCCGAAACTCACTCCGGAAGCAATCTGCGCCGAGCTGAAAGTGGTGACACTGAAGCCTTAGAAGGTATTTCCTATAAGACGCCAGCAAAAGGGAAATTATCGAGACCAACTCTATCTGGTCCACTTCGAGAGGAGTTTCATCACGATGGAGTATCTGATGAAAACGCAGGCCCTATTCAACATAATCGTCGAGTGGTACCGGTATCGCTCTAAGCAGCACGACGTAATGCAGTGTGGCAACTGCCTTGCATTCGGCCTCGGAACTCGAAACTGCCACATGAAACCACGGTGTGCCAAGTGTGCCAGAGCACATGCCACCAAGGATTGTGCACCGATGGACGAAGGTGTCCCACTGAAGTGCGCCAACTGTGGCGCAAATCACGAGAGCAGCAATCGAGCCTGCCCCAAACGTGCGGAGGTTTTGGCGATCGCAAGAGCAGGCGTCCAACAAGTGCCGGCCTGGTCAGCGCCGTCCGCCACCTCTGATGAACGGGGAGAATTAGCCCACATTTCGGTACCAAGTGCCATACTACCGCCGATCCCTTTAAATCACCGTCATGCAAACCGCCCGTCAGCTTCCGTTCAGCATCGATGCGCGTCCCAAACCCGGCCGCCCTAAACTCGGCTCTTCCTCCAAGCTGGGGCATTGCGAGTAGCAGTACCTCCACGCAACCACCCGTCGGTGGACAGCTCTACGACTCGGAGGAAATGGTCGAGTTCGTTCATAAACTCTAGCGCCAATTACGTTCCTGCCGCTCGAAGGAGGAACAGCTAAAAGCCGTCACATCCGTAGCGATGACGATCATTTCTAAGAATGGACCGTTAACGCTCCATTGACATTCTCAATTGTAATGCGTGTTCCATCCGGAACAAAGTTATCGAGCTCGGTGACTTCCTTAACAGGAACGACATAGATATCGCCATCGTCGCGGAAACGCACTAAGCCCGAACTAAGCGTCTCTATTCCTGGCTATCGGATTGTGCGACTTGATCGTTGTGTTTCTGATGGAGGAATCGCGATCGCCCTGTGTACCAACATCAACTGCCACATGCTTCCGAATTTCCAGCTGCAGTTTATTGGATCCATCGGAGTTGATGTCGAATCTGTCGTTGGCCTTATCACCATCATTGCGCCCTGTTGTCCCGAACAAGCTAGTACCACCAACGGAACAACACCGGTCCTACAAAACGACATCTACCAGCTAACTCGGAAGCAGGGGCAGTTTATCATCACCGGCGGACCTGAATGCGAAACACGAAACCTAGGGGAACACCCGGCGCAACCGAAACGGCATCGTTCTACAGGAGGACCTGGAAGAGGGCCATGATACCATCCTGGGCCCGGAGACTCCCACCCGGTTGAGCCGATCCAGGGCTCACACAACAATAGACATCTTCCTCACCAACATGGGGAATAACATCGCCCAGCCGATCGTGAACCAGGAGCTCAGCTCGAACCACTATGTAGTGGTGGCCAAAGTTGGCCCCCCATTCAACCGGCATCGAATCACCAGGCGGAACTACCATTACGCCAGATGGGAGAGGTTCCGACTGCACATTGACGACAACATCGATTTCGACGTGCACCACGAGTCGGTTGATGGCATCTAACGGCAGCTGCAGAGCATTGAGCAAGCAATCTCCCAGGCCCGAGAGCAGCATTTCCCAGTGAAAGTTCAGGTGAGCAACTCTGTACCCAATGATAGACCCACTAAAGAACTGATTCAATTGAGCAACGCCACCCGAAGGCAATACCAGCAAACTGGTCTGCCTATCTTAAAAAGCCATTGCAATCGGATGACAAAAATTATCAAGGCCAGACTGGTGGACCTCAGAAATAACAGTTTTTCCAACAAGATCCGCTCTTTCCCAGATTATGCAAAGCTGTTTTGGAAGTTGACTAAAATATCCGTTAAAAACTAAACCAAAGCCCATTAAACCGTTGATCTCACTAGACTGCAAGCTTCAAGAATCGCTTGATAACCCCTGCAGAGAAAGCTGCTGCAACACTTCGTCAGCTCCCACAATATTGGACTAAACATCGTCAGTCTTCACGTAGCCGCCGTTAGCGAGCTTGTAAACAAGATCCATCCCAAGTCCCAGTGACTTCTCGGAAGAGTTGGATATCTCAGCTGACGAATTGTTGACTTATATCAAAGGCTCAAAGAACATGCAAGTCCCAGGTTTCGATAACATCATAAACTTGGAGCTCAAGCAATTGAGCCCCCAGTTCTACGTACATCTGGCGTTGATTTTCAACCAATGCCTGCGACTTAGCTACTTCCCCTCGTGTCAACTAAAGTTATCTCCATCCAGAAACCTTGGAGAGATCCTTCCTCTTCCAAGAACTATAGACCAATCAGCCTTCTATCAGGATTATCCAAGCTGTTTGAGAAAGCGATCTACCGTTGGCTTCTCTCATATTCGATGAAGTTTCTGCCGACAAGCTGATCATCTTGCTCGACGAACAATTTAGCTTCCGACGTGGTCGTTCATCCTCTTCCCTTACTCCAATACCCCCAGACTTGTTCCGCCTTAAGATTGTAAAATTAGGCTAAACAACACAACGGTGGAATGGACCAAATCAGCTGTCTATCTTGATGTTACCATAGATAGCAAGCTTATTTTCAGGGAGCAGGTTGACAAAACTATCACAAAGTGTAACGTCTGTTGAAGCTGCTGTACCCATTGACCAACAGAAGGTCTACATTATCCCTAAAAAACAAGCTTGCTGTCTACAAGCAAATCATTCTTCCAGTCATCGAGTACGGCATGCCTATCTGGGAGAGTGGGAAGGAGGGAGGGGGCTTATAAAAAGTCATTTTTTGCGTGATGTAATTAATGGACGTTCCCTATCTGGCGTCCACAAAGTGCCGCACAATGTCCGTTTTCGTCCATCCTTTGAACGCGCACACTTCTGAACGGAGTTGCTTCACTGTTTTTGCCATTACGGTTAGAGTTCGACTGATAGAGCTGTCAAGTTTTGTCTGCTGATTTGTGGGTTACTATGATTGATGCTGCATGGGTAATTTCATCAGTGCGGGTGAAGTTAAACCCATGAAAAATAGGCAAGTTTTGTCCATTATTTTTAATGCAAACGTTATAATTCTCGGAAATAAACTTGTAAATAATGTTTTTGTAATCAGTTCTACTAACCTATTTAGGAATTCAATGCACGTATTGTTCGATAAGATTATTATGGAGATGTTATTGAGCTAGATAAAAGGGAAGCTATTACAAAAATCACACATTAAAGCGTTTAGAACTACGTTAAGAACATACAATCGGAAAATGTAGACACACCAATTCGTTTGTTTACTTTTTACACAGAAGACCTATTTAAAAAGGATTCCATATATCAAGTCCAAACGTAATAGCTTAAACAACAGATCAAGGGTTTCGCATTCACCGTAATGATCTACTACCACCCTGATTCTTCAAAAATTCGATCGATCTACTCACTCAACCGCTATCTGGGTCACGTCACACAGACTGGGTCACGCGTCGTAGGATGTTATCCGTCCTCGGCCTCCCTTTTATTCGGCTACGCGCATTCTCTGTGACACGATTCAGTATTCAACCTTTCTTTTTTTTTGTTCTCTGTACCACCATCATCATCATCACCCATTTGACCCAAAGGCGGCTGGCTGTGTTTGGTTGGTGTGAAGAGACACAGCGCGTACCTCCCTATATACAACCTACCTCCTATACACGATATGCGCTTGTCCTCATGGCTGGTGGATTTTGTTTTGTTTTCTTTCTTTCCGCTTTCCGCTAGCTTTGACCCCAAAAACATGGCCCGGCTCAACGACCATGACAGCAACGAATGTCAGCGGTTGATATTGAATTAAAAATAAACTATTATATAGCAACGCGTAGCATCGCAGAGTGATACAAGAGCTAGAGAAAGTACCAGTTACAGTATATGTATCTCTTTGAATAATACTTCCTGCAATCGACCGAGATGAAATACGGCTAGATTATGTCAGAAAGAGACTGAGCTGTTGGATTTCAATTATAAAATCCACTGGCAACCTCATCCTAGGCGGCTGCGCTGGGTATGGCTTGATGGAAACAAATATCCGACTGTTTATTTGAAAGTTGAAGATAATGTAGATGATGATCACAAACAAAAACTTGAAAAGTTCATCCTATGAATTGATTTTATTTGGAACATTACACGATAAATGATGAATCAGTCATGGCAATTTAGCCGTACCCTTAAAGTTAGGCGATTTCAATGAATCGAGTAATGTATTGGCGTAAAACAAGTCAGTTAATAGAATTTGATCAACTGATACATTCTTTGAAGAATGTCTGTCTAGAAAAAAGTGAAGCATGCATTTAAAAAAAGAAAAGAAAAGAGAAGGCCAAAACCTTCACAGGAAAAAAAACTGATCTTTCATTGTGATATTTGTCAATATTGATACCTGTAAAATATACTAGACTTTGTTTGAAATGCCTCAGATTTTTATACGTTTTAGTACATTCTTGTATGTTTTGTTACACTCCATTTATGTGCATAATATTGAACAGAAATTTACTCTACATTCTCGAGCTGTGTATCATATAAGAGTTACAGTCTTCGAAAAAAAAAAAATAATTAGGAAAATCTCAACTTCCAAAAAACTGACACTTAGTTTTGGACACTTTCATCTCTTTTTTGCCTATATTCTTCTTTTTATTACTATTATCATCCGATTTTATTTCACTTCTCAGCATCTTCATCTTTCTCAGCATTTCAAGCTTATTGCTCCCACAATTAGTTAATTTCTTGCTCTCAACTTATAACTCTAGTTTCACTTACAGAGTAATTAATTAGAAGCTTTCGGTGCCAACGCCAATGCGCCAAACTGTACATTGTGGGGCAAGCAAAACGACAATCTGTGTCCAGGGTAGAGCTGGCATTGTATTTTTGAATGTAAAATGGCCTTCGATTTTTACCAAAAATGAAAACTGAAAATCTCATAGGGTGAGAAAACAATTTTGGAGGTTTTCTTCTAAAGCTTGCCAATTTTTGCGTTATGATGGCACGTGATAGTATTTTGGTCATCGATTTTACAAGGAAATTCATAGATAAAGGCCGACATAATGTAAATTTGGACGAATTCAAGTAATCATAACTCATAAATTGAACAACATACCTACATGGTTAATCAGAAGGGTGTTTACTCAGCTTCCAAACGATATATTACAAGTTATTAGATTCCATCGCTTCGAACGAACTGTCGCACTTAACTTGTGATCGATGCCATCATGATCTGCACAGTTGCTGGTGACACTGTACCGGCGAATTTATTTCACTTTAAACGCATTTGTTGTGCATGTGTCACTTCTTCACCGCATCCTCGAAGTTTTCGCCTGACAATTGCCAATATTTTTCGATCGGTCTGAATTCAGGGCAATTCGGAGGATTAATTTCTTTGACACCGACATTGACATTGTTTGCAGCATACCATTCTAGTACCTCATTAGAGTAGTGGCAGCTGGCTAGATCCAGCCAAAACATAACGTTGGTCTTGTTTTGCCGAATGAAGGGTAAAATCCGCTTTTTCAGACACTTTAATGTAAACCTTCGACGTCATTGTGAAAGATGTGATGAAAACCTTGGTTTTAAGGTCACAACTGCAGATTCCTTGCCAAATTCCGAGCAAACTTATCAGCAAATACCAATTTATACCTGGAAGGGACATCCTCACGACCACTTGCCAGGTAAAATGTTTGTACGGAGATATGTTCATAATCCATTTTGACATATGTATCGTCATTCGTTAAAACATCCATTACAGGCATCAAATTTTGTCAAAACACGTTCGTATAGTAATCGTGCTCGCTTTTTAGAAACTGAATTATTTTTCAGGAAGCGATTCGGACTGGCATGAAAATACTTATCTCCTTCTCTTGAAAGGATGTTACGCACAGTGAAAAAATTGGAATCATACTTCTTTGCCACATCACGTATGGAGACACCTGCGTTGCCTTTCACGTACCTCAACACCTTTCTCCTCAGCTCTTTGTCCCAAGTGCCACTTTTATGATAGATGCGCTGTGCTCTATCCACACTCAGAGTATCTTGTAACGTTTGATTACAAGGCACACGTTGACTTTGGGCATTTTAACGCTTTTGCTACTTTTGAGGCAGACCACGAGGAATTCTCTAGATGTTTGTGCACAATTAATTTTCTTTTCTGAAGTTTCATGATCCGTAATTTCGAAATGCGTCGATCAATCGAGAAAACCATTTCACCAATGTCTTTGTCAATGAAACATCAACAAGTGCCTGTCAAACGTTTTTTGTTCCAACCACCAGGGACGCGGTGGTGTATTAAACCGTGCATCCAGATTTACTTTGAATCGAGCTTTATTACTGTTAGTTCTATCGTAAAGCTTTGAATAAAGTTTCCAATCTATCAATTATATATTATTGCTTGGCCAATTTCAAGCAGACTGTTTGGAACTTTAAAAAACAAAATCGCATGAGAAAATATCTCATGACTGAATGACAGTTTTAGATTGACAAGAAAGCTTATGATAATAGGGAAGCGGAACCTATGCTCAACATAGTACATGTTTTTTATTATTATTTTTTGTATTCTCCGCAGCGCGGAAGTAACGATCTTTGATGAAGTTTATATACAGTGTAGTATGTAGTGTATGCATATGTAGTACATATGTTCATCACATTCTGCAGTCATCCAACTTCAAACGTAAAAAGATGTTTAATTTCTCCAATAAATGGACGCAAAAACCAAGAATATATAATCCTGACAAATAAAATTAGGTCTTAAATGTATTAATAGCTACAAAAACGTCTCGGAGACTTCAATTTCGTAAAAATAATGAGCAGTCAGATTTTCAACACAATTTCTTACCTTTGCACTACAAATTCGTCGTATTGATCTAACCGTACTAGGGAATATACTCGAGCTCCAAGACTCCAAGTTTTCTCTTTAATTGCACTATATCCTCACACATTTTCGTTGCGTAATTGCACAAACCATAAAAATCACACTTCATTTATTACACTAGCCACACGAGAATCTACACAGAAGAAAATAATTAATTTTAACAAGCGTGTAAAATATCCCCTCGTTCAAATCCAAGCTAAAGGAGGCGTAAACAACGAAATTGTTTGCAACTTTTCAAGTGCCATACAACAATATTGGCAATCTCTCATACAACAAGCTGGATTCAGGCGTTATCTGGCTTAAATTTACATGAAATATCCCACTATATTCTGGCAAATCTAGCATTCCCTTTATGTGCATTAGACAACGCAGAAAATTCAATGTTTCCTTTTATCTGTGTACGAAAACGTGATAAAATACTGGAAAACTATGGGATTAATTTTGACAATAATTTAAATACGCTTGCACCTATTCAGAACTGTGTTTACAATCAACGTAATCGCTTGATATTGCCAAACTATTTTATTATGACTCTTATTCGAATGAAATGGGTTTGGCAGTACTTCAATGAGTGCTACAAACCGCCCAAAGTTGAACTATTTAATTTTTCCATAGATTAAATAAATATTAACATACTTCTAATTGTAGATTTTTTCAGTATTTACCAAGAAATAAAATTCCACTTTTAACTATATTTTTTCATCTCTGTTGAATTTAGCGGCACTGCTCACATATTGTATAGCACACACATCAACGCTAGTGTGCGTGTTCAATCAATCATAGAGCATTCTATGCCCAACGTTTTGGTCAATGAGGTCTATACAGGTGGAGAAGAACTGGTTAAGTTGTATTAGTGTAATGCAAAATACTGTCATTGTGTTCGTGAGATGATGCACAGCCTGTTTTTTGTAAACATGCGTGACGTGGCTCTAAAAAAAAAACAATTTACAACAGCAGCAAATCACAAGGTGGAAAGTTTATTTTCGGGAATTGGTAAAGTTTTTAAAAGGCTTCGACTGAAAAATGCCTTTTTGTGCACTAAAAGGATGCGGACAAAAATTTCACTTGCTTTGTTATCATTCGCTTGTTTTTGGAGTTTTACGTCACTACCCTAAATCATGGATTGTTTACACCTTTTTCGTTACTAATACCGACAAACACCTTGCTCTTCACCACCTCTATACAGCTCATTGCGTTATGGTGAGTCTTGTTTTCAACACTCCCGCTTCATTTTACTAAATTTTTGAGTACAATTGCATATTTTCTCTTTTTCTCTCACGGTAATGTTACTCAATTTTCGTAGTAGTTTTTTTTAGTAGATCCACTTTTTACGAAAATTGAACAACATTTCCGTGAGAAAAAAAGAGATAGCACACAATTGTACTCGAAAATTGAGTAAAATGAAGCGGGAGGGAATATTCTCATGGAAGAATAACAAACAAACCCTTTCATTTCGTCTTGGTTATAGGCATGCTACCCAACACAAGCGAAGTGCTGTCAAATGATCTACTTCAGTTTTGGGTGTACACGAAAAGAAATGGCGGGGGATTGAAATGGAAATCTTGATAGTGGATACCTATAATGAACAAAATTTTGTTTCAAACACAATATATGTTCAGATCAAAGCAATTTTTTAATTGAATCACCCAAGCATCATAGTTAAAACAGCCATCATTTTCACACATCTGTCATAGAGTTAAATAAAAAAAATGTTCTTATTCCTATCAAAGTGTATGCTTGAAGTAACTATACAAAAAATAAAAACAACAACCTGGTAGGTAGTTTTCAGTTCACTTTCAAGTTTATCATGGCTTCCAACGAGGAAGTTCTAACTAAGTTTCTGGAAGATGAGGGCATTATTGAATTTTTAAATTAATCATTCAAGTTAATAGCAATGGAGGTTTTCAATTGTGAGTATTTTTTTTCATTATAATTCGATGATTGTACCAAGAAAATTTGATTTTTTTCAGCATATGGCTAAGATTTTTCAGCTCCTAAGATCGTAGAGCGTGAAGAAGTATAAACTTTCCTGCCAAACCATCTTAAGCTGACAGAAAATGGTGTATTGACGGTCAAAACCAGTGGCCTTCTACTAAACAGAAACATTTACCATAGGACTAAATCATTTGAAAACAGTACTATTATTAAAATAATAAAAAAATAGAAAAATAAAATCATTCATAAATCAATCCCAAATTGTGTTATAAATTTATTTGCATTCTCATTCCAACGATTCCGGAACCGAAAATATCATTCAGAAAAAACAATTGAACTGACCCCAAGCACATTCAAACCAACTATTGTTATTCAGTTGGTTTATCGAAATATCAACAATATTTTGTTTTGACATAACCATTGTATAGTTGAATCAACCATGTTTTACTGAACTTGATTCTAGCATACAATAATTGAATGAACTTGAAATGTATGATTGTTACAACCATGCACATGGCCATGTCATGCCAAGGAACATTGCTGGTTTTATCATGGTTTTATAGCATTCTTGAAGTCTAATTCATGCTCTTCAGAACCTTTATAAAACCAAAATTGACCGATTTCCACTGGAGGTCTGCTTATTGAGCTCAAGATAGGTTCCGCTTCCCTACGTTTCTTCTCGTGGATAGTGAGATGGCCTGTTTTTTCATGGCCATGTGGGGTTTATCTGACGGCCGTGAGATATATCAGGAATCGAGCCCACAGTCTCCGGCTTTTTTACTCATTGCTACGTTTTAACGTGCGATCTAATATTTTAACCGAATTAGAGGCCATTTGTATTATTTTTTGTGGAAAAAAATTATCGTGAACGCTGTTAAAATGTTATCGAGTCTTTTTGTTTGCAATGTGCGCGCATTCACTGGTCTGATTACATTGGAAATTAACTGTTAATCAATTCATTTTTTTGCGACACATTGCAAAAGCACGTTATACATATATAATCAATTAATGCTTCAGCTGAAACAAAACATTGATTGCGAAATATATCCGACCAGACTCAGCCCCATTTGAATGTAAATATTTAAATAGAGCATTAAATAATTTACTCCACTCACACTTGACCCAATTTCGCATCTTTCACTCCATCGCTCTTTCTCTTCTATGTTGTGCTGGTCGGAAAAACAGCACTTGGGTGCGCCCGCTGCCGACTCTAACCGACCCAGACCGTGATCATGCCAAGAGCACATAATGACGACGGCGATGATGATGATGATGATGATGATGATGATGGATCTCGTTCAGCTTCGGTAGACAAGTATCGCATGTTCTTCTTTCCGCTTTCTTTCTATGCTAGTCGTTGGAGCTGTATAGATGGTGGTTCGATGTTACAAATACCATTATTTGTACACGAAAAAAAGTTGGAATCGCTTTAAAAATTTAAATGTATATTGTAATAAGTTTCACAACTCTGTTAATTGATAACTTTCGGAATGGTTTGAGACCAATTAAATATAAGGTTTGGGTCTTATTGAGCAAATCACGCTTCAATTTATCTCTCTTATTAAAGTGTTATTTAATCTATATAATAAAAATGAGTTGGGGTTTCCTTTGTCACGATTTAACTCGCGAGCGGAAAGACCGATCGGCGTGAAATTTTGTATGCAGAGTTTTTTGGGGCCGGAGAACAATCTTATGATGGTTTGAGACCCCTCCCTTTACTAAAAAAGGGGGCTCCCATACAAATGAAACACAAATTTCTACACAACTCGAGAACTAATCAAGCAAAAGAAACCAAATTTAGCATGTGTGAGTTTTTGAAGGCAACAAAGGTTTCTATGGTAGCTTGAGAACCCTCCCCGTCATAAAAGGGGGGGCTACTATACAAATAAAACACAATATTCTGCATAACTCGGGAACTAATCAAGCAAACGGAACGAAATTTAGCATGTGGTGGTTTTTTAAGACAAAAAATGTTTCTATGTTGGTTTGAGACCCCTTCCCTCTACTAAGGGGGGGGGGGGGGCTCCAATACAAATGAAATAAACTATTCTGAATGACTCGAGAACTAATCAAGCAAATGGAACCAAATTTAGTATGTGGTGGTTTTTAAAGACAAAAAATTGTTCTATGTTGATTTGAGACCCCTCCCCTTTCTGAAAGGGGGGGAATCTATTCAAATGAAACGCAAATCCTTGCATAACTCGAGAACTAATAAGAGAAATGGAACCAAATTTCGCATGTGGAAGTTTTGAAGGAGGAAATGTTTCTATGGTGATTTGAGACTCTTCCGTCATATGAAGAGCAAGGGGGAAGGGGTGTTCTCAAACAAATTGAACCCAAATTTCTGCATTTCTGCATAACTCGAGAAATAATCAAGCAAATGGAACCAAATTTGGAATGGACGAGTTTTTAAGGCATGAAATGTTTTTATGGTGGTTCAAAGCCCCTCCTCCCCCTAAAAAGGGGGGCTCTCATACAAATGGAACAAATTTCAACCAAACATGAGAACTATACCTACTGCTTTGCAAATTTGTATTCAGTGGTTTTTGGGTCCGGGAAAGCATCTTATGATAGTTCGAGAGCCCTCCCGCTTCTAGAAAGGGTGGGATCCCATGCAAATGAAAATCAAATACCTGCATAACTCGAGAACTAATCAAGCAAATGGAACCAAAATTGGTATGGGTGAGTTTTTGAAGGCAAGAAATGTTTTTGTGGTAATTTACGACAAAAACATACAAAACACAAATTTAAACCAAACATGAGAACTATCCCTACCGCTATGCAAATTTGTATGCAGGGGTTTTTGGGTCCGGGACAGGATCTTATTATAGTTCGACACCCCTCTTGCCTTTAGAATGGGGGGCTCCCATGCAAATGAAAAACTATTTTCTGCATAACTCAAGAACTAATCAAACAAATGGAACCAAATATGGCATGTGGAGGTTTTGTAGGCAAGAAATGTTTCTACGGTGGTTTGAGACCCCAAGCAAAAGAAACCAAATTTAGCATGTGTGAGGTTTTAAAGGCAAGAAAGGTTTCTATGATGGTTTCAGATTCCTTTTCGCCCTGAAAGAGGGGGCTCCTATACAAATGAAAAACAATATTCTGTATAACTCGAGAACTAATCAAGCAAATTGAACCAAATCTGGTATGTGGAGGTTTTTGTAGATGAATACTGTTTCAATTGAGACCCCTCCCATTTCTGATGAGGGGGGGGGGCTCATATACAAATGAAACACAAATTTATGCATAACTCGAGAACTAATCAAGAAAATGGAACCAAATTTTCATATTTAAGTTTTTGAAGGAGAGAAATGTTTCTATGATGATTTGAGACCCCTCCGCCATCTAAAAGTGGAAGGAGGGATCTCCCATATAAATGAAACACAATTTTTTGCATAACTCGAGAACTATTCCAGCAAATGGAACCGAATTTGTCATATGGACGTTTTTGAAGGAGAGAAATGTTTTTATGGTCATTGAGACTCTTCCGCCTTCTGAAGCGGGGGGCGGGGGTAGCTCTCATACAAATGAAACACAAATTTCTGCATAACTCGAGAACTAATAAAGCAAATGGAATCAAATTTGGCATGTGGAATTTTTCAAAGGAGAGACATATTCCTATGGTGGTTTAAGACCACTCTGCCCTCTTAATGAGGGGGTTCCATATAAATGAAACGCAATTTTCTGCATAACTCGAGAACTATTCAAGTAAATGATACCACATTTGGCATGTGGGGGTTATTGGAAACAGGATTTTTATATATATTAAAATGGATTTCTGTCTGACTGTCTGTCTGACCGATCGGAGTGAAAATATGTATGCAGGTATTTCTGGGGCTGGGGAAGGTTCTTATGATTGTTTGAGACCGCTCCCCCTTCCGGCTCGCGTACAAATGTTACACAAATTTCTGCATAGCTTGAGAACTAATCAAGCAAATGGAATCAAAAATGGTATGCGGGGTTTTTTGAATGCAAGAAATGTTTCTATGGCGAATTCAAACACAAATTTCAACCAATCCTGAGAATTATCCAGGTAACTTAGCCACAAACTGTGTATTGTCTGGGTAAGAAGAATGTTCTGATAGAAGTTTGAAAAAAAAGCGTGATTTCTATGTAATGTTCATTCATTTAGTTGCAGGCGTAGCAACGCTCGCACCGGGATCAGCTAGTCTAGAATAATATGCGAGATCAAATAGCTGTCGAAATTTGGCTGAAGTTCTTGTTAAAACCAGGGCTGGCAAATGTCATTTTCAATGATAAATGACCCACGATATTTACCAAACTTTGTCTGAAAATCTCATCAAGCGAGAAAACGATGATGGAGATTTTCTTCTAAATCTCATCGATTTTTTCGTCATGACAGCACGTGACAGTGTTTTGATCATCGCTATTACAAGCACATTCAATGATATAATTGTAAATATCCTCACAAAAATTGAAATAAAACGTCCACTAAGTCGATTACATATCATGGCTTGGCTAATTTTAAGAAGACTAATTAGAAAATTGTGAAACAAAATCGTATGAGAAAATATCTCATTACTGCATGATGGTGTGGGAATGACAAGAAAGCGCATGATATATCGTTTCGTTTCGTGATAGTGAGATGGCCTGTTTTATGATTGTCACATAATGGTCGTGAGATTTACCAGCTCTGGTTAAAACATACGGTTTATTATTTGGTTTAATCTGCAAATGGACAAATTTAATCGCTTTAAGGTAAAATTACACAAACTAAACGCAAATCAAATGTACCCTACCAGAAAGTTAACGGAACTACGGCAGTCATGTGGGCTGGGAAAATGTGGGATTTAAAAGAACGTATCTAATTTCATTCTATTCCCATTCGTAGCGTTGCATTTCGTATGCAGGAAATTGAAGAATCTTGATTCAAAACTCATATTACGAAATTTATTCCGTCCTGATGCATTGAAGATCCACTGTATTCTATATTCTAATGACAACAAAAATGTTACTTCTTATAACCTTTTCATAGATCAACAACCAATCTAACTTATGAAGAAAATCATTCAAATAATTGATTCACACTATATAATATTATTTAGTTTATTTCGGTTTATTGCTTTAGAGAACTATACTAACTAGGACAAAGGAGCCCTCCACCCTTGAATTCAAGAAAATTGAAATAAACCCAACCTTTTTCGTGAGTATCCATCTGGATTTGTGGCACCGCCGCCGGTTGCTTTGTTATTGTTTTTGGTATGTATATCATTATGTGCACGATCATCGTTGCCGTCATTGCCGTAAACAGAGGCAGCAGTATCGATGCTTGGATAATAACTTTCACGGTCCTTTTATTTGAGAGCACACTGCATATTATCGAGCACTTCTCGTAATCAATCAGTAGCACTTTCTCTTAGTTACAAGTTTTCGGGAATTGGGGCAAAACAAGGTTGTATTCGTTAAGGGGGGATTGATGGACAATTATTTGGGTGTGTTATTTTTCACTGTTAAAATTTTTGGACGATTTTCAAAATAAGTGATCCAACTTTTGCACACAAGCTTAGCAAAACTCTCAAATCAACGCCTTGCATTTGGCCGCTTTTATGTTTGCAACAATAATATAAGAAAACGGTCGGATACACTTTCAAAATATGTTCAAAACTAGAGAATCATTTGTTTTATGGTTAGTTTTATTGAAAGCAATGGTTATAAGGAACGTTTACCACATTTCTAATGGAATGGCCTCCCGTAGTTCGCGAGCTTCAAACGTTTCTCGTCCCAGACACCGGGCTTGGACCACATTTGCCGTGTGGGCTGGTGCACTGTCCTGATGAAACACGCAGTAATCATCCCGTAGAGACTTCGAAGACACGGGGCAACAAGCTTCTTCAAGACCTTAGGTTTGTAGTACGCCGCACTGGTTTTGACATTTTCCTTTTTTTTTTTCAATAAACAGGGGAGCTTCCTACGTTTGCGTACCCTCAACGATGCTGCACTTTGGAAACGAGGTTTGTTCATATTGGATACAGAAATACTGTCCCTCGTTGGCACCCACACCCGGTCATTTTGCACATTATACGGCTGATGCAGCATAAACAGTTTCTCGTCCAAAAAACAGATTCCTGACCAGATTAGCTCGTTTCAACCACTTTTTTGGCCTCCAAAACGCCATGGACCTTACGTTTTTTACGGCTTATAATCATATCTTTTTGCGCCAAATGCGCTACCTCACGACCTTGATGGCCCATGACGTCCTCACCGAACGCAGTCGACCGGCTGTCCCACGGTAATCGGTCGGGGACATCTCCTGGTATCGCCTGATGGTCGTGTAGACAATATCGCCAGGTCGCTCACCGTTCCAAAAACGCTTAATTGCGATGTCCCGATACTCTTTCATCGCACAAGATTGACATAATTTAAACACCACGCACATCCGTTACCTTTTATATTAAGCTAAAGTGGATACCAATACCAATAAAGAATATCTATATGGCGTATACCAATACAATGACGGGCATTTGTTTTCGAACTTATTGAACACCTTGTATATCTTAATGTAAAATTGATAATGAGTCCTGTTTGAACATTTAATGAACTCAAATTATTAGGTCGATTCAATTTTGATCATCAATAGCAAGTTTCACGTAAAGCAAATAAATGACCATCTCTGATTTAGCTGAAACTTATTGCAACCGTACCGGTCCGGTAATAAACCTATTTTAGCAGCGCAACACCATTATCTCACACCGCACCATTCGCGCTTAAAGCTTTGTCAAAATAGCAGCGAGGCCTTCGGGGAGCATCGGGTACTGAACACTCCTGTTTCATTTTAATCAATTTTCGAGTACAATTGTCTACTATATCTTTTTTTCCACATAAATGTTACTCATCGTCAAAAGTGGATCTACTCAATTTTATTGAGTAACATTGCCGTGCGATAAAAAGGGATAACATACAAATATAGCAGTGCTATTTGCTATTTGATGGAAAGTTTGAATGGAAAGCTATTCTGCCAAAAGTCTGTTAATGTTTGATTTTATAGCAAAAAATATATCTATTTAAATAAATTTAATGCAACTTATGCCTTCTTTTACTCATACTGCACCTTTACTGAACATTCTGTGTGATTTAACAAGAAACACTTTTTTTTATCTTATATATGTTACTTATGTATGTTACTCTGATTACGGGGATATGTAATGTTATGTGGAGTATCAATTACAGGCCAGATTCTTTGAACAACATTACTTTTATTGAATTTTAAGAATAAAAACAATAATTCTGTATGGCAACCGTGTTTTAGATGCTCACAGGGCTCTCTTTTTAACTTAGTATTTCTGGTGCAGTTGAAAACCGGAATATAGCAGTGGCGCCAATCGATTTTACTCCCGTTCTATGAATTCAAACTGTAGCGCATCTAGTGCACTGTATAGCGCATCATATGCGCCATACAGCGCACTAGATGCGCCATTGTGTGGTCTTATGGAACGGGAGTAAAATCGATTGGCGCGACTGCTATATTCCGGTTTTCAACTGCACCAGCAATACCTCAACACCACACCAGTCGTTGCTCTCATAATAGTCATTATTAATTATTGTTTTCCACACAGCGAACATCCAAATGAGTACTAACTAAAATTTGAAAAATAAAAATTGCAATCACTTCTACCTCAGCTTGGACATTGGCATTGAACAATTTTTTGAACCTATTACCATAGACTAACTCTAATAATGCACCCCTAATAATGAACTCACACGAACACACTCTCAAATATTACAAAATTACACAGGAAATCAAAACAAAGGCGCAAATATGTACAGCAAGGTGCTGGCCTCAAGGTGTACTTCGGACCAAGGGGTTCTACAACAACCACTTTCAAATCGCTAGTTGCATATTGAAAATTGTAAGAAGTAACTTCTATTATTATTATCATAGTTGAAACATGTAATGCAAATAAATTATTGGTTGGTTCCCAGAAAATCGAGATTCTTAGCCCTGAGCTGGTTCATCTTCCATCGTAGTCACTAAAATACTATTTAGGGGTGGGATTCAAACATGCAAGTAAGTAATTTTAAATAGTATAGCATAAAATATTTTATTTGCATTACTTATAATAATAATGTTAAAATTTACTAGTATATAATTTTAATTAAAACATCCGTTAAACCGAATAAATTTGGTTTACAGTTAACAAATCAAATGATTGTTATAAATTCAAAATAAGTGACTATAGAGAGGTTAAAATATACAATTTAAAATTATTTGTATAATGCTTTTTAATTCTTATTATATCAAATAAGTTATCATTGAAATCAAATATATTTTGTGCATAATTAATTTTTGATTCATGATTTATTTTTGCATCATAAAATTTCAAAAAACCATGGGTAAAATTTCTTTTTAAAATAAAAAGGATAGCTATTAAAGTTATTCTGCTAATTATTATTTTCAAATAAACTAACTTATGTAAGATAAATAACATTATAAATTCGCATGTTTTTAGATTTATAAATATATATATATATAAATTTGGTTAAACTTCAACCGTCTGAAAAATGAGAAAGATTGAAATTGAAAATAAATCTTCAAATCTAATTCAAATAAATTTTTAAAGTATTCACGTACATATTTATTTGTTTTTAAATTTTAAATTTTTTAAATTAAATTTACAAATACCTTTTTTTGATTTGAGAAGGATAATTATTAAAAATTGGTATAAAAGTTGTCATAAATCCTGTGATAATCGGCGAATTTATATTGGAATCATGATGATCGATTTATTTTGATGCAGTTCATCAATTTATAGTTTTATACTTGATTGATATTTTCGATTTCCGGTACTGTTTAGCTACCATGGTTGCATCAATGCCAAATTGTTTATGCTGAACAAATTATCTTCATGATCTTCAAATGACCTTAACTAGGCCAAATGGAACCAATATGCTTATTGATGCATTCTAGATGTAGAGAAAATAGTTACACGTTATAAACTAGCTATTCACAAAGGGGCATGACCAATGATTTTACAAGAATACCGTAGACGCAATTTAAGGGAAACATAATTTCCCTTGTTGTCTTTAAACTAACAGATTACTCACGGCCGTCTCGAACACATTTATTTTATAATCTTAATTGTCTTATCATAACTTACAACTATACAACTTTTGGTTTTCTTTTCACTTAAACATTTTTTTGAGAGAAAAAAAAACACAAACACAGTTATAAAAAACGAATAGTGGACATACAGAATAAACTAACTACAATCTAAGTTAGTTTAAAACACAAAAAATGTTTATAAAAACTCATAAACACCATATCACGTAAAATCATCTCGTACTGGTACCGGTGCATTGGCTGTCTAAATTATTTTGGAAGCAACTCATTTATATCCATTTAATTCATTGCTCAAGATATTGAAAAAGAATTAAATTTAGTTAATATAATAAAAAAACAAAACAAACAAAAAATAAGGCTGGAAGTGAAGAACACTTATGTCATAAATTTATTAGTATTGCGTAAGCCAGCTTCTGCAGTGTTGCTTTGTCGATTTTGGCCTAACACTCTTTTACTGCGGCCTTTATTTTTAAGGCGGGATGGAAAATTTGCAACTAGACTCCTGAAGAACTCAGGGTATGGGGATGAAGGTGCCAACTCCTCGACCCACTAAAAACCCACCCGTGCCTTAAGCCCTGAACCCTCCCCGGAACCTACTTTCGGTATTACTTAGGGGAGGCGCTATTGTGCCTATGTCTAACTAAACAGGGCTTCAGTAGTTAGGTGGTCTCTGTGACCTGCCGTTGGTCGTTGGGAGATCGAGGACAATCTGGGAGGCTGCTTTGCATACCGCGTCTCAAATGTCCCGGTTTTTGATCCGGAGTCGTATCGCGACCGCTTACGGTTATTAGGCCGGATCTCGCACCGTGAAAGCGAGGACATGCGAAGAACACATGACCCAAGCAACACAAATCTGTCATAATTGGTTGCAGCAACTTCATTGTGACTTAATTGAGTCACATTACAGTTACCTTGACTTACTTGCAACAAGTGTGCTACTAGGGGAATGCCTGTATTGGCATCATTCCGCAAGGATGCAGACCGCGTCGCGTGATACCGTTCGGTATGAACTAACCACTCTTAGGCACATAAGCCTGTGCGTACTGTCTAGCTTACGCAGGTAGTTCTTGGTTTTCAAGGCGATGATCCATGCCGGCCCGCCGTACCTAAGTATGGACAGGGCCACCCTCTCGAGCACCTTACGCGCTGTATCCAACAAACATCTAGGTCTATATGGCAATGGATCCCTTGGTGGCTTCCCTGTTTTTGGTAGCAACACTAGAGTCTGAATTTTCCAGGCGTCCGGAAAGCCGCTCTCGACCAGACACCTTTGCATCACCACCCTAAACATTTCGAGATCCAGCAAGATGGCCGTCTTGATGGCCACGTTCGGAGTACCATCCGGTTTTGGCGCTTTGTTCACCTTTAGCGACCTTTCTATCGCAATAGGTTCATCATTCGTCACCGTCGCCTCATTTCCAACCCCCGTTGTGCCGTTATCAATGAACATGGTTACAGATGTTTTGCTAGGCCGTCCATCTCTCCATCGATTTGACGGCGTTATGATCTAGGATACTGGAACACTGGTCATGGAATAAATTTACGGTGGCGGGGGGCACGGATCGAATAGTGGTTTGGAAAGAGTCCCCCAACGATCACCTGAAACAGCTCTGGTTATGGTTATGGTCATTACTACCCCACGGATTCGTATTGGCCTTCTGACACAGGCTCTCAAAGCTAGCTCGCTTGCTGACCTTTATCTCCCTCTTTAGCGCGGCCGTCGCGGTGATTTAGTTATGTGCTTGGAAACATGAATGGATGCTGTGTCCTGTCGAAAAATTACGTCTTCTGTTGCGTCGTTCTTCATGTGCCCAACCAAAGCATCCTCCAGCTCATCAAAACACATTTCGGAATTCATTCTCGTATAAATAAAACAAATTAGAAATTTGGCGTGGCTTGAAAAGGCTTTCCATACAATCAAACTTTTTTTTTTTTTTATACAATCACACTTCCATTCCCAAACTTTCGCTTGGATCCGACGCCTTTATGCTCAGATCATTCCAATAGTAAAAAAAAACTTATTTCGCTATTTTGCTTTCTATTTCCTTGCAAATTTTAGTTGGTCCTTTTTATGGGATTTTGTCAGTTTCGGTTTACCTTACAATTTCGTCCATTGTTGATAATCCTCTTAAAAAGCGTAGAAATTATCTGGACTTGCTGAAACATCCAATATGTCTTTATTTTGAGGACAAAGAAAGAGTCGATTTTAAGTTGCTTCGTGTCTTATTTACCCTTTAAACTGCAAATGCACCTTGCTTCACTCTTCTGTGGGGCGTTTTACACCATAGTTCGCATCTTTTTTGAAAAATGTTTCGAATTACTTTTTCAAACCGGTTAACCGGTTCGAAACGTGTTATGGTTCGTCGTTCCTTCTCAGTCAAAGGAGCCCCTTTCGTCATATCTGTAAAATGTTCACAAATCGTTAATTTAATCAACAATGCACCAGGGTGCCACTTGAATATATGGGAAAGTCGGTCATGTACTATGCTCAAAAATGTGTCCTCTCGAAAAAAGTCCCCATGCAAAATATGGGCTCAATTGGACTTCGTTAAGTGTATACAAAGCAGTTTGACTTTTTTGACTCATTAAAAATCTCCCCAGAGGGGGCCTTAAATTTCCATTTTTTTGTCTTGATGCCAAATGCCCTAGAAATGCATGAAAAGTCGAGATCTGGTGTTACCCCGAAGAAAGTATTATTAATATTAATATTGCTTTTGCACACGAATTTCTTTTCTTGAACGGAAAACTTTGTGTTGGCCAATTTAAAGAGTCGTGGAACAAAGAGAGATAAATGCCAACTAGTTGAATATCCTTCATTTTTAACACACACAAGACATCGATAAATGCAGCAAATATCACCGGAGCATTCATGGGACGATGATGATCTGGGATTCCATGAAGCTACTGCTTTATGGACAAATCAAAATAAAATGAGCTGCCGAAGTCGGAGCAGCAAACTCGATTGAGAATATTTGGGGAAGGGCTGACATCCTGTGTTATGGTTCAAAGTCATGAAGCAAATTTGAGGATTCATTTCAAGGAGCTTCTTCATAACTTCACACATGGTAAGGAGCCGGAGAGATAATTCTGAAAACCGATCCGCAAGTGGTGACATTCCAGCCAGCACTTCAGGACTCATCGTATGCGTTGAGTGCATGCAACCTATGGGATCACCAGGTGCACTTAGAATCGAACCAGACCCCAAGATATTTAAATGGCATAGAATGAATTACTGGTTTTCCACAATATTAAAGCTTCAGTTGTGTTGGACTATGCTTCTTAGAGAAAAAACCAACTCAGTTTTCTCCGTAGAGAATTCGATAGCTCTAGAGTCTATGTAGACAAACTGTTTAAGGTATTGTGTAAGGGACAAATTATCTAAGGGTCGTGTCAGACAAATCGACTCAATTGGGCCTCGTGACAGATAATTTGTTCCTCCTAAAGCCTCAATTAACCAAAAACAACGAACAGATATTTGTTCAGCCTTCCCTGCTCTACGTTTAAAGATCGGAAATTTTAACTCCCACTGTACAAGCTGAGGAGCACTGTACGATAATAACTGACCTTTTTGATACATGTTTATGTTTATGATACATATGGCCTCTTCAGGATCCCTGCGATAGTGATCACTTGCCGTAAAAATTTCGATTGCCACTGGGTTTTCCCCGTCGGAAACCATCAACATCATGTTTGATCCGTTATATCGACCGGACAAAATTCTAGCTATAGATGAAGCCGTAACGATGTTAGAAGAGCTTCTACCGATGGAAGAATATAACTACCTTTACAAACTGATCATGGAGAGCGTGCTTCAAGCTCAAACTCACCAGTTTTATATTTTCGTAGGAAGCCTTCTTCTCCAAGATGGGATCACACTACAAAAAAAAACATTCGAGATTATTATGTTACTTCTATGGTGTTCATTCATAGTGCAACTCAGAATCTAGCAATTCATGAGCACTTCTGGTCTGGGCCTATTGCTGGCGTTTGGGCTAGGGAAGTAGGGCATTTGCCTACTGTTCAATGCATTTAAAAAAAGTTTCTTTTCTTGTGCTTATTGTGACAACTTCATATTTCAATTCAAAATTGTTGAACATATTTCCAAGCAAACAGTACTTCAATAGTTTTTTGTTCAGTTAAACAACAGTTATCAACAACAAAAAACCTTATCGAACCAAAATTTTGAAATTTGTCTAAATTCAAAGGTTAGAAGGCAAAATAAGGAAGCGAATTGGATGAGCGATTATTTAAAAATCTCTGGTGGGGAGTTTAAAAACATAGCTTCGATAAAATTGCGATCAAAGTTTTCATATTTGGAGTAAGGAACAACTTCTTGGTAACTTAAATCTGAACATCTTTTTATTTTTTTGCATATTTTGAAAGATCAACACTACATCCTCCATGTTCGGTACAAAAAGCTGTAACTTTGTAATTATTGTAAATTTCTTCAAACAACTTTGAATACATTTGTTTTTTTTTTGTATGATTAACTTTCAAAATTTGTAATACAAAAATCAAAGATTTTCTAAGAAAAAAAAGTTTGGTTTAGGAGTACTAATGAAAAGTCGATTGGAATCATTTAATTTGACAATAATCAGGCATTACTCGACCTGCTGGCATTTTTTAATGATGTGGAAGGAGATGTTCGGTTATCACAATGAGGCACCAAGAGTGGGCAGTAATGTTTGCTAGATTGAAAAATATGAAGAGAAAGCGTTGAAAGATCCGCCAGTGTACGGCAGGTTGAAAATTAAATAGAAGTATTGAAAATTGAGCGGAGGGCTTGGATATAGTTGTACTCTAACTAATTACGTATTCCTTTTGCCTTACGTCCCCAATGCAGAGTAGGTCAAGACAGAAACGAATCCGCAAACTTGACAGGCAAAAGGAACGCGATTGATCGTGCTCTTGCTTTTTAATGATTTAAAGCCTGCCCACGTTAAATGTCAGACACTTTTCTTTCAGTGTAGATGTTGAATTATTTCACGAATTGCTGAAACGTTTCACTTATATGACAGCTGAAATTGTCAACTTTATGTTATGGTACAACATGTTTACATTCTTATTACATTCAGTAAAATGGCGTCGAATCAAGTGGAAGTGCGCAAACGCATTTTGTACGAACGGCAGCAAAATCAGAATTTAAACTAAAACTACCGAAAAGTACCGTGATTTGTGTTTGAAAATCATTTGGCCAGCGCTTTAAGGTTGGAAGTGAAACAAATCGAAAAGTATGCTCCCGACAAATGGACAAAAAGTTGGTGACAAAAAACCCATCTTTTTGTGCGAAATGTGGCTCGCAAAGTTGGGAAGTCATACGTACAAAAAGGCAAGCAGAGGCAAGGACTGAAGGCGTAAAAAGTGAAAAAGGTTTCCAACCGTGATGACAAGCAACATTGCACTGCAACGTGTCGTGCTGAGGAGATTTACACCAATTGTTTGAAAATATTTTTTTGTATCAAAATAGACGATAAAACATACATTTTTTTCCCCTCTGTTCGGGACATAAACCACTGCGACCAGTAATTAGATCTATCGTAGTATATCCCGTAACCTTTGTTTAGTGCATGTCGATTTACCTCATCACTTTTGAGAAATGATGAAGTATTCGGTGTTGTTACAGTTGTCATTGTTTGTTTTTTGGCAATGAATCGAATTTTATTGAAAGTTTCCGCTATTTAAACCCTTTGAGGAGTGAGAGCACTCTTCAATGGCACGCCCCTTTATCATTCAAAATCAGATTCATCGCAAAAAAAAACAAACTATGACTCCGATACTGACCATGCATCAGAACCCTAGTCATAACCAATTCAAACTATAGAACATCAAATAGACAATGAGAATTCACATAAATGAAGACTAACCATGTTTCACTTATCCTAAGCTCATCCTCGCACACGCGCAAAACGAGTATTGTCACTTTTCATAAGACATAAAATGTAATAAGGACTAAGATATGTTCCTTTGACTACAAAAAAAACAAATATGTTCCCTAGTTTGAATGAATTCGGACTAGGGTTCGGTGGTGGATCTGATACCCCGTAACGCACCACGAAAAGGTGATCTACCAGCGTTACGGGTCAAAAACGGGTCATTAAAACATACATACTCGAATACTTCCAACAGCTTCGGGGTCTGGCTTTTAATACTGTAATGCAAAGGAACTCTAATTCCTAGCATTTCAAGACAAATGAAGTGTCCAAATTCCCGAAGAAGTATTTGATTTGGCATGCCATATGTAGTTGTGGTCGAAAATCTAAAAGTTTCGTCTCTACCGGTAATATAAATAAGGGTGTGTACGAGAAAAAAATGTCTGCAAATGTAGTTGCTACTGTTTATTAAAAGCCACGACTCTCCAGCTCTGTTTTGGCCTTATAGGCCTCCTGTCACTGTGCGAAATCCGTCCTGGAATGGTATAAAATACAAGAGGTCAAATACGTGCCAAAAACAGCCAATCCACCGAACTGTCCAGAACTTTGTCAAATAGAGGAGTACTGGGCTCTAGTTAAGCGGAAACTCTTCGAAACTAAGAAGAAAGTAAATGGTGCCGATGATTTCAAGAGAAGATGGAGAATCGTCACGGTGGGTGTATCTGAGGATACCGTACAGAACCTGATGGCGGGTGTACCACAGATAGTTCCAGAAAGAAGGATTAATTAACTGTTTCTAGTGTAGGTATAACTGTTATTGTGAAATAAACTATCAGTTTTTGTAGAATGATGTGTGAATTTTTTGTTGCTATTATTTTGGTGTCCGAAATTTGCCGTGGACAGGCTAAATTTAAAAAATGATATAACCAATCACTAGACACATTTCCAATTTATTGATACAAACCAAATGAAAATTTAACTAGGAACGAATGTGTTATCAACGTTCAAACGCTGACCACTTTTCGTGACGCTCACAGTTTTAAATTTTCAAATTTGCAACCTCATATGTGGCCGAAAGTTCATGGTATTAACCAATTTTACTTCAGAACATTTTGCACCAAAACCATAGGAATATTAAATTTTGTATTTCTTGTTTTACTCAAGGTTCATATTCGGCATTTGACCGAAAAAGTTCTCTATCCTATCTATACATATGAAATCTTTGTTTTCCACCGTGACCTGCTCTAATTTTCATTATTATTATTTCCATCGTGTAGCGTAACAATGTCGAATATTAAAACCCCCTCTGCCATTGTCACCGTAACTGCTCGAGTAATGCGATGATGACGCACAAGCAAAAATTAAGTCAGACACTGGTAATAACTTCGACGCAGAGAGGTACAGAACAAAGAACGTCCCAAAACTAGGGCTTGGGGATAACATCTGTCCGACGTGATGGCGTATTACTGGGCTTTTTTTTTTTTGTTTGATTATTATTATATACTTCATTTTCCCTCTTTTATTGCATCAACTGTTTGTTTGGCCTATTTTCCGAACAAATGCAATCATTTACTCGCATTGCACCTTTGTTTTAACCATCAACGTTGCAACTAGGTGAACCGAAAAAAAAGGCTAACAGTAAACACACACCATCGCGAAACCTATCACAAGTGCAAGTGCATTGGGGAGAAGATAAGATTTTTTTCCCCTCACGTCGTGCATCTCTCTACCAAACGGTTCCCATTTTAGGGAGGAAATTTCCAGGCAGACGAGACTGAAAAATTCGTCCGCTTTGTTTGTATTAGCAATGAGAGTGGGGCTGATGATGAAAAAAAAAACCAAAATTAATCCAACTAAGGCAAGATCTGATTCATGCTGAAAAATTAAACTTTCAACGGTTTCCTCATAGGTCTCATTTTCGGAATATAGAGATCAAACTCATGTAGTATTTAGATGTTTAATGTTTAGCCAAATCAAAAACTGGCCGCTTCTCTGTGGATTCTTGAATCATAGATGGATTTTCCTAGCATGATGCAAATGACGTGACTTAGGATCACACGAATGTTATTCATGATAATAAAATTACCGTTTGAAAAAAAGTGTAAATTTCTATCCAATATGTGGCACATAATTAGAGAGTTATCATAGTACATCAAATCTGTACTTCTTATTTCTTAGCAATTCATGCTTATTTTTATCACAATTCAGCTTAATTCCGGTTCCTATATGACTGATGTAGTTGTTTCTACACAGTTATAAAGTGAGAACGTGTGTGACATTTACAATCCCCAGATAGTCGAGACATTTCCTTTACGAAAAATTCCTCGACCAGATCGGGAATCGAACCCAGCCACTTTCAGTATGGACTCGCTTTCTAGCTGCAAATTTACCAAGTGACCAAGGCCTTACCTAGAAGAAACCTAATAACATACGACTATTTGTATTATGAATCAGGTTAAACTTTAAGACGTTTTGGAATTCTCAACCTCAAATGCTCATCTTTCAAAGCAATATATTTAGAAAGTTGCTGTTTCATATGGAATACAGTTCATGCATTATAGTCTTGCTTATTTTAAACATAGTTTATGAAACCTCACTATCATTTTTTGCATTTGACAAACGCAAGTTATTTGACTTCCTAACATTTGACGATTTCGGAGAGCCAAGGCTGTAGGATTTGTATACCTTTCTTTGCAAAGAATAGTAACACAACCAGAATGCACAAATTTAGCGAAAGTTAACTGAACTCTCGTCTCGAACGCTGATGTAACCTCCTTTTCGCATTCGTTTGGTGATGGTTGTTTACGAGCTAAAGAACAACAACAGCAGCAATAACAACAAAGCAACAGCAGAGTGGACATGCACCTGATTGGGGTGGGTGGCGGATCATGGGAAAGGCGGAGCGAAATTCGGAACAATGACCGATAATGCAAACACAGTGCACACATCATATGATAAAATGCTGTTTGAGTAGCAACCGCCAATTTAGAGTGAATATATTGCTGACGTTAACCTGAACAGATGACAACACGGAATTTGATGGTTGGACGTACGAAAGTTTCGTTAAAAGCTATCGCGTATCCTTCTTGTCTATTTCATGTTCAATTGAAAAGTTTAAATTTCGGAATTCAAAATAACCCTCGCTTTCTGGAGGGCACATGAGATCCACCACTTTTTGATACATCTCATGTTTGATAATCTACCATTCATAAAACAATGCTAATTCAGGTTTCTCCGAATTTTCATTATTCTCATCAATATGTATCCTTATGAATTCAAGCAAGTAACTACAGCAATCGTTCGCTAACTGGGCTAAGTGCACAGCCCAGTTATCGGATGTTGCTCGGTAACTGGGCTGACATTTCAAATGTAAACCATTGCATTGCACAATACACAAATTATATCATGTTTTTATGGCTTATGCGTTATTGCGATGTAGTTTATTGTGCACAGCATTGTGCAAAATATTTTACTTAGTTTGTATGGAATTACGACTCAATTTCGTACAGTTTAACCATTTTTCAATCCTCTACGAGACTCATATGCCTTATACATGCTCCTTGCTGATTTTGACAACAAAATGTCAAATTCTGTTTTTTGAAGCTTATTTGCTTTTTAACTGGGCTACCCAACTAACATTTTTAGCTGCCTAAGCCGAAGTTAAGAACTTGTAAGCTGTTTTATAATTGTATAAAAGCAAGTGAAGCTGAATAAGCTATAAGCAGAATTAAAAAATCGATACAGTACTTATTTATTTATTTGACAACATCTTCGACACAAAAGTCGCAGACTGGTTAATCGACACTCTTAATTCTATATTTAAAAACTACTTTGCTAACATTAAAATCGAAACAGTCACACACTTCATTGAAACGTCTACAACATAAATCTAGTGGATTGTTCAGGCCGTAATTTGTTCGATGGCTGGGGATCCACAGCATTTGCCGACTTCGGAGCTGACGAGTAGGTACATAAAACCTTTACTTATGCGTAATGTAACACAGCTTTAACACAACATTAAGCTTTAGGTTGCATACTTTGAAAAGAAAGCTCTTATGCGAACAATGTTTGTCTGCATTTACACAGCTTGTTTATGTAGCTAAGAAATTAGTCGGATAAGCTTTTGAATTATCATTCTGTGTTCTCTTACACAGTTTTATTTGTTGGCTTTTTAATAGCTTTTCAAAAGCATTTATAATAGAAATACTTTAGCCGCTATACAGCTTAAAGGGTGTATTCGATAAAAATGGCACACAGAAAATCTTCTGTAACTTTTGAATCGTATGAGTAAAAAACCTAGAAATTTGAGTAGATCTTATCCATAGTGTATTTTTTACATCTGCCAAGTTTCATAGTTATACATTTAGTAGTTCCAGTCATGTCGTCGAAACAAGAAATTGTCCGTGAGATAATTTTGTGCACTCACAATCAAAATCCAGGGGCGTCCCACCGGTGGATTACTAAAAGGCTTGGAATTGCAAATACAACTGTGTCTCGTGTAATAAGAACCTTCAAGGAGCGTCTGAGTGTCCAAAGGAAGGAAGGGAGTGGTCGTAAAAGTGGTCCAATGGACAGTAAAATGGCCAGGAAAGTCGTACAACAATTCAAGAACCGTCCAAACATGTCCATTCGAGATGTCGCTAAAAAGTCTAAGGTGTCAGTCGGTTTTGTGCAGCTTGCTGGGTTACATGTTTACAAAGTGCAAAAAGCCCCAAACCGGAATGAAAAACAAAACATCACTTCGAAAACCCGCGCCCGGAAACTTTACACGAAGCTGCTCACCAAATCCGGTTGCATCGTGATGGATGACGAAACATACGTCAAGGCCGACTTCCGTCAACTTCCTGGGCAAGAATATTTCGTTGCCAAGTCGAAGTTCGATGTTCCGGAGGATGTTCGAAAGCAGAAACTATCGAAATTTGCAAAGAATTTTCTAATCTGGCAGGCGATTTGCGGATGTGGTGAAATAAGTGCTCCCTTCATCACTTTCGGAACAATAAACGGTGCGATTTACACGGAAGAGTGCCTTAAGAAGCGTCTCTTGCCATTCATTAAGAAGCACAAAGGATCAACTCTGTTTTGGCCTGATCTAGCATCCTGCCACTACGCTCGAAACGTTTTGGAGTGGTACCGAGCCAACGGAGTCAATTTTGTGCCAAAGGATATGAACCCACCAAATTCACCGGAGCTTCGTCCAATTGAAAAATTCTGGGTAATTATGAAAACGGAACTTCGCAAACATCTCAAAACTATAAAAACAGAGCTAGAATTGAAGAAAATTAGGGTAAAAACAACAAAAACACTGGGAAAATCGGTTGTACAAAATTTGATGGGTGGAGTGAAAAGGAAGGTGCGGGCATTTGGGATGGGAGACGAAATTGGATAAAACAAATGTTGTAAATCAAAACTTCATCCATGTCTTTATATTAATGCAGACGTTGTAAAAACAAATTAATATTTCTTTCCAAAAGTACTACGTGCATAATAAATTTTAGTATGGTTAACACAAACGGACCTTAATTTTTATTTTAAACGGTGATGCCACTACGTTTTAAACATGAAATACATTTGAAATAAAGCAACTTTATGTTTGTGGCTATAATAAATCAAAATTTTTGTTTGAATAAATCCTAAATATGATTGGCTGTACTATTGTTTTTTCTGCTTATAATAACAAATCGAATAGTTTATGGAAATTCCTCATTTTGGCTTGATGTTTAAGAAGTAATTAGTGATCCTACGCACTTAATCACAGCTTCCCTGTTCAGTTATTTTTTTTTACAGTTTTTGCACCGTAAAACACCTATATTACTGAACATTTGGCTTTCCATAAAACAAAATACAGTTGTTCAGTGAACCACTAAAACAGAGTACTGGATTTTCCGTAAAATAAACGTTTTACGGGACATCACAAGGTTTCAGTAAAAATAATACCGAAATTTCAGTATTTTTGTGTTGTACTGAACTGTCAGTTGAAAAATAAATCCAATTTGCTGAACTCACCAGTACTCTGAAAACCTTGACTTGTCATTCCTTTGCGTTGTTTTCTGGTTTGAATACCGTATTCGTGCGTAGAATAGTTTGAAAAAAGGAAGAAGGGTTGCATGATGTTGGGAGTCAGTACCCTTATCACTACAGGACAATAATTTCTAAGAAAGTTAAATTAAAGGAATCCTGTTAATTTTATCCTTCATCATTAAACATGGACATTAAATAAACATTAAACATTAGGAAAGCTTATTTTATTTGCTGTAAAACCGAAAAATGGCTGACCAAAGAAAAATAAAATAAATAGAATACCGAAAAACCCAGCAAACTGAAGGTAAACAAATAAATTACCGAAAAAGTCAGTAGTTGTATTTGACAGTTCGCGGTTTGTGTTTTTACGGAGTTTTCAGTAAATCAAAATACTGCTCGGTTGATAACTGAATTCTCAGCTGTTTGAAGACCCAGTAAAATATTACCGACTTCGGTAATTAAATCTCTGTGTGTACGTTTTGTTCCACACGCTTAGATTGTTTTAACAGAAATCTGTAAAAAAAAAATCCGGAGTTCTCAACAGCTGAACGTTTGGTAATCCTATTTAACGAATTTCGGTAAAACTTTACAGTTATCTGTAAAAAAATTACCGTATTTCGGTAAAATTTTACCGAAATCGGTTAAATTGGATTACTTAACGTTCAGCTATTGAGAAGTCGGTAAAATCTTACAGCTTTCTATAACAAAAACTGAGTGTGCACACTTAAAAAATTTTACAGTATTCGGTATTTTTTTACCGCACTTTCAACAGATGAACGTTCGGTAATCCGATTTACCGGTTTTCTGTGAAATTTTACAGTATTTTGGTAAAAAAATTACCGGAACTTGTTGAATTTTACCGAAATCCATAGAATCGGATTACCGAACGATCAGCTGTTGAAAGTTCGGTAAAAAACTACCGAATACTGTAAAAAAAATTTAATTGTTAAGGTTCAAGAATTGCTAGTCAACATGTTCAAGAAGTACAGTTGATAATGCATCGCTGCAATAAATATAATGTAATCTTAAATGCACCGATATCAACGAAATGAATGTATACGATGATTTCGATATAGTATATGCGTTCTATGTACTATGTACTATGAAGGTAAATAAATAGAAATTATTTATTAATTTTGTTAGTTGATTGTCGTCAACCAGTTGTGCACCGCAGGGTAAATTATCTTTGTGTACATCCAACAATTGATGCGTATGCAATTTACCCAGTCACTATAGATATTCTTGAAATAACATGTGCGAATTGAATTTTGTCCCTGCCTACATTTGGGGGTTTGTTGAACGTCACCATGCGGTCGACTTCACACTGTTCTTCATAGGCAGCATTTGAAAGATATTGCGCGAGTACTTTGCGTGGCTTGCTTGCACGCTTAGTTTGTTTCACCCATTGATGGGTATACTTTGTTAACTTCAGTGTTGAAGAGACTGGTGATACTTTATTGCTTCTATGCTATTCAATTAGAATGTACAAGTTTCGAGAGTTTTTATTGCAATAATATCACTAAAAAGGTCGAGTATCGAAAATAAGGTTAAAATTAGAGGTACTGTTCGTGAGTCTATTGTAAAAATAAACTAATTACAGCTGATTTAAAAACTACTATGGGAAGGGTAATAAAACTTAATATCTACTTTTGGGCAGAAATAAATAAAAAGCATCCCGTTGATGCTTACAAGTCACACTCTGGCACGTTTTCAAGTGACAAGCAAGTAAAAACTGCTTCAATTTAGTTACTAACCCCTGTGTTCTTCATAAAGAATTTCAATTAATCGATTTGTAACACTTATTTTATATAGTATTCACCCACCTGAGCTAGCCGTTACCGAAAACACGTGATAATGAGCATAAAAGTAATGTCTTGAATAATTTCTTTCATATAAACCAAATCACCAATGGTCCTGGCTCTTATTTTATGTTATTTATTCACTTTCTCCTTATGCAATCAAGTATTGCAAAATTATGTGTTGAAGATCGTATGTTACAACTTCTTCTAAGCAATATAAACACTAACATAGAGTTAAACTAGGCTTTCAACTTAACCTTAACAATAGACCACCGCTTACGAGTACTCTATTCCATGAGATTTTTTCAAATGCAGATCCAGCTCACTTCTGTAATCAAATTGCTTGAAGCAACGGTCGCAAGCGAACGCACGGACAGCTTCGTGAGATTTTAGGTGGCGCCTAAAGTTGCCTCTGGTAGAAAACACTTTGGAACAAATCTCACATGTGTGTGGATCCGCCTCCTTCGGCGCGTGTGACTTCGAGTGAGCATATAATTCCTTCTTGTCTGGAAATTCCTCCCGGCACTGGTAGCAATAGAATGGAACCCGAGAAGTATGATAGTGAAAGTGATTTTGGAACAGCTCGAAAGTTGGAAGAGTCCTCTCGCATATCTGACACTGTATGGTTCGATTATCGTCGTTTTCATCATAATTGCTACCGGTGAAATCGTAATCTTCGGTCAGAGTTGGCTTACACTTGTCACATTCGTTCGGATTAGAACATATGTGTGTTTTATGATGTTCTTGAAGCGATGGAAGGTCGTCGAAACGATTAAAGCACAAGGGGCAACGATACTTCCCGAGAACATTCTCTGGATCTTCCGATTTATCTAGCGCTAGCATATTTTCCATGAAATTGGTAGTATTATTTGCCTCATGATCAGCTTCGTGCTTAAGTAGTGGCTCTTCATCTGTGAATGTTTCTGGACAATAGTTACAGGAGAAATAAAGTGCATTCACATCCAGCGAGGCATCATGAACTCCCATGTGCATTGTCAGAGCACGCTTGTAGTAAAATCGACGATCACAAATCTCACAACTGAATTTATTACGGCCTTCGTTGTTGATGTTTAGTCCAGCTAATCGATCTTTTCTATTTTTCCGAGGGAAATGCACCCGGAACGTATGTTCTTTGAGGCTTGCTTTGTAACAGAACACCTATAAGCAATCAAAAAAAATAACAGTGATCGAATGTTGGTATGAAAGACTAAACAGTTTTTACCTTTTCGCATAGAGTGCATGCAATAGTATGCGCTTCTTGAAGCTTCTCATGATACTGCAATTGACACTTTTGATTGAACGTTTTGTGACATCTTTCGCACTTATAAGCATTGGCTTGAATATGAACCGTCTTTTCATGAGTACAAACCGTGCTCTTATGATTGAATCTCTTGTCACAGTAGGAGCACTTGTACGGTTTTTCACCGGTGTGTAGCCTCATGTGAATTGCCATGCGCTCTTCATTATCCAGCACCTTATTGCAACGATCACATTTGAGTGCCTTTCGAACCTTTTCATGTGTTCGAGAATGTGCTATCAAGTTCGATTGATGATTAAAACATTTCATACAAATTTTACATTGGTAAGGCTTTTCACCCGTGTGTAGGCGCATATGAATTTGTAGTTTATCGTCAGATTTGAAAACCTTCCCGCACGTAACGCAAGAAAAATTATTATCAACGCCATTCTCACCATGAACTTTTTCGTGACAAGTTAGTGTGTTTTGAGATCGGAACTTTTTATCACACACCCGGCATTCAAATGATAAATCTTCGTTATGGGTCCGCTGGTGTTTGTCGAGCTTAGCTTTGGAATCGAAAGTTTTCGTACATATTTCACAAGCGTGTGTTATTTTCTGCATTACTGTAGCAGGTACCTGAGTGGAGTGTTGTACGACCACATGAGTATTGCTATGCGGAACCGGAGATGCATGAACACTGTATGGCTGATGATGCTCTACCGAAGAGCTAATGGTTGAGGCATTGGAATGCTCATGATGGTACTCGTGTACCATAGGGAATGAAGCTTGCTGCTGACCGATGACCGTGGTTTGTGTATGTGGCAGGTAAGGGTTAGATACCAACTGTAAATCCAGAGGCTTCCCATAGAACATATGCTTCTCCCCTTGATGTCCGCTAGTATCCACATAGTGTTGAGCACTCTGACTATAATTAACGGGTGGCGTAGCCGTTCCACTGTTTGGCTCAGAGCTACTTTCTTGTTTCAAACCAAGACCAGGATTCGGAACTTTCAAAAACGATGCCGATGTGTTTGTTGAAAAGAAGCCGGAACTGCCAGGAACCGATTGAATGGGCGTGGAACTAAAAGAAGGCGAAATATAGTTTTCAAGAATAACCTCTTATGCACACAAATCTGTGCTCACAAAACTTTGTTGTTGTACGAGTTGTAATCCATTTCGTTTTCTTTCTTGCGAATTCTGATTGCTTATGATGGTCTTACTTTGATTCTACACTGGAGAACCCACGACTCAAAAGATTCAAATTACAATCAACATCGAAATATATCGAAAAATATAAGTTTAAAAGTATAATGTTTAAAATTTATAATCAGATATAAAATGAAGTAGCAAATCACATCACAACAAACATATTTTAATCCTTTGACAGAATGAGTTTTACACTCTCGAGCCAGGATACTCAAAATTCTATAAACAAACCACCCAAAACCGGATCACTCATTTTATAATACTGAAAACTAAAAGAAACCATTAATGTGTTGAAAAAGTATCCATTAACGATATCTAGCTTTTACCATAAATAAGGGCCAATAAGGAATGTTGCAAACCTGTTCACTCTTTTTTTAATGCTTCGGATGAGAGAAGAGAGTAATTTTGACAAATCACGTAGAACAAAATACTGTAAAACAAACAGGTATATTTCCCGTGTTATTACACACTTAGAAAAATTTACAGTATTCAGCAGTTTTAATTACCGATACTATGCAACAACATGAACGTTTTATAATCCGATTCCTACCCCGGATCCTTTGGTCGACATTTTACAGTATTCCGGTATAAAACATTACCGGAACTTGTCAAGCCTACCGGAATCCGGTAACAACTGTATTTCACCGAAACCGCCTTCCGCTCGTTACAGTGCGTGAAATGAATTACTGAACACTGTAAAATTTTCAAGCGTGTAGATACTGGAGATGCATCGGAAGTTTTTAAAGATTGATGCACTTGCATAAAATTTTTAACCATTTATGATTTAAATTTAGATGTGTCGAACCCTCAGGTATGGACTATAGACACTCAAGTAATAGACCGGACAACGTGAGTCTGGCACAGTTGATGTATCCAAAACAACTGTCAAATCGTATGGGAAATGCGAGGAAATGTTCGTTTTGGATACAACATGGCGGCACGTTGTCCGGTCTATTACTTGAGTGTCTATAGTATGGACCGGAGTTGATCATTTCCAGAACTCAGCGTACGAGCAAACGATTTGACTTTTTTTCTCCATGCCGCCTCACACAATTGAGAGTACATCAAATAGCCTATGTGAACCTCTTAAACAAACAAAGAAACTAAAATATATGAACATCGATCTGCTACAATTCAACACTGGGAATAATTACATGGTTGTACCGACAGTTAAATCATTGTCAAGATGAGTACTGCATATATTGATAATACAACCATGAAAATGGTCGAATTCACCACATCTATGGTAATTCTTGACAAAGGTCATGGTTACAAAGACTGTTCCGATATTATGGTACTGCCATAGTCATGCTCACTCCTAATAATGTGTGAACTTGGCTAACTTCTCTCTGTATGTTGACTGTTTGTTAAAATAACATGATTTGTTAAAGCTTGCCCATACGTTTGTGATTCGTTGACATAATTTTGACAGAAAACCAATGAGAAAACTGTCGAACTTAAGCAAACGCATCCGCGACGTAATAAATTGTGGGCTAGCCTTTATTTTCACTACTCTGAGAAAAATTGTATGGCAAATGTTACCATAATTGGTGGTTAAAGATGACTATCCCACATAATCACAAACCATTCCTGGACCATTTTCCTTGTTGCTAACGATCGGTTTTCGTTATTCTTACGACATTTACCCTTATAGATGACAACAGTAAACTAACAATCTTCTTAAACATATGTCAGATAGTAAAAAGCCAAATAACAATATGCTGAATAGAATTTCGAATGTGACATATATTATCATATTTTATGTTTTTGTTATCGAATAGTTTAATCTCATTTTCGCCATACAACATCTACATAAACGCATATTGTTATTGTTATTGAAAGGTTTTATATTCTCTGCAATATATATTTCTAGGGTTTTGTTCATTAGGGCTTATCTACAATTGAGAAATTCTCTCGGGCTCGCTCTCTTTCATTCATTACAGCGCCATTATAAAACTTACGAGGCATTCTTTAGTACAGATCGATACACAATAGTGCTGGCTAGCATTCTCTACAAATAGTAGCATGAAAAACGATTAAAGATGACTGGTTTATGAATGAAGAGAGCGAGCCCGGACAGAACTCAATTGTAGATTCGCCCTAATGAACAAAACCCTAGATTTATCAGTTTTGAGTAAATAATAACTTTCAATATTAAAGAATGGAAAATGTAAGTAAAAATTACTGATTATTGTCGTTTAATGCTGACGACTTTATGGGTATTGCCAACAATACCTCAATTTACGTAAAATGATTACCTTATTATAGGTTAAACAATTACCTTTTATTAGATATTCTCATCTTAACGTGCATTGGCTACAGGTTGAGTAGCTCCTACACGCTAAGATTAGAATACATCAATTAGGGTTTTTTTACCCAAAATTAGGTATTGTTGAGAATACCCGAAACATCGGTCAGATTACACGATAATAATCAGTAATTTCTACCGATATTTGGGTAATCTTCATATTGAAAGTTATCCTTAACCCAAAATTGTAACAATATTCACTTTTCGATAAATTTTCGATCAAATCACCGATTGAAGACAGAAGCAAGGTGCAGTTAACAAGTTAAAAATTGAAGTAATTATTACCATTTCTACTGAAGTAATTGGGACTACAGCTCCAGTATGGGTGACATGTCACTTCTTCTTGTGGAATAATCGAACGGAATATTATTCGAAAAGTGACAGCCCCAGATAACATGGGCAGACGTTAATAACGATACGAACTTTTCCCTCCTTTTCAACTGCAAACGAACTGCATAAATCCGGCAGTAAAACCATTTCTAGACTATTTCTTGTCCTCTCCTACAAGCCATACCAGCCTTTAAGCCCGAACGCAGTGATTACGGAAGCGGAATGGCGACGGCAGTGGAATAGCCCAATTTGACTAAACCTGCTTGTCGGTTAGCAAACTGAGTAGATCCAAGTTGATTCCATTTGGACATATCAACATCATTTGCGACGACAGTCAAACTTGCCGTTTTCGTTCCGTTCCCGTCCACATTACGTTTGGGCCTTTAAACTTCCAATAAATAGTTTGTTCATGTCCCAATATTTGAAACAATAACTTTTGCAGACTTTTATTTGATTCTAGCTCGGAGGAGTCCTTGTGGAATAATGGTCGGTCGATGCAGAAAAAATATTTCTGTAATACCTTATCAATACTTTTTCCAATGCAGAAAAATAAAAACGAACAGATTCTCCTTAAGTGCATAGTTCAGAATACTAATCACACACACAAAAAAGGAACTATTGTTTTACTACAAAAGTTTCACCTTTACTTCTGAAAAGTGGTTGTTTTTCATTTAATTGAAAGTTAAATTATCTACTACAAAATTATGTTTTTGATTTGAAAGTGTATTTTTTCGGTTCAGTGTGCAATTTTAAAAGTATGTTCTTTACCATAAGAAAATTGTAGAACTGTCAAATCCACCAACACAAAGCATGTCATCGTCCTCGTAGTCTTTATCGTTTCCATGGAATTCTTCCCCGATCACATTGTTATAAACAAGTATGGACAGTTTCAACTGGATTAAGGCGGTATAGAGGTTTTCAATGACGATGCTTTCCTAAGCCGGATAATAGCAACAATCTCTGTCTGAAGGATGGGTATGTACTACATGAATGGTAATCTTTAGTTAAATTAATCATCCCATTTTTATTTGCAGCGCTACCATAAGCGATGACAAACAAGCAACAGATGTTGTTCAGGTGTATTTGGATGACAATGTCCAACATGGACCTCTCGTGATGGAAAACACGACAGTTCATGTTGCAATAAAATTATTTGCTCCATTTTCAAACAATGCCATTAATTCCACAATTAATCTGAAAATATATCCTTTTATATTTAAACTTTTATTTTTATTTCAATCCAAGAAGCTTATTTTTATTTTTATTGCACAACACTTTCTAGACGAAAGTTCATTTTGGAATCAACATAATTTGGTTTCGTTTTCAACGATGCCACGGTTTTGATTTGACAGTTCTACAATTTATTCTGAAAATTTCAACTTTTAAATGTACAGAGCAGGCAATTTTTGAATTGACGGTTTGAAGGTATTTGTTTTGAAAGCAAACCGCTTTCACGAAAAAGAACCAATGCAACTTTTCAATTTTGGCAATGGTTTTTTTAATATTAATAATCATTATTCTTTGTGTGCAATGGATAGGTTGTAAAATTTCATTTCTCTTTCTTCACATAAAATTACAAAAAATACCAAATTTTCCATAAAGTTAACGATAAAACATCGGACAATTTTAATGTTAATCTTCCTTCAATGCCATCACCCAATATTAAGTAATCTGTGTTAACGTACAATTTGCATACGTGCAGTTTTGAGCGTTTATTGATACTTTTGACCGATCCTTAGGTATTATCATTTTTAGCGTGTACTTGATTTCAGGTTGTTCTAAAAAGAGCGTGTATGAATGTTAAACTCAAAACTGAATTTTATTTGCATTAGGCCGTTCCCAACGCTGTTCTACTTTGTATGGGCTGTTTTAGTTTACAACTAGAATTGAAACAAGCCATTCCCAATGATGTGTTGCAGTTCTACTTTTCGACCAAATTTTTGCAACAGATTTACAACTGCTCGATAGCTCTGTTTCATTTTCAACGCGATTTGAAACACGGATGCAACATTGTTTTAAACTGGGTTTCTTTGTAGTTCTGGCAGCTGTTATGACTGATGACTGTCAAATTAGCGGTTTTAGTTTGTTTTGCAAGTGATTTTTTTAACGCGAAATTAAGATCGACCAATATTTTTAAAACATGGCATTGCGATTAACATGTTTTTGTTTTAATTTTGACAGTTCCAAAATTTAAAACTGGCATGCAGTTTGCAACAAACATGAAACTCAGCGTTGGGAACGGCCTAAACATAATTTTACCAAACGTTGGCTTCCCAAACTTAACCGCTCTGCTGGGAACTTCTTTCTAAGCGTGTACGCAGTATACGGTAACTTGAAATAACTCATTTATTAGAAAAAAAAAAAAAAAAAAAGAAGATAAGTGCTACAACCAGAGGAGTGCAGAGAGCGATATTTCTTGAAGCCTACAACTTTTGATGTGGCGCTAGTGACGATTTGAACATTTCAAGCTCGGTTCACAATGGATTATATTTCTTTCCAATATTTTTTCTACCAAACTACTTGTATCAGTAATATAGATGAAATATTATAGTACCTGGCTAATAAATAATGAAAAAATACACTCCTTGTGATAACCTCTGCCTAAGTACAACGCGGAAGATTTTTTTCTCAAATCAAATAAACGACAAAACACGACAACTTCCGCCGCGAATATTGTGTTTGCTGCATACAGTCTTCAAAAAAAACCGAGCTGTCAAATAAGCACCACACGCAGCACCAAGTTTTCGGCTTCACGATTGTTGTTCGTGGATGACAGCCGCTTCAGTCCTGTGGCTACAACCCTTCTGAAATGAGTAACAACAACAATCAATATGCAAATAGCTACTTATTATTGGCTCAATGCTTTAGTATCACATTGGTCCCAAGTACACCATGAAGTATCCCATTCTTTTGCTCTGCAGTACAAAAATCTAGTTTTTGTTTTGATACGCTGTGTTATGTTGACATATTATATGAGGAAGTATTCGTTGGGAGTTAAGTTTTGAGGGATGATTCATTTAGCTTGGACATATGGTATGCACTGGTATTTTCTGAGCCATATATAATATATCTGTGCCTTCGCTTGATGAGGGTGAATCTACTTTTGTAAACAAACACTTTGTCTGCTAATTAATCGTAAGTTGAAAACAATTCCATCATGTTGAATATATCAGCTTCTCTTCCTTAGAGAGTGCTTAATTTTTGATTGTGACCTTTTGTTCAAGAAAAAATAACTACACTCAGAATATTTTACAGAAATATGTAAAGTTTTACCAAATTCTCAACAGCTGGACGTTAGGTTATCCGACTTTATGGATTTTGGTAAAATTTTACCGAAAATCGGAAATTGTTTTACAGATATCTATTGAATTTCATCGAAATCCGTAAAATCGGATTACCGAACGTTCAGATGTTGAGAATTCGGTAAAACTTTACAGATTTCTGTAAAAAAATTAAGTGTGTACGACAGCCATTGTTAACATAAGCAGATTGCGCGCTAATCTAATGTTGTCGCTGATATACTGTCTTCTTAAGAATCCAGCTTCTGATTACATCGACATTGCTCATCAATGAGTATATTATGCAAACTTTAAATAATGGTGTAGTAGATAATGGAAAAAATTAAATCAATAAAGAAACATACCTGATTACTTGCTAACGAAAAGCGCGAGAAGTATAATCAAAACATAAGACCCTGAACTGACATTTATTGCTCCACTGAAATATGCTAAAATATAAATAATTTTGTGTACTTGCCACAAACATTCCTTATGTCCAGAGAATCTAAAAATTATTCTGTACGAAAAATTCCTACATTGAACTCAGTCACGTCCAACATGGTGTTGTTCAACGTCGACGTACGATCAACAATCAATATACAACAAGCGTTTTTTTTTATTTGATTTGATTTGACTGTTGTCTGACCCCTTGGTCCGAAGTACACCATGAAGCCAGCACCTTGCTAAAATATTTGCGCCTTTGTTTTGATTTGCTGTGTTATTTTGACTGAATATTTGAGAGTGTGTTCGTGTGAATTCATTATTAGGGGCGCATTATTAAGCATGGGACCGAGCTTGGGATGGATGTGCTAGTACTGACTGAGCCAAGAAAAAAAACGTATTTGTTCGGGATCTACTGGTCTTAGAGTTAGTCTATGATATTATAGCCATATATTAATTATAATCATAATGTGCTAAGCATATGGAAATATTGTTTCTAGGAACAGGATAAATTTGATTTTTTTTTGCAAAAGCTTAACTCGGTTTTAAACCCCTTGAATACGTATATACAAAATACAGACGATACTAAACAAAATCGTTAGTAAGTTTAACAGTATATACAAGATTCTTTTGGCTGAGAGTGCTCCACTTTTATAGGTGCAAACCAATTTTAAATAAGAATTGCCCTTGCTAGTGGGAATATGAGTTGAATTAAAACAACAAAACAAAATTTCAAATAGAGACAGCAAATTAGTTTGAAGAAACAAAAACATTTTTTTAGAAGAAAGTTTTTAAAAGGTTTTCCAAAAGTTTTTTTCTTTCAAATTAGTGGCCTTTCATTGTATGCATTGTACAAAAAAGTGTAACAATAGCATTTCACCAAATTACAAGAAATATGAATGTTCCATACAATTTATGAGCCATTTTTTGTTTGTACAAAATCCATGTTTTCGAACCAACTGAAAGGTTATTTACGAAACTAAATTTTAAGGGTACATAGACTTTTGAAGAACTGTTAAAAAAAGGGACCAACGTAATTTATGCACACATAATGCATGAAAAAACACTCAGTCATCTGACTACAAAACCATGAAAGTGGCACAATTTTATTCTTCGGAATCGTAATTTGGAACCGGTGGAAATGAACAGTTTTCTTCTGCATCGTTTCCGTTCGATCTTATACTTGCTCAAAAAACCAGGACAGTTTTGTTTGGACAGCTGGGGCCAACAAAACATACGGCAGGCACTTTGCATTGAATATCGTGTCTTGCGGTAAACGTGAAGTTACCGCAAGGCACGACGTAAAAAACAGCGGCTTGGACATTATTTTCTCGCTGATTGTCAGTTATAGAAAAACACTCTTTTGGAACTTGATGTGGGAGCTATTATTGAAGTAATCGTTTACCAATTTGATGTGAGATGTAAAGTACCCGGTCCTTTGCCAGTCGTTGCCGTCCACCGTTCAATAGTTCTCGGGATCCATTATGACCACGATGTCGCGTTAAGCCGAAAAAATGTTATTTTACCAGTACTATCAGCCACTTCTTCTGGGTACTATCATAGACTAACTCTAAGACCAGTATGTCCCATACAAAAACGACTTATTTCTTGGCTCAGTCAGTACTAGAACATTGGTCCCAAGCTCGGTCCCAAGCTCGGTCCCAAGCTTAATAATGCGCCCCTAATAATGAGCTCACGCGAACACACTCTCAAATATAGCAAATCAAAACAAAGGCGCAAATATGCACTGAGGAAAATGCACATAAGAAATTCAATAAAACCCCTTATAAAGTTCAGTCACAAGTTATTTTCATGAATTTCAATGCGGTACCTTATGAAACAGATTTTCTGAATGAAATCATAACGTAAGCTTTTCATAAGGCATTGGAAAAGAAATCAAACAATGTAGAACATAATTCATATGGGTGCCTTATGAATTTTTAAATTAAGAAATCAGACACCTATAAGTCCGCTTTATGAATTTTAGTAGGCACGCTTATGGAAAACAAAAAGCATAATTATAACATTTATATATTTTTGCATGAAATTGAAAACGTATTTTTATGGAATACAATAGGGAAAATGACGGATTCGGCAGGACTTATCGTTTGTCTTAGCCTATTATCGTCAGGGGGGTAAATGACGTCCTTGAGCACTGAATTTTTTTTATGAAGGTACATCATGTTCCAGAGCAACGTAAAGTGGGAAAATGGTCGGTTCAACCAATCCTTCAACATTTGCCGCAACACAGCTGTTTTCCTTATCAGCTTGTTGTGTCTGCTGCTCCTCCTCCAGAACGAAATTGTCAACTTCCTCTATTTGCTGCACCGGTTGCTCCTCGGGTTGCTCTGCTCGTTCATCTACGGGTAGGATTACGTTTTCTAGGTTCTATAAATTAAAAATAATAGTAATTAGCAAGCATGTTGAGGAATGAATAAAAATACTTACGTTTCGGCGTCTCCAATTACATATCCAAATCCAAAGCTGTTCCGTTCACCAATAATTTGGGAACGTCTCCAGGCTGTTTTTGAAGTAGTCTTCGCTGACGGTCAGCAATCCGGCAGTATTGTAGCCAAGTCCTGTGGAAGATCATTAAAAACATTATTAAATGTGTTTTTGTTTACATTTACATAATATAGGATGGCGTACGTGCGACCGCGCATAACTCAATAACGGATCGTCAGATTTGAGCTGTCTTTGTTTTGTTATGTTCGTCTCCGCCCAAGGAAGATTATTACGGCAAGAAAACATGGAAAACTTCAACAGGAACTGGAAAACTCGGAATAATATCGCAATAAATTGAGATCGAAGATGGCGTTGAAAGTAGTCAGTGGTGGAAGCGTAAATGTTGTTGGGCGGGACGAAGTTTGCGGGGTCGGCTATAGTTATTAATATTACTTACCGTTCAGAAACGTCAAACAGTCGGCGGGAATTTCGGTAAGGAAATCCTCTAGCAATGCTTGCTCTTCGATGATGACTTCCATCTTGCTTTTTTAGCGCAGGCGCAGAAATGATGATGTTGATTTTTTTTTTTTCAAATAAACACTGTCGATTTTCAAAACTAGCCTTATGAATTTCAAATTCATGACTCATGAATGGCTTACGTCCAAATAGTGAAAACCAAGGCGTCTAATATGAAACGCATAAGTGACTTATGAAACAAAAAATTCCTTCGGTTTTGGGTTTTCATAAGTTTATCATTTTGAATTTCTTAAGTGCATTTGCCTGAGTGTGTTTAACAAGGTGCTGGCTTCAAGGTGTAATTCGGACCAAGTGGTTCTACAACAGTGAAACAATTTCAAATAGCTAGTTGCATATTGATTGTTGGTACTACACGCTAAGGCCAGAGTACCGAAAATTCGGTAAAAAATACCGATAACCGCACAAAAGTGCACATACTGAAATTATCGGTAAACATGGATTACTTAAATTTCGGTACTGTTGGTGACAAGCGAAAAACGTTAATAATTAACTATTTGCAATCGTTTATTTTTACCGAAAATTAAGTTTTCTCTTTCTGTTTTGGGTTTTTGGAATGCTATAATAAAAATGTTTAAAGCAAGGTTGTAAGATCTATTTTTTTCGGATTTATGCCCCACTAAACGGATCGGAAAAATGTGAACAGGCTTTAATTAGGTATTTTATTTACAAGTATTTTTATTCCAAGTAGACATGGCTATTTGCTGACCACAAATTATTACTACCAACCTACCAAATTAGGTTTTACTACCAACACCTAATTTTCGGTAAAATTAAAACGTAATTTTCGGTAATATTATCTTAGCGTGTATCGGCCACTCGACTGATGCTTCCGCATAACATCAAGCACAGGTACTTTTTTACCGTTTGGCCTGTTTCTTCTCGGCCGACGATGTGGAATGACGTTTGCATCTTGGCACCAGGATTATACCGACTCTCTCGTATTCCTCCAGAAGGGAGAGTGATATTGTGAATGCCGGACTCTATTATTACAGTTTCAGTTGAAAACCGAATTGTCGACTCAGCGACAATCGATTTTATCTCGTTCTGTACTTTATACCCAATGTCGAGAGTAGTGCCGTATGGCGCATCAAATGCGCTGTACAGCGCACTACTTCGACATTAGGTATAACGTACAGAATGAGAGTAAAATTGATTGTCGCTAGTCGATAAATTCGATTTTCAACTGAAACCATAATATATGCGGCGGACATCACGTCTGGCTTCTTCGCTCCGGGGTAGAGCTGGCTGTACGAAACCATCGAGCGTAGTTGCTTGACTGTTGTCGCCATGATTGTTGTAAATCATCTGATAACGCTGTTAACCTTTTCTGTACACAGCAAGGTTGCTAGGCGTATACGATTGTGATGCATTGGTGGAACTCACCACCAGGTGGTAGAGTGTAATCGCGCTAAACTGTCCATTTTGGTATTCAATTATTGAATTAATTATTAGAAAAACCTCAAGAATAAGTGAATTTGAAAAAAAAAATAGATTCTTCAGAAAGGTTTGACTTTGTTAAACAGAATAACAGATTTGGCAAAATAAATAAATAAATAAATAAATCAACCGGCATTCTAATGCATAGGGAATTTCGGATAAAAAGCCGGTGATGCTTGCCTCATGTTTGTATTTACATTTATTTCGAAAAATAAACTTGTGGATTCACATCAATCACAAATCGTTGAAATAAATAATTTATAATATTCTAGGTAAAGCTAATGAGAAAATATCAATTAACTTGGAAACAATCTATTCCAATCGCTCATAAATTAACCAAGGACGACTTTTCAAACGGCGGATAATGTTTCAAAAACAAAGTGTAACACATTAAAGATTGCGTAATTCTGATTTTGTTAACGGAACCTGAGTCGTTTTGAACAATCATCCTTGAAACCATCATTCACTCATCACTCTCTACATTATTATTCTAGCAGACTGATTCATCACAAATTAAAGTTTTATTGCCTTTGCAATGGCACTAGCTCAAAAGCTACCCAAGTGAGCATGGGGTTGTAGGTTATATGAACCCTAAACAGGATTTCGATAGAATTAGCATTATATGTACAATTGAGTTTTGCCTAATTTAGGATTCGAACTAAGATTTCTTTAAACATTGGTATGAATAACTTTCTGATCATTATAATGAGACCCTATTATTTGTTCGGTGTGGTGTGAAATTTACATAAGATCGGATTTAATATGCCCTTGTAATCATCTTTGTCTGGCTCTTATGATGATACTTTTAACTAGATATAACACAAAGTTTTGGGTTGGTTCAATGCGCGTTATTCAACGCTTTAGCTTAGATAAATAAGTAGATAAAACGAATTCATCCAATAGGATGCAAGTGTTTACCTAATATCGGCATATTGTACCCACATTTTATGTTTTTATCATAGGCTCAATGAAAAACCAATTGTTAGAAGTCATAAGTAATCTTTCAACAGTCCGCTTGAAAGAAACTCGAGTGAAACGACGTTACTGCTCGACTTAAACAGAAATCAGAAAGCTATCAATTTCTTTTTCGCAGTAATTTTGTTGATTGATGCTGACGCCTGAATTGCTGATAGAAGCTTTCCACATTAACTACACCAAACATGGCATTTTCAGTGTTGTTAAATGGCTCATCGACACTAGCAGCACATCAGTTCTTGTTTCTACCCTCCATGGCGAGCGTTATTTCCTCAATGCTCTTGCCTCGCGTTTCCGGTATAAACAGTGCATTGAAAAACACTCCGAAAAAGCAACATCCGGCAAAGGTCCACATACAGCCATGCATTCCCAGTACTTCCACCATCACGGGGAAGTATTTTATCACAATGAAACTAACTACCCATAGGAATGTCGTACACATAGATCCTCCAAAGCTTCGAAGCTTCTGTGGCAAGATCTCTGTCAGAATCACAAAAGTTAACGGCAGAATACCGCATGCTGCAATGAATATCACAAACGACAAACTGGCCACTGGAATCCAGTTGATTGAACTGACGTCATGCCCGGATGCTTTGAGGTAGGCGTGAACTCCCATGGCAATCAGACCGATACCTGAACCAAATGCAGTAGTTATGTACAGGGTCTGTGAAAAACGTCGGAGTTAATAAAAATATCATAAGAAATAGGAAAAGCATATACCTTTCTCTGGAAGCGATCTACCACCAGTGTAGAGACGTAAGAGCCAACGATTTGAATTCCTCCAACAATGATCGCCGCCAAGTTGGGATCTAGATCTGACCCGGCTTCGGCAAAGATATTGGCGGTGTAATTGATAAGAGCAAAACATCCGGAAAACTGATTCAAAGTAACTAGCACCATTCCGATGAGAAGAGCTTTCTTGGTGGCAAATGGAGCTGTAAAATTTAGTTGTTAGAGGAAGTAATTTGAAGCGTTCATTTGACATGCTTACCAAAATCTGCCAACTGTAGGGACGATTCCTCGCTAGCACCTTTTCCATTCGGGTTAACCTGGTTGATCATGGTGGTCATTTCTACCTTCAACATTTCCACGTGCTCCGGAGAGCTTGTGTACCCGCGAAGATAAATCAAGGAACATTCAGCAGCCTCAATCTTGTTGCAACGAATCAAGTGCTGTGGAGTCTCCGGAAAATTGATGAAACACAGCAAGAATATGATCGGCAATATTATGAGAATGTATGATGTAATGTGGTAGGACAAATAGCTTCCAACAACAAACGACAATAACGTGCCCAGATTGATGAAAAGGACAAAGAACGATCCAAGAGTGCCTCGTTTGCTGGAGAAAAAAAGACAAATATATGGTTAAAAAAATAGTGATCACACAAAAAAATTGTGTTATTTTCAAACAAACCTATCTTCAGCAATTTCAGTAACGTAAAGAGGCACAAGGAGAAACACTCCAGCAGCACCCAAACCTGCCAGTAGCCGTCCAGCGTACAATATTTCAACGTATTCTCCGAAGGCGATGCAAGCCCAAAATCCAATCAACGGAAGGGCTGCAATACAGAGCGAAAATTTCCGCCCAAATTTATCCGCTGACCATCCGAACAGTACGGTTCCAAAGATGGCACCTACGCATAGCAGCGAAGCTATCCACGTAGCTTGAATATCCGTTACGGGGCCAGTATGCAAGGGAGCATCAGCGGAAACCAGTAGAGGAAGGAAGGGCGAGAGCCATCCGATGGCCGTGCCTTGCGCTAGCGAGATGATGTTCACTGTGGAATAAAACCAGAGACGATGTAATTAGAAAAGGGGGCAAAACCGTAAGTTACTATCATGTTTGAGTATTTTCACATGACTCAAAAAAGAAGTTTATTCCAGAGCAGATATTCTGCCGTTGGTCCCGGCCCTTGTGTCGATGGGTTTGATATGTAGGGGTCAGGCCGTCTTCAGGCAGAAAGTCACAGCGCCAGCTTCAGGCAGAAAGTCACGTAAATAAGAAACAACAACAATTCTTCTTCTATTTCTTCTTCTTGTCTTCGTACGGCCTCTACAAGGCTTTGCTTGCCACTTAATAGTGTCCTTTGAAGCACTTTTTTCCTTATTAAGAGCTAAATTTTGCTTTGCTAAAGCGTTCAGTCGTATGGTTTGTGGCAAACACAATGATGTGATACGCTTAACAAATGTTTAGCGAACTTCCTAATCAAAAATACATTCGACTGTATCGGGAATCAAACCCTCGACCTCCGGCTTGGAAAACCAATGCGTTTACTGACTACGCTGTGTGCCTTTCAGCGGTGAATTATTATTGGAACTAAATAAAGGGTGTACGGAATCAAATTGCGACACACACAAATAGTCAGCAATATTTGCTTGTTCAACCAATCATCTTCAAACTTTCAGGGAGTAAAACTAAACATGTTATGAATACCTTCTCTTGTTTGTTTTATTTAATTTCAATTCCATATCCAAATGCACGAACCTTCTTCTTTACACTACTCATAAGGTCCTGTACAACATTTGGACTAACTTTTTTTTGCGTGGCAATCCATTTTTTCTTTATATCTTCCTCCGATTTCTCTTCCTTAGGATGCTTCCAAAGTGCCTGCTTCATGATGGCCCAGTACTTTTCAATTGACCGCAGCTCCTGTGCGTTCGGGGGGTTGAGATAGTTGACCTCCTTAGCCTTGTACCACTCCAAAACCTCTTTCGAGTAATGGCACGAGCCTAAATCTGGCCAGGAAATCGTTGGACCGCCGTGTGATCTCAGAAGAGGAAGTAGACGCTTTTGGAGGCATTCCTTTAGGCACACCTGCCCATTGACCGTTCCAGTTGTCACGAATGGGGTGCTCCGCTTTCGACACGAGCAAAATGCTTGCCAAATCATATATATTTTTTGGCAAACTTTGACATCTTCTGCTTTCTTACGTCCTCAGAGACATCGAATTTATGATGAGCAGTGAAAAACTGGAGCCTCGGAAGCTGCCGGAAGTCTGCTTTTACATACGTCTCATCATCGATCACGAGGCAATGTGGTTTCGTCAACTTCTGGGTGTAGAGCTACCGTGCACGTGTTCTACCTACTGTATTCTGCCGTTCATCGCGATAAGGCGCCTTTTGGACTTTGTACGTGTGTAGTACTTCACGTTTTTTCGCATCTTGTACGAAAGTTTTGGTTAGATTCAGTTTCTTCACCACATCTCGAACTGATCCTTTTGAAAGCTTGAACTACCCGCTTGTGGTCCTTAACATAATACAGCGATCCATTTTTGCCATTTTTTTTTCGTTCCGATCGATGGTCAAACGTTTGTGGTACCGATTTAAAACACGAGACACCGTAGAATGTACCATTTCCAGCTTCCTGCTGATGGCACGATGAGAAAGATCTGAATTTTCTTTGCGCCACTGCTGTTCTTCCGACTCCATCTTTGCAACGATTGCACATCTGCTAGTGAAACTTAAATAGCGTAAACAAATACACATTGAATTAATTCCACCTAAAATTTCAGTAGAAAATACCCACCGGGTAAAAAGTTACAGCCATTTAAAATGGCTGCGATTTGATTTCGTACAACACTCAGCCAAATAATCTTAAGAATTTCATAAGGTTCGTTTACTCTTGCGGTTATCGGTACCTTGCGATATTTGTTTTTGTTTAGATTCGCTATGTAAGATGTTTGACAGAACGTTTGAGGGTGCGTTGGTGTGAGTTACGTTATAAGGGGCAAGTTATTAAGATTGGGACCGGTGTGCTTTTACTCCCTGAGCCAAAAATGATGTAATGTTAACCCAGTTCCTTTATTCGACCTATGAACCAAATATGTCAATAACTCAGCGATAATCAACAAAAACATGTAGTTCAGACATTATTTAACAACTCACTGTTGCTTACACTCAGCGAAATAAACTTTCGATATTCATAAGATTCCGTTATGATTATTTGCTATAAGAATTCAGTGTGAATTTCATATATTTATCTTATGAAATATAATGATGTCGAAAAAATAGAAACGTGGAGTAACCTGGATTCGAACCTTGAACGTTGGGGTTATGGGTCCAGTGACTTGTCCACAAGTTTATATCAACACTTGTAATTTGGGAAGCTTAAAAGCGTACAAGAACAACAACGTGTGAAACAAAATCCATTCATAAGTCGGCCTTATGAAATTCCATAGCATTGTTCATAAGACGTACCTTATGAAATTCTTAAGATTATTTGGCTGAGTGTACTTCCGTGTAATTAACGGTTTTCTCCCCAGGTAAGCAATAACCATTAGCAAATGCAGTAAATCCACCCTAAATCTGCATTTCAGATGCTACAAGCATTGTATTAGTATTATATCAGCATCTTGAATGCTATCTGTTGTAAAGTTGCATATAAAATGTTATTCATATGCTTGTAGCCTGTAATTAGCAATTCGAATGCAAAATAGCATTAATGAAGCATTATCATACCATTGCAGCAAAGCAGCCGTACATTGGGCCAAAAGTGGCATTTATGTTCCATATAATGCGAGGTAAATGCTTGATAGGCTGCCGTCAAGACGCTTTGAAACTGCTTATTGGTTACCTGGGACAGCTTTTTCGACATCATGATTTCGCTGTTTAAGCTGAAAAGATTATCTCCATGTTCTTCGTATGATCTAAATTTGGCTGAATTGGACCGATTAACCGAATAAAACCGAAAAAAAATGCAGCCTAGATGTACAGAAAATAGTCACACGTTGCATACTAAGGCCTGTACTCGAAAAAAATTCCCCATTTTTATCCGTGTGTAACTTTTTTGTTCGTGAGTAACAATTTATGAAAATCTGGATATAACTAGTTTGATGTGAATTGTTTACATAATTAACAAATTCCATAACAATCGGTTCAGCGGCTATTGAGATGTCATCGAAACAAGAAGAAAGTCGTCGGAGAATTTGGCGCACCGTCATGGAAAATCCGACTGCGACCATGAGATGGATCGGAAGACAACTGGGAATCACCCATACAACTGTGTCTCGGGTGGTAAAATCGTTTAAAGAGTCCTAGACGACCGAGCGGCGGGAAGAGGAAGAAATTCGAAGACAGCTGACCCTGTGAAGGCCCGAAAGGTGTTGGATTATTTCAAGTGTAATCCGAACCTACCGATTCGCAACGTGGTTCTGAAGGCAAAGTGTTCCGCCTGGTTCGTTCAGCAAACCATGAAACGAGTTGGGCGTCGTGTATTCAAGGTCCGCAAGGCACCGAATCGGCATGATCAACAAAACACGGCAGCCAAATCCCGCGTAAGGAAGCTGTATCGAGAGTGGTTAACGAAACCGATGTGTGTGGTTATGGATGATGAAACCTACATTAAAGCAGATGCAAAGCAGATACCGGGGCTGGAGTTCTACGTTGCCAAATCATGGTTTGATGTTCCGGAAGACATAAGTAAGGAGAAAGTGGACGAATTCGTCAAATAAATACATGCTTTGACAGGCCATATGCCAATGCGGAAAACTAAGTACACCGTACATCACAACGGGTACCATCAACAGCGAAATTTACCGAGTGCTTTCAGAAGTGTATGTTGCCCTACTTGCGACCCCACGGAGGCGAGACATTATTTTGACCGGACCTGGCATCTTGCCATAACGCGCGATCGACGTTGGATTGGTACAGATACAATAACGTTGTTTTTGTATCAAAAACCGCCAACCCCCCAAATTCACCAGAGATTCGTCCGGTGGAAAAATGTTGAGCCATAATGAAGGCCAATGTTCGACAATCGTCCAAGGTGTTTAGGAAAGAGCTGGAGTTGAAGAAAGAATGGATGAAAGTGACCAAAAGGATCGTCTCCACCATAGCACAAAATGTAATGAGGGGTCTTAAGGGAAAGGTGCAGGCTTTCAACGATGGAAATGAAATTGAATTAAGTAATTAAACTAAAACATAATTCATATGTTCATTCTCTGGAAGTTTCAAGAAAATCCGACTTAAAATATATTTCTGGTGAACACTTTTGTCTGTGGCATCTCGAGTACAGGCCTTAACTGATCACATAGATAAAATTACAATAATATATTTTTTCTTTGTTTCCAACTATGGCCTGTTGTCTGCAAATCTTAGTAAAAATTTTGTTATTGGAAAAAATTTCAATGGAAATGTATGATTTTCGATGGTATATTCTCCAAATGGCTCATCTAAATAGCAACCAAATAAACAAAACCTGTGTAGAGTGAATTATAATGTTTTCATTATCAAGGGGACAATAAATAATATGTGAAATTCTGTTAAGTATTTCAAAGCCGTTTTAGTTTAGGTTGTTTTGTGAAAATGCATGTTGGGTAAAGCGAATAAACCTGACAATGCCTTAAATCATAAAATTTGGAAAAAAACGTACGAAGATTGCATTTAACAAAAATCGATTGAATCGGACGAAGTTGCATCCACGAATTGACCCAATTTGATGCTTGTGGACCGACATTGCATCCATATACATCGAAAGTTTGTGATTTTATAAAATGAGTTGTACAGTTTTTCATGAAACAAACTATCAAATGCCTTATTAAGCGTGTCTAAGCAAGTGTATAACTAGCTAAATATCGCATACAGTTGAAAAACTTTATGAGTTATGATAAAAAATGTAATCGATCGTTGCATATAAGGCTGAGTTAAGGGACACATACCCTACATAAATGAAACAAAACAAAAAATTATTGAATGAATTCACTTATCAAATACCTGAAGAATCCGTTTTTTTCATATTCATAAATATGTTTCATGTTCCCATGAACTCGCTTCATGGTACCTATGTGGAATCATAAATAATGTTCATGTTTTCATTATTCTTTTCGTAGTTCCAAATGAAATGCCTCATGATTTCATGAATCAATCTGCCCGTTTTCGTCACTAAAATTGGAATAATAAATGACAGGTGCCAATAACGACCGTTCCAGAGAGTATAAGCAGCACCATTTTAACGGTCACTTTGAATATAATGACATATTTCAACATGTTTTGGCTGCGTCCTTTTGTTTAAACATTTCTGAATGACGGACTCTCCTTGAGAAAATTGGCCAAGGAAGAGGGTGTAAGCGTCGCAGCGGTACGATCTGCGATTCGAAAATATAGAGAACAGTGTACGTTTGAAGATGCGCCGAAGAGTGGTCGGAAATCCGGTCCTGTTAGTTCGGATATCGATAAAAAGATCAGGGATGCCTACAAGCGAAAAGCAGCGACTTCCGTTCGGGATGTTGCAAAAAAACTAGGGACCTCGTCGAGTAGCGTCATGCGTGCCAAAGAAAGACTTGGGCTAAAATATACCGGAAGCAGAAAAACTCAAAAGGAACCCAAAACAGGCCACGTCCGGGAAACCACGGGTCCACAAACTCTGCGATTCGTTATTGTGTAGAAATTCTGGGTGTATAATAATGGACAATGAAACGAATGTGAAACTAGATTACAAAACACTTCCCGGACCACAATTCTTTACTGTAACCGAAAACAAAGACATCCCCGAAACGGAGAAGGCAAATTTTACCGAAAAATTTGGTAAGAAGTTATAGTTTGGCAGGCAATATGCGAGTGTGGTAAAACATCTAGTCCGTACATCACAACGGAGACGATGGACACTCAGAAATACGTTAAGGAATGTCTCCAGAAGCGATTATTGCCGATGATCAGGCAGCACGAAGGTCAAGTAGTGGTTTGGCCTGACTTGGTGTCATGTCATTACGCAAAGGACACTTTAGAATGGTACAAAAGTCAAAATGTATGTTTCGTGCCGAAAGACATGAATCCGCCGAACTGCCCGGAGGCACGGCCAATCGAGACTTTTTGGGCTTTAACCAAAGCAAAGCTTCGAAAATTTATAAAACCAGCGGACGTCATCCAAAAATTTTAAAACTGGCCAAAAGGGATTAAAATGGTGGGAAGTACCACTGTGCAGAAGCTAATGGGTCATGTTCGAGGAAAAGTTAGGAGTCTTGGCTATGATTTAATATTTTGATTAAACGAGAGTAAAATATCATATAAAATACAAATACAAATATGGTTGGCCAAATAAAATTATAAAAAAAAATTGTTATTTTGACAGTGTGCTTATACTTTCTGGAACAGTCTATAATCATGAATAGTAGTGGAACTATACGGGACTACCAATACTTTCTCTTAATTTCTATTCGTTCTAGCCATAAATTACCCAACAAACATCGGTATTGAATTAGAGCTTCTTCAAGCAAATTTGGAGAAGCTATTCAGCTGTTTCTTCTAGAATAGCTGAATAACTTCTCCAAATTTGTTTGAACAAGCTCTAATTCAACACCGATGTTTGTTGGGTACTGTCCACTCCTAGAGCCCCTCATGTAGATGAGAAGTTATCTGCTTCTGACAAATTTCATCATAGATCGGTATTCCGGGCATGGGAGAGTACAAAAAACAACAATCAATAATAGTTTTCATTATGTAACCTCTACCACAATCTAAAGCGTGGTCGGTTTAAAAGTGCTACAAGAGTTAAGTAATTATAAAAAAAATCTGCATAATTCGTCAACTTTGATTGACGTCGTCGTTTCATTTTTATTTTGGCTATAAAACTGCAATCGTGTTACGAAAGGTTATCCTCTTTGGATCAAAGACTGAACTTCAAAATATAATGTAAAATGTTGCGTCTAATCCATCCTACAAATTCGCTTAGAAAATGCATGGCTCCGACTTAAGTATCTTACACGTGCGAGCGTACATTACCGCTTCAATTGATATTCAAAAACCTAGGTATATCGTCTTCATAATACAATTTTTTTTCAAAATATATACAGCACTGATCCTCTGATTTCAAAACAAATTTTCCATTGCTGTTAAGATCCGATAGCAAGCGCATCGAAGGCTTAAATCGTATTTCTTTGATAAGTTTCGTTATCAAATGGCGCTTTGAATTAAGCCTTACGTGAAGCTTATATGTCACCTTCACTCAAAATTGAGTTATTAATATATTCGTATTTTCATGCTGCATGATTGCGTTGATACTGAAGTAGGGATCATGTTCTGCGTTTCAATGAAATAACTTATGTACATACTAGGCATGAACAAAATTCAAATGTAATCTCCGGTAATCAAGCAGATCATCAATCGAGCTGATCGAAAGCTGTGTTGGTTCATTGAAACCACTGTTGTCGAACATGCTGACTGCATCAAATTCAAACAATGTGGCTATTTCAAGTGAGATAATTAATTCTCAACGATGAACAGTAGCTATTCTAACCATCACGATGATATCTTATAACCAGCCCGTTCAGCATATTCATACCGACTGATAATGCGGAACATCAATTTCGATCCCCTCCACCCCCACAACTGCCAGCTGCATTTGACCGACCCTGCCACGAGTTTCACGCAATTGTTTGTTCGCCGGATTCTGAACTGAGCACAACTTTTACAATCATCCGAATACGAAAACTAAACATCCGTAGTCAGGTACCTAGGTATAGACGCAACAATGCAATGATTTGCTTAAATTTGTCTACACGGGCAAGTTCAATGCTAAGAAGTGGGAAACCGCATGCCAAGGGGCGGGAGAAGCAAGTACAAATTGTGATAGAGAGTGGAAGTGAAAAAAATAAAACACGGAACAGCACACGATCCAGAAGGTTTAACCGTAGAATGTGTTAGCACAGAGGCAGGCCGTAGTTCAATTTGAGTATCGTATTCAAAAATGGCTTCTAATTTAGATTTTAATGATGCACTTACGTAGGTTAGGCTATTTAAAGAAATAGACGTTTTTTTGGAGTGAATCGTTTGTTTTGCTAAATAAGCCTTTGATGGAAGATCCAAATATTAGGATCTTTAGTCTTTAGTTATCAACACTGACATTATTGAATTATATATAAGAGACAATCCTACGAAATAGCATATCCTTAAATCTTAAACTAACGATCATGTTCAACGAAGCACCTTCGAATCAATAAATGTAGAATTCGAAATAATACAGTTTATATTACAAGTTATTGCTTTAGATTCTAGAAAAATGTAACAATGGTTTTGATGCTAGAGTCTACGGCCTTCAATTCAATTAAAACTACCATTCAAAAAAAGAAAAGTCATTCAAATTTTCTGCCTATAGTAATGAAATGCAATATGTCAAAGAATGAAACTTTTCCTTGTCAAAAATTTCTACAAATAATAGGAAATTTTCCCCGATTAGAAACCTTCATCCAGGCACACGATGGTTTGGTAATTTTTTTTATATAAACTATATACTATAAACTAAAACTACTAAAACTACTAAAACTATAACTAAACTATAAACTAAAAAAATCGAAGTATTTTTTCTTTTTCCAAGCTGGCATGAAGTTCACAAAGTGACATTTGTGCAAAATGACAGCAAGCTGGCCTGTCGGAATATGCAACGCTTTTTTGACGTTTGTTACGTTTGAAATTAATGGTTGGTTTATTATAGTACTACTGGACAATGGTCCAAATCACAGAGACGTCCAAGGTCTGATTTGACAGATACTGGTGCCCTTGTGTTCAGAAATTCGTGTGTGGAAAAAGGACGGGGAACAGGAGGGTTATTGCTATCTCTTAAACTATAATGGTCAAAAGTGAGGTTATCGTTGTACATATAATAGTATATTATGAAGATAAAACAGAAGAAAAAGGTACAGTCATCAAAACGGCAGCTCACACGGAAAATTAGTAGAATAAAATCGCCAAAACAGTGGGCGCGGCCGTTGTGCGTCGTTTAATGGGTGGTATTATGGGAAAAGTTTGAGAGTTCTTTGTGTATTTGACTTTTTTAAAACAGTCACCTACTGCGAAATTTTAGGCTCGCAAACCACCAACAGTTTATATGTACAGTTAGTGGAGGATAGAAAGCAGAAATTGAAAAATTTCGCCCAATTTCTGCCGACAGTTTCAAACAGTTTAGAAATAGTATTTGACTGTTTTTGATAGCTAGATAAAAAAGGCACTTGTTTGGTAATTTTTGATAATAGGTTCTAAGCATCTATTCTTATGATTTGATTCCATATAATAAACATCACATGTATTCACTAATAAGCCAGCCATCAAGGAAATTCAAATATTTCGTCACACGGAGATAACGGTACAGCAATGTCATATGAGATTTTTTTCCCTCGACGGTTCACATTGGCGTATGTTCAATTTGGTCGTAATGGAAAATGTCAAATATCAGAATGTAAATATAAAAAAACAGAACATTTACCAGCACTTTTTCCTTCTAAATCGCAACAAATAAGTCGTTTCGTATTTTGGTCACGAAATATAAGGAATTATATGCACTTTAGTGTAAGCCGTTTTAAACATTAAATTCGAAATAGACCCAAACGATGTTGTTCATTACTATACTCAGTAGCAAAAAAGCCAAGTAAAATTATGCTTCCAAACACGTCATGTTTAAGCTTTTGTAACTTTGTCAGTTATCAATATTTTTGGCTGAAAATTTGACAACATTATAACTAACAGATTGACCTTGTCGAACCAAATTTTCATGTTTTTTTCAACTGTTTTTATTTTTTTTATTTTGAAGGCTCAATCAAACAAAACTTGAGTTACAAAAATAAGGCGTTTCACACGAATACAAATTTTGCCCATTTAAATTAAAAATACCGTTGTTCAACTTGAAGCAAAAGAATTATTTAAACTAAATAAAAAATCATGTTTCGAACAAAAATAACAATGTTTGAGTCAAATTCAAGGCAAGTAAATTTCTACAATACATTCATCGGGTAGGCGAATATGAACGTGTACTTCCTTCTCCAGAACGTCAATCGTCACGTTTATCGGTTTTTTTTCGGTAATTCATCAAGGCCTTTTTCTTTAAGGCCTAACTGACAAACGTAAATAATTGCTTCTTCCATTAATTTCTCGTGACACAAAGGCTACCCTTGTTGAATATGTGCACTATTCCTCTTTGAAATGACCGTGGTGGATTGATTAGGCGAGTTTTCAATGACAAGAAATTAGTCAAAAAAGCCATTGTTTACGTTTGTCAGTTAGCCCCTAATGAAAAATCTTTGTCAAACTGCTCGATTCCAGTAGTGAAACTCTGAGCCAATTCCTTTGCACCTGGAAACTGTTAGCGTTCATGCCAAACATAATTTAGATAACCCAGATTCATAGAATAATCAAGATAAATTTAGTACGCAACCAGTTACATCCAAATAATATTTAAACAAAATTATTTACAAAAATATAAAATAATTTGCTCCTAACAACCTCAAAGAAGCCAACTAAATTTAATTGTAATGACTATTTGGATTTTTAAGGGTCTTTGAAAGTTTGAAAAATCAAGTCTACCATTTGGGAAGGACTTATTTATAAATTATTATTCGTTTTGAACGTTAGTGATAATACAATTAAATGAAACTAGAAATTAGAAGAAAAGTTAGTATCCTCCATTTAATTCCAACTACCTTTGCTTATCTTCGACAGATACGCGCATTTCGTCTACAATGTGCAGAATTCTTCAGTGTCTCGTACTAATAACTCGACTTAAGTCGATACTTACTACTTACTTACTATTTTTTCTTCTAATTTATAGTTACAGGTATTCCACTAAACAGCTCAAACCCTCTAGGATTCAATTAAATGAACCTGTTTATTACCAAAAAATTTAAATACCATTTAATGCACTTTTGATTGTTATTTTTGTATTCTCCCCAGCGCGGAAGTAATGATCTATGATGAAGTTTGCAGAAGCAGATAATTTCTCATCTCCATGCGAAGCGCTAGGAGCGGACAGTAATTGCTAGAACGCATAGACATGAAGAGAAAGTGTATTGATAGTTCCGTATAGGGCAACGGCAGGCTTTGAAATTGAAAGATACAAGATTGAAAACGAGCGGAGGGCATTTGAACGGTAGCATCCGATCAGGCACATAACCCACAATGTAAAGACAATACCTGGCACACAGAAATTTCATTGCTTTGTAGCTATTTTAGAAAACCAATTTTCAGCTGAAAGTTTTTCTGATTCAAAGGATAATCCAAAGAAAGAAAGATTTATAAATTAAATATATGGAGCTATGTTAATTACTAATACGTACCTATAAACAAAATAAACAAAACAGAATAAAAGAAAATTCATATAAGTTCATGTTAAAATCGTCTCCATAGATATACGACGCCATATTTGAATCGCCCCTTAACATAAGAATATCTGAACAAGAAGTTATGAATAACTTTTAATTAAACGTACATTTTTAATTCTGTTTTACTTGTGCAAAGGGAAATTTAAGGTTTTTGATTTTTTTTTCCAAATGTTAGTCTAGATGATTATTGGTTTTTGAAAAGATTTTCAAAATATTCAATTCTTTTTCACTGCTAAATTTTATTGGATTCTAAAGGTGTGTTGAAGATCATACCTAGACGAGTTTGCGTGATACACGTTTAAAACGGGAAATGGAAAAGTTGTTGTTAGAAAAACTTTTTTTCCTTAAAAGTGTCCATTTTGAAATGTATGGCGAACTTACAGATAAATATATTGCCTTTCTTGAAACAAAATGTCGTTCAATTCAAAGGTAGCCTTTTTGTTTCCAAATTGCCTTTAATTTTTAAAATATTTGGTTTAGCGTGTAAGAATCGGTTTTACAAATTTTAAAAACAAATCCAATAAAAGTGCAGACGTTTTCTAGAAGTCACCCATACATCACTTTTTTGTTAGTCTTGTCCTTTTTGAGTTATGTTGATTTAAAAAAAAACGATCAAAAAACTTAAGCCCTTTTCAAATGGTAGTCTAGATAAATTTCGAAAAAACAAAGTATGCAAAGTTGCTTGAAAAGACATAGTGTATACACCCACAAATTTTCATTGGATTCTGAGAGGGTGCTGCCAACCACGAAGACGAGTTGGTGTGAAATTTGTCGAATATAAATTGCTATCACTCATCGAACAGACGCCAATTTCATTGCCTTGATACGCAACCTTTTATGAGCACAGTTGAAATGAGACTGATAATATTATCTGGTTTTATTTTATTCTCAGGTTGCCTAAGTGAAGTGGTTCAGATTCACGATAATCTAAATGGTTTGATTATTAAGAGAATGATCAACGCCGGTTATTTATTGCGAGTTTAGCCTGGTAAAGGCACAAATATTCACCCACATGCCATTGTGATACGAGTCAGAACCTTTTGACAGCAGTTGGTTTAATACTCTTCATTTCGCTAATTTGTTGTATGTTTCATATACATAGAATAAAGACGATCACCTACACCTAAAGTCCCACTATTTGATTTGAGCTAAAGCGTATGTTTTAAGAACTGTTCATTTTTTCAAAGTGGTCACTTGTTTGTTTTTGGCGCAAGAAAGAATTTTATTTCAGTGTACATTTATAATACAATTTTTTTTGCAACACTGCTGATCACTATTATACAAACTTAAGGATGAGTTATGATAGTGACATAGCTGCAAAGTTGACGTAGAACTCCTTGTTGAATTGAGTTCGTCGAATCAATCAATTTCTACTACTTATATTTTATTATTCAGTCTAAAGTACTATGAAACCCTATTCTATCCTCTGCCCTATCCTGTGAATGATAGTTGCTCAGATTTGTTCCATAAAAGCGTACTGGGTGTATTAAGTTTAAGATACAGGAATTAACTATTGTATCCATAATCTTTACAAATTTACGCAATTAGTTTTCAAAACTATGGTCATGTAAGCACACAAAAAACAAATTATGAATTTTACCAGGCGAGTAAAATTTCCCCTCGATTGATTTCAAGCCAAAGAAAACGTAAACAAAGAAATTGTTTGCAATCTTTCATGAGCCTTACAACATTGTTAGCAATTTTCCATACAACTGACTAAATTTAGGCGTTATCCGGCTTAACTTTACACGAAATATCTTATTAATTTCTTTCAAATTTAGGATTTATGTGCATTATATAAAATAGAAAATTACATGTGTCTTTCAAACTGTGTATGACCTATTTAGTTGTAGAGTATTAATCGTTTCCCTTGATTCCATCGATTTAATCGATTCTAAACATATTTCAAAGTTAGGTATTTGTATAGTTTAAGAAATAAATTTACGAATTTCATAGTAGTCTATATTGGATTTACAGAACAGTATTTTTTTCTAAAGATGCTGAGAACATCGACCGTTCCCATTAGAATCCGAAAATGATGGTTGGTCGGACGATACCACATGATTTATAATCGCTGGCACAGTAAATGTGGTAGTGCTAACCAATCGGAGTGTGGCTCATTAGACATTATTTATTTTGCCTATCTTTTAATTGATTTAAACAAATGTAATTAATTAAGTTACCAACAACGATTCAGCGTATTCGTTTTACCTTTCGAATGAAATACTTATCGTAAAATTTCTGTGGGCCAGAATGGAGATGTTACTGTACAAAATCTCTCTTCAAAACGTAACGCTGTCGATTTCCAGAATTTTAAAACGGCACCCCTGAACAGGAATAGATAAGGGGAAACGTAAGTCCTACGTCAAAAAATAAAAATTAGTAAAAGAGGTGAAAATATAAAGACAGTCGTAACGGTAAGATATACTCTATTATGAATCCAGTGAATCGCTTGTGAGAACTTATTCTGAAGGTTGAACTTCAATTGGCTCATTTTACAACAACAAGTTTTTTCTAGGATATGTTCTCAGCGGTTGCAATACTTCAGTTCACCAAATGAGCAATTGTCAATACTTGTTTATTTTGATCAATAGGTGACCAGTTAAACATTTTAATCAGGTTTTTTTGGCTGAACACGCTTCGTCTTTCTTTCTGTCTGGCATCTACTTTCAACAGGGAGATTTAATCTAATTTAACTAATTTAGTTCTTCACACATTGTTTTCCGAAACGCGTTCGTCGTGAGAATCGGCAAAAATGGTAAAGTGTTGACATCATAACATTAAAACAGAAGAATTTGGAATTTTACAATGGATTCATTCATCTGTAAGGAAGCCGTGTTGATTTTTTCCGTTCTACCAAATTCATTCGGCTTCTTCATTGTTTTGAAAAAATCCACCTGAACCTATCCTATTGAAACATTCAGTAGTTATTAAATGGCATCTTAAGGACGGAAGAGAGGTCAGCTCCATTGATAGCATATGTGGCGATGTGATAATCTACTGTGAGAGTTTTTAAAACCCCCATGCGAAGTATCAAATGGTTGGTTTGAGAAATCAACAGGCAATATATCTTCAAATCTTCGGTCATTTCTACATGTTCTGCAATTTTGTATATGTTGGATACTACTGATCTTGTTCGAAAATAAAGCTCTTATAGAACATCTATTCGGTGACCATTTTATCAAATTAACAGTATGTTTCACCGATTCTAGTTCTTAAAAAGTTCAGTCGATATTAATCAAAATTGTTTCAATTTAAAACATTTGAGTTTGTCATATTTTTTGTTGATATAGACCTAGTGATCAGTACGCATCTGGTCATGTTGCTACAAGTACTTTTATTCCAGACCAGTTGTTTCCTTTGCTTAGAAAACAAAAACCACACGAAACCGAAATAGCTATCATAAATGAAGAAAACGTGAAATTTACTAAGCCACGCACCTGCAGATAAACACAAAACAGCTGTTTGGTGAATTCCCAACGCATTAACAAGATCCACAAACCTTCAAATGCCGGGAACTAAGAACTTTTTTTTTCTCTTTTGGTTATCATCATTCAGAGTTACTGAATGTGACGTTCATAGAAATGGAATCTAGGTTTGAGAATGGGCACTAACAAGTCTTAAGTAGTAATGTTAAAAAACCAAACATTAAACCGAACAAGGCCCACTCCCCTTTTTTTAATATTTTGAATCAAGAACCGGAACCGGCACTAAACATAGTTAAATAAATGCTGGAAACTTTTATACCTAGCTTTTTTTTCTGTTCTTATTTATCGTTTGTCACTACAGGGTGAGTGGAAATCAAAGGCATAAAAATGAAAAGCTTGGATACATTTTAATTTTCAATGTATTTCCTGTATATGTTTAACATTTGTCTTAATTTAGCTCAGTTCAAATCTTTCTTGAAAAACGTCGCGCACGATATCTTGAGGCATGTCCTACCATATTTTCACCAAACATTTCTTAAAAGTTTAAAAAAATTACTCATTTGGTTTGCCCCTGTTTGCCAAGCAGAATTTGCCCCATGGATTGAAGTCGACAAGATTCAAATCAGGTGAAGAAGCAGGCCATTCTTTCGACGAAATATAATCCTAAAAAATGTACTCACACCAAGCCTGTGTAGCTGTCACGTGGTTGGATGGCGCAGAGTCTTGTTGCTAGTGCATTCTTGTAGTGTTTTTTAATCAAAGGGGAGGAGCTGGTTCTTCAAAACATTATCGACGTAATATTTACTGTTGATTTTAACGCTAGGATCCATGAATATCAATACAAATATCACCCTTGAAACATACTGGCACCTTTGAACAACTAGTTTATCACGAGAAATATCAGAAAGATATGCTGCATACATTCGATCATTTTGCTGGTTGTGGTGTCCAAGAATTTCGCAATGACCGTGCCGCTTGAGCAGCTTCCGACATTTTTCGACTCTTACAATCTTCTGTTTTTCAGTCGTGCACCCGTTGTTCTTTGATTTCTATACTGGGATACAATTTAAAATATTACATTAATATCTCAGTCATTATTTCTCAAAAGATTTTCAAAAAGTTTGCACTAATCGATCGAAAATATTTTTGACACAACAATTATTGATTTTGGGCTACAAACTGTTGAAAAACTCAAACATTTTAAGCCTTGTTTTAAGAAATATATTAACTACTTCAGGCCTAATGGGTCATAAATGACTCTAAAAGTAAAATGGCTGTATAAAATCAAAGACTGAAAAAAAGTACACAGTTTTTGACAAACTTGTTAAACATCAATTCTTTTAACTGGAAAATGTAAAAAAAAAATGTATTTAAGGTCTCATTGACAACTAAGAACATTCTGAATTTATAGTGTAAAGCGTTGTTCTAGAACATGGCACATATGCATACGTATTTTTAAATGCTCGTTGTTAAACGATTAATATTTTTGTATCTTACTGAGATATTCTAGGTGATGTACTTGAGTTCATACAAATATAAAGTAATACAGTAGTAACTATACTTTTTTGAGCTTTGTAAAGTTACACCACGTATCCAACCATATTCAATGAATATATTCGAACTTAAAAAAGACATCATGATCTAAACTAGGTTGATCTAGGTCTTCCAAACTGCCTTTGAGTTCGAAACATAAGATCTTCAGTTGTAAGAGTTGATTTTTTGAGTGTGCTAAGGGACAATATGTAGATAATAGTATTCCTTGAAGAGCGTGCAAGGTCAACAGGCATAATGCGAAAATCTTGGAATATTCTAGGTCATCCAAACTGTCTCTAAGTTCTAAACATAATATTTACAGTTGTAACAGTTGTTTTTGGGTTATCTAAGGTGATTATATTTATTCAAACATGTTCAGTGAATCTTAGAAGAGTCAACTGTTTTTTTATAACTTTGTGTACGTTATTATAACTTTGGTAACCGTTACTATCCTGGAGTTTAAAACTTGAAATCTACGGTCGTTAAAGTAGCTATTTGGCTTTTTCAAAGTTAGGTAACGTATTCAAGCACGTTCAATGCATATTTTCGAACGTAATAAAAATAAACAAGAAGATCATCTTGGGATGGTCTAGGTCATCCAAACTGTGCTGGCGTTCAGAATATATGATTTAGAAATGTAACAGTAATTTTTAGGCAATAGAAAGTTCCAATTAATATTCAAACATATTTAATAAACAACTTTAAAGGTCAACAAACATGATAAAGTAATGTGACATGCTTTGGGTCATCCAAAATATCCTTGCGATATTCAGCAGTTACGGTTGATTTCTGAAGCAAACAGAGTATTTGCATACAATAACTGTTATGTTTGTATTCTCCGTACGTGGAGTAACAATTACACTCAGTAGCAAAAAAAAAGCCGAGCAAAATTTTGCATCCAAAGAATGCCATGTTCAACCTACTGTAACTTTGTCAATTATCAATATTTTCATCTGAAACTTTAACCACACTATGTGATGTCGGCTTTTTTTTTGCACCGATATTTCAGCATGGTCAATATCGGGTGAAAAAGGGAAATACTCATGTTTATGCGTCAACTTTGACGCCAGCTGTAGTCCAAACCACTTGATGGAAACAGTTCAAATTTCGTCCACATTATTTTTTGTGTCTGTTGTATGTATTTTTTGGCTGTTGTGAAATTTAAAATATGTTATCTAAATTTTTCACAGATATACGGATTTTTGAAATTGGTATGTCCAAAAATGACTTTTTTCACATATGTAATGAAAACTTAAAATTTATAAACTTGATCAACACAAAATTTCGACCACATAAGGTCTATACATTATTTATAGTGTGGTTAAAGTTTCAGATGAAAATATTGATAATTGACAAAGTTACAGTAGGTTGAACATGGAATTTTTTGGAAGCGAAATTTTGCTCGGCTTTTTTTTTGCTACTGAGTGTATGATGTTAAAAGAGATGTTCGCTCATCACCATGAGGCCCCAAGAGTCGACAGTAATGTTTGCTATAAACGAAAGATATGAAGAGAAAGTGTTGATATATCCGTCAGTGTACGGCAGGTTGTGAAAATTGCATAGAAGTATTGAAAATTGAGCAAAGGGCTTGGATATAGCAGTGCTCGAACCAAGCACGCGTTCCTTTGCCTAACATCCCACTGCGGGGTAGGTCAAGCCACGGACGAGTCCGCCACCTCAACAGGCAAAAGTACACACTCTCCTTCTTTTGGGTTTATTTTTGTACCCAACGTCTAATTTTAATATATGTATTCGACCAAATTAAGTGAGTCTTCTGGAAGGTCAACAGATATAATGAGATATCTTGGGATGTTTCAGGCCATCTAAACAGCCTTAAGTTCAGAAGTTGGATCTATAGCCGTATCAATAGCATTGTAACCTATCAAAGGTGACGATATGTATTCAAACACATTAATTGAATCTCAGGTCCCCAGTCATTATCTAATTGGGATCTTGGGATGTTCAAGTTCAAGTTCAAATTCATAATAACTGACCTAGAGATCAGAACTAAAAATAACCGTAGTAGCAACCGTAACTTTATGGGCTATGCAAAGCTATGATATATATTCAAATATATTCAATGAATATTCTGAAACGTAAAAAGCCATCATAGGATAACCTTATTAGTGTCAGGTCATTTAAATTGTCCTTAAAAATTTAAGGTCTTTAATTGTAGCAATAACTTTATGGGCTATACAAAGCTCAGTTAGTTTGTTTAACAAAGAATATCTCATCATTGTCTCATAATGTCTGTTGGTTTTTCAGAACATTCATTGAATATTTACATATCATAAAATTGTATAGTTTCTGTTACAACTGTGGGTATTAAGTTCTGAGCTTCAGAGCAGTTTGGACAACCTAGTACATCTCAAAACAAATATTTTTTTCTTTTTTCAATCATTTCTGAGGACTGCATCGTTAATTAAGAGTACACCTTTGAGGTTCTGTATGAAAAAGACTATGACTTATTTTGACAGTTATTTAGTGTCAATGTGTTGCTTGCCTAGTAAACAAACGAAAATCTTCATTAAAAGTTAATGTTTTACTTCAAGTTCAAGTGGAACAATGCTAGGTCTTGCGGAAGAAAAGCGAAAATCGACTGTGACCAAACGCTGCACTGAAAAAACAATTTTCACTAAGAAAATTAGCAAACGAAGAAGGTGTTAGTGTCCATGCGGTCCAAAATGCGATCAACCAGTTTGTTATGCATAACACATTGAAGGACCTACCCGGCCGTAGTTGAAAAACAAGTGCGTCAAACCCAAATTTGGACGAACAAATTTGCAAAGTTTTTGAAGGAAAAGAGGACGTATCCATCAGAGCTTGCGCAAAAATGTGTGGAACAACAATTGGAATGGTCCAACGCGCAGAGCAGCGGAATTCCCTGACGACGTACCCGAAGCAAAAATGTCCAAAACGCAGTCATATTCAGGCGGATTCCGTGAAAACTCGGGCTCGGAAGCTTTACAACAAAGTTTTGAGCAAAAATGACAAGTTCATTATTATGGATGACGAGATGTATGTCAAATTGGACTACACGACTTCCAGGGGTACAATTTTACATCACAAAGCGTGGAACGGATGTCTCAAATTCGGTGAAATCGATTTTTTGCGAAAGCAAGCAATTTGCCATTGCGGTATGAAATCGACACCTTTTTTCACTACCGCAAATATGAACGCCGAAATGTACCGGACGGAATGCCTGCAGAAACGAATTCTGCCACTAATCCGAAAACACAAAGGTTTGACACTGTTTTGGCCTGATTTGGCATCCTGCCCCTATGCGCGTGCCACTTTGGACTGGTATGAAGAGATCAATGTCTAATATGTGGAAAAGGCGGTGAATCATCCAAATTGTCCGCGAATAAGGTCCGTTGGGAAATTTTGGGCAGTGATGAAAGAAAAGAAGAAGGCGGAAGAAGGCTAGAGGAGCAGATGATATCAAATTCATAAAAGACTGGGTAAACGTTAGCAAAACCATCGACAGAACGGTTGTGCAAAACCTCATGAGGAACATCAAAAAGAAAGGTGCGAAAGCTGGCCAGATCTACGAAAAAATAAATGAATACTGATGAAATCCCATTACATCATGATGGTCAATAAACAATGTAAATGAATTTGAGTCAATGAAAATAAATGAAAAATATTTAACTACAGCAATTTGTAGGTGTACTCATTATTAACGATACAATCCATATGTTATTGATGATCAAATTAGTCAGAATACGTCAAATTGCCTGTAAAAGTTAGACCTGAAAGGATTCATTCAAAAAATATTGCATTGTACAATCGAAATGGGTTAAATTAAATTCTGTGGTCCTACGTCATCATTTCGAACATGCCAGTGGAGCTATACCTCGTAGTTTTTTGCATAGATTCAGTACTCTCACTCGTTTGATGGCTTCCAGACGCCTGGTAATGCGATTACGGCCAAGTTTGGGACGTATTTAAAAGAAAATGGTTTCTTTGTGGCGTGTTATGGTGCAAAAGATAAATCTTTCGTTTATTCCGAGTGGTTTCAATTTATTTAAAACATTACTCGGTCTAAAATATTTTAAAAACATACCTATCACGAGCTCCCTTTTCGCGCCCATGAATCTCAAACAAATCAGCATCAACATTTGGTTAGGGTGAATCTGCTTTTGTAAACAAACACTTTGTCTGCTAATTCATCGGGAGATGAATACAATTCTTTCAAATTGAATATATCAGCGGATAGAGATAAAGCTCCTCGTCCTTAAAGAGTGCTTTATTTGTATTTGTGAGCTTTTGTTCAAGAGAAAATGACTACGAAAACCGTTGTTTACAAAAGCAGATTCACCCTGATGGAATATTTGCGCTGAAATGAATATTAAAAACAAATTTACAAACCGTTTGGACATTTGAATCTTAAAGAAAAATGTGCAACCATGTCTATGATTAACCAATCCAAAGTAACACATGTCTAAAAAAACACTGATTGGAATTACCACTCACCCTGTATGCAATAGTTATTTGTTAAAAATAAAAAGATTAGATTGAAGAAATTTTATTTTCTGCAGGTTTTCCATTACATTCGAAAACCAGTGAAATTGATGCACGTCTGACCAACAGGGGGGAGGTACTCAAGAGAAAATTGAGTTCTTATTTTCAAACGATCTTCCAGCTATTACTGTCTGACTATAGAAGCATACTTAATTTTCAAGTCTAGATCGAAGATGTGTGGTGATTTGCCTAAGAAAATAAATTATTTTTCATTACATTAAGCGGTTCACTGCTGTATGTTAAAAGCACTTCTCGATGCAATAAACACTGCTATCCTTTATTTGTTTTCAATTGCGATCACTAAACCTAGGAAACCAGCCCAATAAACATCAATGCTGAATAACTGTTTGTTGAAACAAATTTTGAGAAGTTATTCAGCTTTCTAGAAGAATTATTTGAACAAGCGGCTATTCGACACATATGTTTGTTGTGATGTTTTTTCCTATTCCTTCGTAGGAGCTGATGATAATGTGCTCTTCAGAAAAAAAGGTTATAGACGATGGTGTGGATGATGATTGGTCTACCACACTGAAAATTAATTTTAGTTTATATTACGAAATCGAATGTATAACTAACGAATCAATTCGTTGTTTTCAGCAACGAAACTGAATTGTTCTATTTATGAAGAAACCTTCGTAATAAATGCCACACGTACAACTGTCAAAATCACGAAGCATTTGGTAAAACAGAAAGAACATTTCGTCGGTTTCGTGCAAAAGTGGCACAACTCAAAATTTGTCATTATTGAGATTTTGATGCCAAACGATGGGAAATAATGTAATTTAGTATCCCACAATGACTCCTGGTAAAATTCGTTTTAAGACGTTTGCTATAAATAGAAGTGTCTTTTTAGTTTTTCAAAATTGACAAAAATTAAAAGCATCAAAGACACTTTTTGAGTTGTGCCGTTATTGCAGAAAAAATAAGATTTAAAGAAACAGGTATTTTTTGACTTGTGCCTTTCTTGCAAATTTAAAGTAATCTTTTCATTCTGTGTTGCATGCAACAAAGACTCTTTGCGAAAAATCTTGTGTTTTCGTTTTGCATTAAAGTCACAACTTTAAATAATAATTCGAAATTTGCATGCAATAAAGGCACAACTCAAAATATTTCTAAAATTTGTTAAAAAATGAATGAATGCATCATTTTCATCAATGCACTATCCAAAGTAGCTCTGGTTCTAAATAATAGCGAAGAAAAAAGCTATAAAAAATCTTTTGGTCATGAAAATGTTTCATGATTCAATAATGCGAATTTTCAAACGCTTCTCCTGAAAAATCATATTTTTTGAGTTGTGCCACTATTGCACGAAACCGACGATTTTTTCATTGTACGACAACAATACAAAGAGCTACGAATATTTTTTCACACATTAAAAAGAAACGGCTCTGTGGTGGTTGCACGAATTACTAAGAGATGTTCTATATTGACTCGAAATGTAATTGAAAAAAAAAACGGCGTGGAGTTGTTTAACGTTTTTTTTATTGTTGCTGACAGGGGATTCGATCATGTATTTCTGGAAGGAGCTGTTACTTAATACGTTGTTGATCTTATTAGGCTATGGTGACTCGTGATAAGATACTAACTTTTGACAGCGCTTTAATTTTTATTTTGGGATAAATCAATTAATCTCGCCCATCCCAGCAGCCACACTACGTCTTCACGAAATTGATCTCGTACATTATACAAAAAAGTGTAACAAAAGCATCAGGTATTTCGCCAGATAAAAAATAATATGAATGTTTCGTACAATATACGAGACATTTGTTTTATGTAAAAATTCCATGTTTACGAAACGAGCTAAATCTAATTTACGAAAATAAATTTTCAGTGCACACAAAGGTTTGTGCAGGACAATTTATATTCAAGATTATATATCATTAACAACAATTTCAACTGGAAATGTTCGTGATCGAAAAGATCATACACAAATGCGCTCGAAAAGATCGACAAAATTCAGAATTGTCCAAAACTATAGTGGCATTAAACATTCACTTTAAATCACCTTTTGCCCAGTCGCAAAAGGCTACAAAGCTTGGTTTGGTCTTGGAATGAAGAATTCACTTCGCTCATCATATAGTATGATTGTTATTGCCTGTGTACCAATCCAGCGAACTTTCCCTTCAGAACTATCGATGTGCCTCAGAACACTAGGGCTGGAAAAAGCTCTTGCGCGATAATCAACAAGCTTAGAATACCAGAAAATAGTAAACATTAGTTACAGTTGAAAATAACTAGTCGCACCGAACCGAATTAAATACACTGAGAGAAATCCCTCCTACTAGCATGACGCAAGTCCTTTCCCGATTTACAAACTCGTAGTTTTTCGAATGCTCAAACTCCGCATAACAGCCACCATGATTTGAATGCAAATGCTTTCTGCGATTGAAGCAATGAAAAAAAACACCTTCATAAAAAAAAACAACCAGCTTACCGCAAATAGCCGCCAGGTACTGATGAACGACCCTTCGATCTGGTTTTATTGAGATAGGGAGCTTAGTTTCTGTCATCGTCGCGATTAGATATCGATATCACTGCAGATCACTTTGTTAGATTCTGATCGGTAGCTAAATGGTGTTTTGTTAATACCACAAAGCGGTTTAGCACGTAATGAGCTGCAATTATAAATCACAACACTTCCGTCATTAGCACACTGACTGGAATTAGTTTTTGTTTTCTTTCTTCCACTGCGGTGAAATCTTTTTCCCTCAAAGCACTTTTCCGATTAACACGTGATCAGCAATAGAGTACGATCGAATGTCACTTGCGGCACTTGTATGGCAGACTTTGTGTCATCGAATGGAATTGATTGTTTTCGACTTCCAGGAAATTATCACTTCTGCCAAAATAAGAATAACGTATGAGCACGTATTTTCGATTTGGTACCGGACTTTATGTATGTAACCGATTAGCACCACGCTATGATTTTGATTTTGTTCTGCTTTGTTATTAAAGCTGGAATTAATCGAGCAATTCGAGGTTCGAGCGCTGCTGGTGCTGTTGAGATGATGTTTCTCGGACACCGGGTACCAAACGAATGATATGATAGTTCTCCAACGTCGTGCACTGTGCTCGATCGCTACTGTTGGAAGCGAGCGTCCCGCCGGTGGGCGAAGGAATCAGATCACAAATGCGCAAATTTGTAAGTAAGCTATGCTGAGCAGCAGCAGCACACAATAGTGACTTGAAACGTCACTTAATCGGTGCTAATGATGGCGTATTTTGACTATCGTTGAAATGAGCCGAGCAATCGGAGGTGGTATGACCGACGTTTAAACGTTGAGATGCGAATATGTCCCGATTGTGGTATAGCAGACTGCAGGTTCGGGGATGCTTATATATGTTTCTTGCGTTGTAAATAATCACATACTACGGCTACTGATTACGTCGAGGTGTAACGGCAGGAAAGAACTTTTCGTTATCAACGTAAACAGTTACAGGTGCACCTAGCCAGAGGGGATGTAAGATTTGCTTACAGTTGTTAGTGGATACCACACGAACGGATTTTACGTGTGAGAGTTTATTGCTAATAAATTTGTTCACGAAGGATACTATAATAAAAAGGGGTTTCATCCAAAGGACGTAGATTTTATTGCCTTTAGTTACTTTCTTCGCATTTAAAACTTTTAATTCATTACATATTAGGATTAGTATTCCAAATCAATTAATAGAGATTTTATTTGAAAAAATCTCAATGATAATACTCGATTATGAATAAGAAACATTTTGGGAAAAAATCGCTTAAGGGCGTAACACACGGAGGTTAATCCACGAAAACGATCCACCATAATAATTGCGTACGCAGTTTGATAAACAAATTGTAATTTTCTGCGTAATCTTACGCACATATATGGAATGATACATTTGGAACAAATTAACTATATATTTTCTTGGAAAATAAGGCAAAATTAAATTAACATTTCAATTGATTAACTTAAGAAAAGAACTAGAACACTTTTTCAAACTTTCGCTAAAAAAAGCTGCATCTTTCAAAATCGATGTTTGAACATATATATGTATTCTGCTGATGTTTACCACCCACACTTGAGAGTTGTCCCAACAGCATGCATACTGTTGGTATAAATCGGTGCCAAAATTTGAATAATTTTAATGTGCATCTATGTACAGAGAATAAACCGGGAACGTAGTTGAATACCTTATTCGCTGCCCACGTCAGTTGAATTAAGCACACCGTTTACCAAAACGGATCCTGCTGCAAATCCAACCATTTTATCCAACACCCCAATGATTTCTCGTAGAAGTGCAGAGAATTTTTCGGCTTCCTTCAAAGCGAGTATCATGTCAACTATGGCGGCCCCATACAAAGTAGTGGCCGAAAATATTTTTTTAGTTTTTCTGCATTTTTTAAAGTATTATAGTAAGTTTAGCATAAAATAAGTCAAATTTATGTATTTTCATCGCATCCGGAAGGTGTAACTAGTATTTAACCCAGTAATGAGCAAAACAATAAACTTGAACGTTTGTTTTTAATTTTAGGGGTAGTTCAAATGCAAATCAGCACTAGAACAAGGTTGCTGTGCATAAGATTAAATAGGAGAGGTGGAGGTGGAAGCTCCCATCCCCTCCTAGCCATGATCTATCCCCCCACCCATTTTTTTAAAAAATATGTTGTATAAGAGTTTTGTTTTATTAATCAGGTATTTTGATGAAGAATTATTTGTTTACCAAACCTTACCCCCCCGCCCCACCCCACATAAACTTACCTGCCCCCGCTCCAGGAATTATTTTTTTTCGTACAAATTAATCATTCGAACTAGTCAATAGAATTATTTTTTAATATGTTTCCATTGTTTTTACTGGATACATATCAACATCTTTAACTAAGTTGATAATTTGTTTCTATATTTTCTACTGCAGGGGTGAATGTACTACAAAATAATTTAAAAAATAATTTCATTGATAAATTGTCATACTAAATATTATTTATTAACTTTCTCTTACAACTAAATCAAATTCACAAGCAATTCTACTCATTTTCTACATTTCACCAAGAGCAAAATCATCATCCAGTTGTTCAACATCATCCATTAATTCGTCTAGTGCATTGCCTTCACTGTTTAAATTTTCAGAGCGGTCAAGATCTTTGAATACTAAAAGCGATTTTACAACATCTGGATATTAAAGTGATACCTTCTTTCGCATTCTATTACCTAGATTTATTGAACTTATCAAAAGACCAGATGAGTTCATAGCTCGAATAAAGACGTCATGTACATTATCAACTTCGGACCTTTTCCGAGCATGATGAGTTTGACATCTTCTTAGTAGTTTTTGTTGGCACTCTGCTGCTTCTTCAGCCAAGAGGAGCTGATGAATGGTTTACTATGCTTCCAGCGTGAGCGAGTATTTTATGCACTGTTGCTGGATTTTTATATCAATCATACAAATTAATATACCACCGATATGTTTCTTTACAATAGTAATCCATATTTTTAGGATTGATCGAATTTTGGCAATTGATTACTATTAAAATATTACGAAATCTAACAATAAGTTCTTTATCGATGTCCAAAACTTTGGGAAGTAATTCAGGATAACTGAAAACACGTTTCCTGTTGTGCTGGTGCCTGCTCCGCCTATCCTGTGTTGATCAACTCGTACTCCGAATATTTCGTACATTTTTACAGTTATGTCACGCAAAAAGACTTTTTATAAGTACCATCTCTTTTGATTCTTTGAAAAAATTCCAGCATAATTGGTCTACAGAACCGAATGCTTTGGGGTGTTAAATTATGCCACAAAATGCTTTTCTTGTTGTTCTGATAATAAAGTTGTGAAGGAGTTGTTGTCACTGAAAAGACGTTGATAGGGCTTGGTGGTATTGTGAACAGCCTGCCATTACCGCTGAACATTTCATCGGTTTTCCCATCACTAACTTCATCAAATTGGTTTTGTGGACGTCCACGGCCAGTTGATGTTGAAGATGTTTCTACGATGTACTCTGCAAGTTCAAATGACCGTCGAGTCAATCCTTATTGTATTTCTCAAAGCACTCTTGTTTGCGGTGAGCCTTTTGCCACGCATTGTTGAAATGTTGTGCTACGTACTTCAACTTTTTAATTTGTCGTTTTTCTTTGGCAAGATCAATATTATATTTTGCCTTGGTATATTCAAATGCTTTTGTTGCATTGACTATTTGAGATCCTTTTGGATCAAAAAGTAACACGATGCTCCTATGTTCCATGTTATCACAAACAATTCTTTTCAGATTTTTTTCGATTAAATAACTACTCCACAATATACACGTTGTAAGCGTTGAAGCCAAAAACAAACTCATGATTTGAAAATATTGTCCTCGTCTTTTAAACGCCAGTAGGTTGTATGTAGTAGGTAGGTTAAATATAGTCCAACTAAGGCAAACAAGAAACAAATTATTCAATAATTGCCCAATTTTTTACTAATTTTAATTAACCGTGCTACCTCACCAACATACCCATTTTGAAGTTAAGACAAATACCTGTCCATGCATTTTTTCTACAATTTTCACAATTTTCCTGCGTCTGATGTCTGTGGCGCAATGAGTTTTCATCACAGAGGGCTGACATTTTGGAAATCTAGGTTTGAACTATCTGGCTATCAAATGATATACAAGACTCGTTATTGAAAGCAAGTCAATTTTTCGATTTTTGGCCACCACTTTCCCCATAGTGCATTCCCTACTTGACGTGCATTCTGGTGAGGTCAGCGCCGGTATTGTCTTAGTTTTGGATCACCAGTTTTTACACATTGCTTGTCCCAAGTATCATCCCAAATAGTTGGCTCTCGAAGAGATGAAAAATAATTGTGCACAGTTTCCTGCAAAATACATCTGCGTCAACTCGGGAGCTAAAACAACTGCTGGATTATCCCAAACACACTGTGGCGCTAGTGATTAGAATGTACAAGGAGATTTAAACAACTACCCGAAAAGTGCAAATCTAGTGGCGGAGTGGAACCGTTGATCGTCAACTGCAGGTGAAGGTCATTCGGAAAATAAAGACTGCTCGCGACATCTTGGATTATGATTTCCGTCTCCGAGAAGGTCTTACCACGCCAGCAATCAACCCAACCGAAGCCTCATTCGATGAACTTCGATGGATGATCCTTGATCGTTGGTGAAACACATGCTTGAGGAGATTTCAAACAAGCCCCGGGGCTCAAGTTCTACAAAGCTTCTGCGCGCGGCTAGGTTCCTGGTCTACCCTTCCCCATTGAGGTCTATACAGGTGGATCTGAAGTGGTTAAGTTGTATTAGTGTAATGGAGTTTTACGTCACTACCCGAAATCATGGATTGTTTTCACATTTTTCGTTACTAATACCGACAAACACCTTGCTCTTCGCCACCTGCATACACCTCATTGGGATTACCCACCTGTGGATCCCAAAAGCGAACAACTGTGAGCCATTTAGCTCCCGCACTACCATACTATAACAACCGAGATCGACAACCCACAACTCCACTCAACAACTTGCTGCTTCATTCTCCCGCCATTTTCGCTGTAGAAAACAGAAAAGTGAGAGATTTTTTTTCGAAACATCTGCATCATTGATAGGGATTGCGTTGAAATACCGGTCAGGATCGAGGGCATTGAAGGAGCCAGGTGTGCTACTAGGGTATCAACGCCGGCGGCCTTAACACGAAAACAAAACCTGGAGGAACACTCGGCGCTGGACTGGACTCGGCGCAATCTGGACCTAATGATGGACATCTTCCTCACGAACATGGGAAAACATCACCGAAGTTGGTCGGTGGCCGATGCTTGTTTCTCGGTCAACCGGTATTGGATCACCTCAGAAACAAATATTTTGCCGACAAGATCCACTCTCTCCCAGATTGTGCCCTTTTGGAAAATGACAAAAATTTTAATAACTACGCCAACGCCCATTCCACCGTTTGTCACACTTGACTGCAATGGTTCTAGGGATCGCTTAATAACTCCTGCAGAGAAGGCTGCTTAGATAGAACAACATCCATATAAGCCCCTACGATTTATCGGAGGAGTTGTAGAACACAGCTGACGAATGGTTGACCTATTTTTAAACCTCCCTCCCTCAACCATGAGATTCCCAGGTTTTGACAACATCCTGAAATTGGAGCTCAAGCAAATGAGCCCCTAGTTCTACGGTCATCTGGTGTTGATCTTCAACCAATGTCTGAGAGGTAGCTACTTCCCGTCGTGATGGAAGTCAACTAAAGTCATCCCCATTCAGAAACCGGGCAAATATCTTGAGTCTAAGAATGGATTTTACATAGCTGAATCATGAGTTTCAAGGAGTTTTGGGCCGCTGATTGCAAATATGCTATCTTAAATGTCGTATTAGGCCACACTGATGAGATATGACCACTTTATTCATTAGTCCCGTTCTAAAGCGATACGGATTTTTTTCTTCAAAATCATTTATACATAATATGTAGAAAGTTAAGCGAAGTGGAGAACAATGTATGGCTCTCAGTGGCCATTACATGGTATTCCAGAACATCCGTAAAATTTGATAATTCAGCAAAGCGATGCCAAGTAGATCTTAGAATTCAGCAATTTGGTAGGTTTGTTCCTCTTCGGAATATATGTGAATCAAATTTTTCATTTGGGCATTCAGGTTACAACCTAGGGTGGTCCAAGAAACGAAATTATAACTAATAGCTTTCAATTTATTATATTGAAAGAAAATGAAAAACAATGAGTTTAACATATAGTATGAATATAATAAAGTAAAATCTTATTATTTAAATAAATCAAAGAAGGTTAGTTATTTAAGATGATACGATCCGCCAACTCCACCAAGCTATTCAATATATTCAGTACTTCATATGACATCCCTTGGCACAAATAATTTCTCGCAGTCATCATGACATGCTCTCCAGGGTATGTAAGTAACGTTTTTCAAAAAATTCAGAGAGTGGAATCTGGTTCTGTTGGTTTTGTCCATTTTTAAATCCATAATAGACCACAACATTTCTTTTAAACGTCATTTTTGCGCCGGAGCTTCCCAAAACAGAAATTGATAATAATTAATAGATAATAGTCGATGTGTACACAAATTTTGCGCCCTCACAAATTTCAACATTGATAAGACACCTTGTGAAGCTTTTGGCGGCACATTGAACAAGCTCGGCTCAACTTCATGGACATCCAATAACAAGTGCGAAAACGTTGTTTGGTTGTCCGGTTGTCTGGTAATCAAGATAAGTTCAGAGCAATATAATTGTGCTACATGTCACAAGAAAAATATGTGAGAAATGCAGAAAACGGAGGTATGTATTAGCAGACAAAACGGTTTCCAGATAAAGATTAAAATCACAAGATGATTGCAATACTATATTCAATAGACGAAGACATTACCCAACAAACATCGGTGTTGAATTAGAGTTTGTTCAAACAAATTTGGAGAAGCTATTCAGCTATTCTAGAAGAAACAGCTGAATAGCTTCTCCAAATTTGCTTGAACAAGCTCTAATTCAACACCGATGTTTGTTGGGTAGTCTTTATATTAGTTTTATGTTTAAGCAAAACTATATTTTCCAAACAATGCCAAAATTTCTAAACAACCAATGTACTCCACTCACCCAATTAACACAACTTATTTTGTAATGTTCAAAAATGCATCTTAAAGACATGATCTCATGTATTTTTCTAGTACACATTACTAATTTTTGGTATGTTATATGAACAAAACAGCGTAATAAATTGATCTATTTGCAACATCTTTAAGGTCACACAAGAAGTTTTAAGATACAGAGTTAGGACTAATAATACGTTTTTAAGATGCTTTGAATACCATATTTTCAACATGATGATGTCTTATCTTGGTAGTTTCTAGCATCATAATATCAAAAAGGTTGTAATCAAGTTATTCCAAAGTTAAAACAATTGCAGATACACATGAACATAACATGCTAGTTTGAGAAATGTCAAACAAACAGAAGTTAACAAAGGTTGTTAAGATTGTTGTGATTGTGAAAATTATGTTTGTTAAAAGGAGAATATGCACAACTCATATTAAAAATATGACAATCGTTTTTGGCCAAATCGATTATCCACTAAATATCAGAAATCTAAAGATTGTTAATGCTCAGAATGCTTCACAAAAAATCAGATGCGAGGCAGCTTTTATAGTGCAAATTTAGGTTTTAGTCTTGCATAAGTTATGCGCCGTTCTAAACATTCAAAAATTAGTGAAATGTCATTTAGCTCCAGAAATTTTAGAAAAAATTACGTTTCTTGTTGATTGTCACAATGAATTAACCGTTGATGGTGATTCTTATTGCATGTTATAGTTCCGATAAATATGTTTGTTTTTATTTCTTGTAGTTGGACCGATTCTGTAACCGTTTCTTAAGAAAATATCTTGCAAATGGGCTAGGTATGCTTTTCAATCGATATCAAAAATTTATAAAAAGTAATGGGAACTCACAAACAAATTCATCATACTCATAATAAAAATTACTGTCAAATTCGATCTGTGTTTACATGTGCTAGTTTGATATTTGTTGGATTGAATTGTTGTGTTCATCCATTCCTGTATTTAGTATCACTTTTTAATAACTTGATTATAACTTATTGGTTAATGTGATGCTATAAACAACCCCCGAGCATCTTGACAGATGAGCTTAGTTTCACAGTGAAACTAATGAAAGTTTTAAATTGATTCTACCAAAGTTAAATCAAACTGATATTTTAATTAGGGAAAAAATAAAAAAAAAACATTTTCTGTTATCCAGTCCCGCTGCATGCTCTGAGACTGACACTCTCCAATAGGTGAAAATTTAATATTTAACTTAAAAATTAACAGAAAATAGTTTGTTTACGTAGCTGTCTTAATGAAACAACCAACATAATGGTGAATTACCGGATGTCAGTTGAACTTAGCTGCTTAGTTCCCGAATCAATTATTCAATACTTTAGTTTGTTTTAACTGCCGTTAGTTGTTAAATCAAACTAATATTACAAGAAAATTTACAACATATCGTCAGAGAGTTCATCAAATACGAATATGAGCACCACAGCTTTGAAAATAACAGTCGATGTAAATACGTTCAATTGATAATTTGTTCTAGGATTCATTCGATTTGACAGAACCAGTGAGCCAAAATTTTCGGGGTACATTGACTTTAGCTGTCAAGTTGTTACCGGGTCGGCTATAAACTACTTTGATAAGACATCGTCGTGTCCAAAGAATCTTATGCAGTTTATCTTTAAAACTTCTGATGCAACCTTAAAAATGTTGTAAAAAGATCGGTTAATTGCGCTGTTTTGGTCATAATTGAGTTGAAAATTAAGTCCCTTTTTTTTAAAAAAAAAATGAGTGATTATGAGAGGCAAATGTTTTGCGACATCATCCTATCAGTTTGGATATGACAAAGGATGTTTTTCATTTCATTCTTAATACTCCCGTATAACAAAATTTCAAGATAATTGAACAAAAAGATGGTTTTGGCGTTACTTGGGCAATATACTTAACAATTAAAACTATATGATAACTAAAAACAGAGAGACAATCAAATGATTCAACTCATTCAAAGCTTTCTATAGAGGATTTCATTGAGAGGGTCGACCAGAATTAAAAGAAGCCTTTTATCACGGCGAAATTAACAACTCCTGGGCTGGTAATATAATTTATTGATTTTTCTAAAATTGTTTCTGTATTATCAAGCATTTCAAGCTGGAGGGATAATTTCCCGTTGTAGTTACCCAAACACCGCTATGGGTATTTTCGTTAATTGGTCCTGGGGTGAAGCTCGAAGTCGTGACATTGACGTGAGAGGTTTCCAAGCAGCACACAACTGTCAAAAATGGTTGCAGCAACTAGATTGTGGCTTAGTTGAGTCATAATGCAGTCACCTCAACCGGATCGTAACAAATGTGCTACTACGAATGTTAACTATTACGCCGGAATCACTCCCATTACTTAATGATGTTGTGAAGTGCGATTAAAAAAAACTATTCGATTGGAATTTTTATTATAGATGTAGTTGTTTCGATAATTCAAATTCAATATGGGGAGCTACTAGATCAATTAATGTGTAGTTAAGTTATTAAAATATCCTTGTTAGTATGAAGAAAAATAACAGAATTAACAGTGACGTATACAAACGTCTAATTTGATATATTTAAGGCACCTCTTAAATATGTATATCTCTACAAATACTTCATTTCAACGCGTGAAATATTTCGCAGACTGATGAACGTATGTCTGTTCATTATGTAAAATAAATTTTTGGTGATACTACAAGATTTTAGATAGAAGATGGTGTCGAAAGAAGCTTGTGTGCGGTCGCAATGAAAATCCGGTCAGTAATAAAACTTGCAGAAAAGCTTAATGTCTATAACGTTCTTAAATATTTTGATACACGTTTGACGACAACCGTAAAGGCTGGGAGCGGATCAAAAAGGGATCTCAGGAACCAGCAGAAGGACGCGAAGGTGAAGCAAATATCGCAGAAGAAACCAGATTTTTCGGTACGTACTGTGGCTAGAACAATAAAAACGTCCCCAACTTTCGTGCATACTTCCAAACACCGGCAAGGTATGAATTCGTTCAAGCTGAAAACTGTACCAAACCGTAATGATAAACATAATGTGACGGCTAGAACCCGGGCTCGCAAGTTGTATTGCCAATATTTAACGTAGTTTTACTGCGTGATCATTGACGATGAAACTTTTGTGCTGGAGCAGCTTCCCGGAATGTCTTATTATACTGCTATGCAACGGAACGGCGTGGAGGAGCATTTCAAGACGAAGAAAACGACCAAGTTTCCCTAAAAATATTTGGTTTGGCAGCTAATATGCAGCTGTGATCGAGCTAGCCATAGCTTCATCACTAACGGTAACAGTAAACAAGGAAATATACCGCGAAGAATGCCTAAAGAAGCGATTGTTACCATTCCTACCCAGCCATGACGATCCGTCGCTATTCTGGCCTGATTTTGCATCTTGTCACTACGCCAAAGATGTTTTGGAAAGGTATAAAGCGAATGGAGTCCATGTCGTACCGAAGGAGGCGAATCCACCTAACTACCCGGAGTTGCGACCTTTTGAACGGTATTGGGAACTCGAGAGAAATCTCTCAATATACAACAATACAACAAGCTACAACTATAGAAAAATTTCGAAAATCTTGGACAAAAGCAGCTAAATTGGCTGCAGAGAAGTCTACAAAGACCTTAATGGCTGGAGTAAACTCAAAAGTTCGTAGTTTCTTCATGCAGTTTAAAAAGTTTTAAGATGACCAATAATGCACAATTGAATAAATAAAAAATGCATCTTATGTTGAACTATCAGCATATGTATTTTATTCCAAATAGAATCTGTCCAGATTTTGTCGCGACAAGCCTTATTTTGATTTGAATTACGTTTTGTTCCAACTCATCTCATAAGGAATCACTAGTGTTCATCATGATTGCAGTCCAGCAATCGCCAAGGTTTTGCCGTTGCTCAGGAAGATGATAGAAAAACAAAAGTATCCGGATCAGTGGTATGTAGCCAATAATTTGTGTCAAGTGGTCGAGAATATATTTAAGATAACCGAAAAGGTAAATATAAATTTTATTAAAAGAGGCTACATGAAAAAAGCGCTATACAATATCTTCTGCAACTTTAAAGTAACGCTTAGATGGAAAGAAGCCTCTGGTGGTTTTTTCAATGTGCACTTGTGATCTACAGTACATTTACTAAAACTCAGCAGCGATGAGATGATGAACTACTTCCATTATTCATTAATCCAAACTAATTTAATTTCAACTTCATTATAAAAACAAAAATGTCAACATCACGTCAAAATGCAAAACAGTAGAGAATCAAAGAATGGTTTTAAAGAACTTCAGGCCACCTTAAAATAGAACAGCTTCGAAGATGAGCTGCGTAGGCACAAATTGTGCAGATTCAATATGAAGATTTATGGTCGCATCTGCCTTGGGGAAGCCGGATGAAATTAAAAACCAATTCTGAACGCGCAAATTTTAGCGACGCAAAAACATTGCGATTAGTCAAGTAGAACCGGATCCAGTCAGGAAGTTCTATGGCTTTTATTTTTCACAGCCGCCGTCGTTTGGTAACATTTCTACACATGTGCTGCATTCGACAAGACTTTTCACACGGAATAACCAGAAGAGAATATTCTATGAAGAACCAGCTCATGGAATATTCCTTTAAGATTATCTTAGAATTGGCTATTTATAATATCCACTTAATCACAGTTCACAGTCTGAGATCAATTATTTTCATTCCAGTTGAAATTAGCCACACCACAAAATGTATATGTTCGACTTGATGTTTAAAGTTTAAAACGGCCGACAAATCCATTGTCGTTTATGACTTGTTCCAGGTTTCAAGCGTGATGGCAGTACTTTTAAAAGTATGTTGTCTAATGTAGCAAAATCGTTTTTTGTTTTGGCTATCATGCACATTTGATCAAACGGTAGAGTAAAAATGGATGGTCATTATTCAGCGGTGAAATCCGATCACAAACATCTAATAACATCGGTAATGAATATTGGATCAAACAGTTCGACTTCAAATGAGTTGACATAAATTACGTCGTTTACAGAAGTTTCTTCAGGGCAATTGTAATCACCAATGCCAGGAAGATATCGTAGCATTTCCTCATATGGCGTTATTTACGAAATGTTCAAAAACCAACTAATTCAGGTGGCCTGAATGGGAATTGAGTTCACATTTATCCGCTTTGTACTCACTCACTACTACCACCACTTATTAGCACTCGAGACTTTTTTATCAGCATAATCACGATTACGCATAATCCTCTATAATCCTCTATTCCGTTACACAAAACTAGTCGTAATATGTTTTGTTGTTTCAAATGTAAACATGCTATTGCGATAGAGATAGTTGCTGTAAAGCAGTTTGATTAAAGCTACAGTACCGACCAAAGATATGGTAAAACGTGACCTTTTCTTTTTGTGCCAAGATTTAACCAAAAAATGGTTCTTCGACAAGAAAAGCTCGCTGTAACCTCTGGCTCTGAAATCAAAATGAGAGTGTACTTCATTCCGTTGCAAGGGAACAATGGCTCGTTTTCGTAAAAGGAGTCATTCATAGACTGAGTAACTCCACTATTTAATAACTGAGTCGTTGTTTGCATGCTGTGAAGTGAAATGGAGTCTCACATTGAGTTCAATCTACGACCGTGTGGAGTTTCATCATATTAGAGAAAAGTTTTTTGACGTAAAGCTATGTCCATTTAGAATCCGGAATAATAAAATTATCTGTATCTCGGTAACGGATTGACGTACAAATAAGTGCAATACATCAAAACAAAGGTAATTCACTGTACGTAAAGGAAAACATATCAATACAAATCATTTCTCTTCGTTTCTAATGAAAATTTGCACTATCTTCTTTTTTTCCTCCCATCAAACGCTGCACACTTCCGGAGTCAACTTCCTTGGTACATTTGTTCCACATTTTGGTCATCTGAGTCGCGTCCCGAGCCGTTTTTCTACTTTTCTTAAGCTTCCGCTTCATTATTGTTCAAAATCTCTCGATGGGCTGGAACTGCGGGCAGTTGGGTGGATTTATGTTTTTATCGATGAAATCTACGTTATTATCGCGGTACCACTGAATGACTGGAGACAACTCGCCAAATCTGGTAAAAACTTCACGGGACCTTTATGGGCTTTAATGAAAGGTAGTACGCGGTGTTTGGGGCATTCTTCCTTGTACATCTTCGAGTCCATCGTCTTATTCGTCACGAACACTTTGGTCTTTGCTCTGCAGCTGCATATTTCTTGCCAAAGCATCAGTTTTTTGGCCAATTTGTCCATAAAAGCAAACTTAAACTTCGCAGGAACATCTCCTCGTTCCGTCGCCATGTAGAATTTTTGTCCAGGAAGCTGTCGTCGATGAGCAGGCATCCTTGGTACTTCGTCAAAACCTGCTGGTACAATTTCCGAGCTCGAGTTTTGCTAACAAAACTTTGCTCCAACGTTCTGTTTGGTTGCTTGCTGGCTAGATAAAAACAATATCCTGCTCGCAAATGAATTCTTCGAACGGTACTGCGAACAGCAGCGTATTTTTTTTTGCGATTTCAATATTTGATAGTCCAGGGTTTGCTTTGACGGTTCACAACACCTTCTGGTTCAGCTTGCGGTCATATATTCCACTACGACGCTTACTTTGAGGTACTCGATCCACTCTCTTTCACTCCCTGAATTGTTGGATTATCAACGTGAGTTTGCAGATTTGTTTCTCTCCTCTTGGCTTTCATCTGGAATAACTTTTAACTCACTGCACGAAACACCGTAAAATTTATACCATAGAAAGTGGGCGCCTAAGTTAATAAACCGCTGTAAAGGAATTCTTTCGGTGGTCACTTTCCGTGCCGCTACAACCCAATAAGTGGTTCCGGATTCGAACTGGACAGATATTTAGACTGCGTGGTCGTTAACTCCACCTCTTCTATAGATTCACCATAGACCTATTGGGCGATGCCGTTTGTGAAACAGACAATCTTTATCCCGTTCTTCTTCTTTCTTAGCGATTCGAGCTTATTGCTTTCGCAATAACTTGCATAGCTTGCTCTCAACTTAGTGTTCTTAATGCACTTCCATAGTGTTTTCTTTCAAATCATATAAAAATTATGTTTAATTAAAACAAATGGATCATTCTTTACTGTAAGGAGCATAATTTGAACATTGTGAAGACCGGATGGAATTGATATTACTCTTTCACGAATTTGAGAATTTTTGATCGAACACTTTCCATCAAGTTCCGGACAAGTGTTTCATCACATTGTTTAGACACCTGAGCCTTTTTTTGAGCTCCTGCATATTCTCAGCTGCTTTACCAGTCTTTCTGAAGACCCTCTCTACAATCGCCCAATAGCGTTCGATGGGCCTGAGGGATTGGCGGATTGATGTCTTTCTCAACGAAATCTATACCCTTTTCCGTGAGCCAATTGAGAGTGGTTTTGGTATAATGCGCCGACGTTTATCCGGACAAAACAGAGCAGATGTACTATGCTTCTGATAACAAGGCAGCAACCTCTGTTTCAGGCGATAGATTTCCCCATTGATTGTTCTGATATTGGAAAACAGCGTTGACTTCATACCGCAGGAACAAATTGTTTACCATACCAGCAGTTATCGACCAAACTTCTCCACTTAAATTTACCTGTCGGTATCGCTTACATCCATTCCTAAGACAGCAGAGTAATATTGTGGACCTGGAAGGGTTTGTAAGGGCTGTTTGACATAGTTTCGCCTTCCATCAAAATGCATGCAGCCGGTCGCTGCAAAACTCATTACAATCATTACAACGTTGGTTCTCGCTTTATTGGCCAAATTACGTATCGAATTTGATGTGTTATTTCGATTTAGAGCTACCATTTTCTGATGTAGTTTAGGGTTGGAAGATCCGGGGTTTCAGCCTCTTCCTGGTGTTCCCCAAACTTGGTTATGATGGCTTTTACAAGCTCGTGATGGATTCCAAAGCGAACTGTTACTCAATTTTCGTAGTCTTGTGTCCGAAACCTTAATTTTCACATCTTTTTCAATGCGCGACATTTTGAAAACGAAGAATTTATACCGTGCAAACAAGTAAACAAACGAAAGATGACAGTCAAACGCACAGCATGCTATGATGAACGCATTAAAACCATCAAAAATACACGCGTACAACGCAAATGTACGTGGATAGCTTATTTTAAATACATTCCTTACAACGGGTTCCAAAGCAGCGGATCAGGATCCAATATAGCGGAATTCCTGAGGTGACCTCAACACGTTCCTGACCCGCTTCTATGTTGTAAACCAGCACCCGATTCTGGAAGTATTATCCCAGAATCTTGTTGAGGTACTCAAGAACCCGAAGGCGTTGGAGCTTAGTTGGCGATAGCATCCCAACTGGCACTATTGAACGCGTTTCTCACGTCCACGACCACTGCACAGTAGCAAATTCTTGCGCTGGATTGCCACGTCTGCCGACGGACAGAATGGAATTCACCATTGACTTGCCCTTACGGAAGCCAAAATGGTTGTTTGCGCCCTCCGTGTACTTCGGCAGCCTGTTATGGATTACCTTCTCAAACACCTTCCACACCGTATACAACAGGCATATGGGTCGATACGTCATTGGACACCTAGTAGTTTCCCTGTCTTGGGTAGCAATATGGGAATCTGGCGTTCCTGACGTCCAGGAAGACGCTATCGTCTAGGAATCGCTGCATTGCCACCCTGAAAATTTCGGGAGCCAGCAAAAAGCCACCCTGATGCCCAGGTTCGGGATACCATCTGGTCCTGGCGGTTTGTTCACCTTGAGCACCTTGCTTCACAATGAGCTCGTCGTTCGTCACCGTCGTCTCAACCCCGGCCTCCGTGGTGCTGTTGTCATAACCCACATGAGTGTGGATGTTCGTTGTGTTTGCCGGAAAGCTGTCATGAGACAAATCATGGTCGTGGCTCGGGAAGAGTCCCCCAATGACCACTTGCGGTAGCTTTGGTGAATACAATTATAAGAAACGTGCTCAGTGGTACTAAACAAGTTTAATTGAACTAATTTTTTTTTTAAATTAATTTAAATAACGATACCAAATACAATATACACACAATATTACAGTATCTTTTCAAAAATACTTTATCACAAAATTATAACTAGGATTTCGGTCGCTAATGATTTGTACAATCAAATTGCTGATCACTTAGTCGGCTGAACTGCGTCCATCTCTTGTAAAATTATGAGGGTTTCAATCTCTTGATGCCAGATAATATGTTATTACACAGAAACGTTTATCTCCATTAATGAACCGAAGAAAACTGTCACCTTGCCCAATAAGCAGCATACTGGATTTAATCTCTAATCATCTTCGACTTTTGCGAACAAAGCTGGGGTAGACTCAATCTAAATACTTAGAAATTGACTCCCGCTATTAAAAATAAACTTCAGGATGATATCAATGACAGCGTTGAGATAATATACCCAACTAGAGCATTCTGGATTGGCTTTTCGGCAGACATTACGACACAGGTTTGCGAAGACGTAAAAAACCACCTGTCATTGCGAATAAAAGTGCCTTTAGATTAGACAAGAGCTCATTTTTACAACACCTATAGGATGGTGCAATTTTGTCAAACATGTTATCAAATTTTAGTGCATTTATTTTCTTTGTGGCGCTAATGGCGTAGTGGTGCTTCTTGGTGGATTTCCAAATAATAAAAAGTCGAGTCAAATTAAAGTAGAAAACATTCTATTCAAAATCGTTGATTCCAAGCTCCCTCGGGATGACTAACTTTATGATAAAGACAAAAATAACATACAATATTAGAAGTAAAACATTGCCCACCATTGTGTTAGCATGATTGTAAATGCATCGAGTTTCAAGTTTGTCTCATTGCATCCAATTCTAAACGATAATCAATCTGCTGCAACTGGTAACAGCACATTCAATACAGGTTTAACGAGATAAGTGATTGTTATTTAAATTCTTATTATTGATTTATAGAACTCTGATAAAAAAAACATACATAATACTTTATTACTGAAATCTACCGATAAGGCGTTCGTTGACTATCGAGATTAACGAACTGATAGGAACTCATCAAGGCTTAAAGACTTTTAGAAGCGCTTTGTGCACGTTTTGCACAACAATCGACTAAGAGCGTGAGATTCTCCTTTTCTTTTTGCGCTCTTTCATAATATATGTTTGCTCAATCACACAAAGAGCAGTGCACTCCGCGCGATATAAGCGGTGAGTTCCTTTTGTTGAGCCGAACAAAAAAGAAAAAAAGAAAATAAGATAGACCAAACATTGATTTTGAATGATATAGTACCAAGTGCATAATGTTTATCAAATATGTGAATGAAAAATTCTCGTAACTAATCAACATATAAAAGAGTAAATATGATATAGACTGTGAATAAAAACTGTGAATAAAATTAAAATAGAAGAGAAATTATGCATTATCCATTTTACCTCGTATCTGTGAGCTGTTTGTTCAATCGTCTAGCTGTCAAAGAATGATTTTTAGAGAAATAAACATTATGCTTTATTGGGAGTAAACTTTTTTTTTGTTGCTGAATCGCAAGTAACAAATTAAAAAAACGTTTTCTGTGTGTGTGTTCAATTTAAAATATTTTTGAAAACCGATGCTTTTTGAAACTTCCTCATAAAGCGCTTAGTTATAATATAAATATAAATAATATAAATATATTCTAAGCTTAGGATTCCTCCCTTAGCTAAAGGCGTAGCCTAAGGTGTTATTATAGGGGGTCCTTCCTTAGTAAAGGCGCAGCTACAAAGTAGGTTCGATTCCCGGTCTGGTCTAGGAATTTTCATTGAGGAAAACTTCTCGACTCTCATGCACTGAAAGTTAATTTTGGTTATGTTACAAAATCGAAAGTAATACTCACTAATCCATTCGTTGTTTTCAGCAACAAAACTGATTTGTTCTTTTTATGAAGATACATTCGTAATTAATTGCACGCGCAACTGTCAAAAGCATCAAGCTTTTTGTTGACACAGAAAGAACATTCGTACATTGTTACGGAAACAATGCAAAGAGCTACGAATATTTTGTCACAAATTAAAAAGAAACGTTTCTCTGGTGGTTGCATGAAGGACTGACAGATCTATTTTATCGACTCAAAATGTAATTGACAAAAAAAAGCGCAACCACGTGGAATTGTCCAGCGTTTTTTTTTTTATTGTTTCAGACATGGGGTTCGAACCTGAATATTTGGAAAGTGCTAATTCTAAATCCGTGGTTGATCTCTCTAGGCCACGCTGACTCGTGAGAAAAATCTTGATTAATGAGCATGAAGTTATAGCTCACGACAGCGCTTTGGTTTTTATTTTGGGATGATAAATTATTTCCACCCATACCAGCAGAAACACCATCATGTATGAGTACGGTAAAAAAGAGAAACAGCGATTGGCTGGTCATCGTGAAGTTCATTTCGTGAATTTTACAAAAAGGTGTAATGATACGGTGCAATATACGAGACATTTGTTCTTTGTACAAAATCCATGTTTACGAAACACGTGGAAAGCTACTTTACGAAAAATAAATTTTCAGTGTATTAAATTAACATATCGGCACGTTACCGATTTCCATTACAAAACAAAATATACAGAGTTATTACGACCGGAACATCTGGATAAAGTATCGATTACTCGAAAAACCAGAAGAAACAGCAAATCTATAAGAGAAAATCAACACAAAGAATTTCATGCAGAAAAAGAGAGGGAAGCACCGGGAGCAGAAATGAGAAATAATATTGCAAATCAGGATATTGATTATGATAGAAGCAAAAACAAGGGACAGACAAGCAAAAGTAGAGTAGAAAATAAGCCATTAAATTAATTGTATATGCCATGAAAAGACAACCAAGCAATAAACTGCTAGAGAAAGCGAGCTAGAATGTTAAAATATGCTAAAAAAAGGAAAAAAAAAGGAAGATATTGATGAAATACATACAGCATACAATGTATGCATGGCTTCATTAAAGGAAAAAAAAAAACACATTAGGAGACGAAATTGAGACAAAAAATGGAAAGTAACTGACAATCACGTAAATAAATCCAGACGTTTAGCGTGAGGTTCTCACGATGAAGCAGGTAAGAAAAAGAATAATCAAAAGTAAAATCGAAGCAAAGAATAATGATCTCAGCATTATCAATGTACATGCGCCAAATTATAAGCAGAAAACACTTTTAGCACGCTTTACAAATATACAGCAGATAAAAATAATCGCAAACATATTCTTGAAGTGAGAGACTTTGACGCTTAATCAGGAATAAATTATTCAAGTCATAAGGACGATAAATGAAAAGAAAAAAATACTAGAAAATAAAAATTTAACGATTATCGAGAAATGTTCAAAGTTATTCTACACACAGCAAAATTGAAAAAGGAATCAACAAAATAGACAAACACCGGCAAAAATACCAAGATTACATGGAGAAGTGAAAGTAGACAGAGTCAAATAGATCATGGTCAGTACCAACTATGACAGATTTCAAAATCAGATATATAACAGGGAACTGGGTACATCCAAATTCAGACCATAAGCTGAAATTTTGATTTTTTTAGTAAAACAATCTCAGAATAAGAAACAGATCAACCTAACGTTTGTTTTAAAAATAATGGACAAAAATAACCCATTTTTCATGGATTTACCTTCACCTGCACTGACGAAACTACCCATGCAGTATCAATTATAGTAACCTACGAGTCAGCAGACAACATTTGACAGCTCCATCAGTCGAACTCTAACCGTGATGGCAAAATAGTGAAGCAACTCCGTTCAGAAGTGTGCGCATTCAAAGAACGGGACCCCGCCGCGTCGAAAACGGACATCGTGCAGCACTTTGTGGACGCTGGATACACCCGTTCTGGCATTTAAAACATCTTAGCACTATTAGACAACAGTCAGAGCATCGAAAGAAAGCCTGGTGCCAGACGGCCAACGACCCTGATCAACGATCCTTTCGATCCAGACTGGCCGTGAACGGGGAAATTTATAGTACGAAATGCCTGCCGGAAGATGCGTCGTTCATCAAGAATTACCATAAGGGAGAAGACGCGGTGTTCTGGCCGGATCTGGCGTCGGCCACTACTCGAAGCGATCGTTGGAGGAGATGGAGCGGTTTAATATCGATGTGGTACCCAAGTCGGCGAACCCACCTAACGTCCCCGAGCTGCGTCCCATCGAGAATTTCTGGGCCAACCTGAAGCGTAAGATCTACTCCAACACTTTTGTCGCGAAAACTGAGAAGGAATTGATAAATAAAACGAAAAAAGAACTCAAAAACATGCCTACACGCATGTTTTCGTCCGCCATGGCGAATGTTTCGGATAACTGTCGAAAACCGCTCGCAAGGGCGTAGATTTTTTTTGGAAGTAAGCTTGAATAATTACCTTCAATGGGAAATTTATCAAAATCAACTATCTGTCTTAGCTTTTTTTTTATCACTATACGAAAAACTCCATTTTTTTAATGCAAACGTTATGGGTTGTTTGCTTACATTCAGTGTATTCTTAAATCATACTTCATCTCATAAAAATATTGATTTTGAAGGGTAATTTTTAGGCAAGGTTTTTTTACAGGGTTTACCATATGATGGACACAATCATTTGGAATTCTTTCATAAGATGATTGTAGTAAGCAAGCAAACTTTAATAAAAAAATGGGATTTTGGAAAAGTTCAGAAAAGTTTGGAGATCAAGAACTATTCGAAAACATACAGATCGAGTAGATACCTGTCACTAGCGGGACTATTGTGCACGTTAACACTTCTATTTACCATCTAGCGATGTAAGCTCTATTGCTCCCGTGGATAAACTGGCTGAGACTGTCCAGAAACAAAAAATCCAACACCATTTTGAACTATAAGATTAAAGCTATTGCTTTTTGAAAAGAGAAAGAAAAACCTATGAAATCATGTACATAGATATTTTTGGAAGGGTTATAAAGATTGGACTCGGAAAAAATGAGACACATAAAAATGATCACCAAAAATTCGTTTTAAAACGGATACTTCTTAAATTTTCAGGGATTAAATAACTATATTATTAACTATTTTTTGGCAAAATTTATTTATTGAATTTGCTCCCCCAAGCTAAATGCTCGTACATTTCTCTTTACACTGCTCATGAGATCTTGGCGAGGCTTTGTCCATCTTCCTCACACAATTTCTCCCAGTTTTTTATTCGGTTTTAAATGTTTTTCGGGTTTTCGTCAACTGCTTCTTCATTATCGCCCAACACTTTTCGATCGGAAGTTCTCGTGTATTTGGCGGGTTCACCTCCTTCGGGACCACATTAACGCCCTTCGCTTCGTACCAATCCATTACAGACTTGGCGTAATGGCACGAAGTGAGATCTGGCCAGAACAGCTGCCACAAAAGGTAATTTGTTCATCTTTCTCTTCCGGAACTTTTCCGGAACCTCCATGCTGGAACGTAGCGACAAAAAACTCGAGGCCGGGGATTTGTTTGGTGTCCGCCTTGATATACGTCTCGTCGTTCATGACGAGACAGCCTGGCTTGACCAGCCACTCACGGTACAGCTTCCGCGCACGCAATTTGGCCACTGTGTTTTTCTTGTCAGTCCGGTTTTGGCACCTTCTTGACCTTAAAAACACGTAGCCCAGCCCGCTTCATGGTCTGCTGGACGAACCACTTCGACGAATTGACCTTTTTGGCCACGTCTCGGGTTATTCTTAAAGTACTTCCTTATCTTCCGCGCCTTCTCTGGGTATTCCGTTTTCGGTTTTCAGCCGCTTTCAGCGATGGTTTTTGTATCCTCGAACGTCTTCACAACGCGGGACACGGTAGAATGGTGGATTCCAAGCCTTTTGCCGATCCATCTGTGCGACTGACCAGTATTATCGATCACCGCGCCCAAGATTTGCTGGCGTAGCTCTTCTTGTTTCAAATGCATCTTTAAAACTACTTGACAGATCGCAGTAAATTATTTTGCACGCAATAAATTATTTTGCACATATAAATATAACACTCTCAACTAGTATTACCCAAAATTTGATTAAATTTTACCCACGCGATAAAAATTTACACCCAAAGTGTCGAATTTGTTCCGTGTCCAATCTTTAGTAATAGTGTATAGTTCAAAACTGTATGACCGACGCCAATTTGAAATTGTTTATGGTGTCCTGATTTATCTGAGTAAAGTGTCGAATTCTCTAAAATATTTTTTTTTTTTAATACTTTCAGCATCAAGATTTCAAAAATTCAGAAGCGAAGCCATTTGTAAGCAAGAATAATTTGCTTCAGAAAATCTATGCAATACCATTAAATATGCTTATCAATAAGGGTTTTGACAATTGAAGGTCAAACATTTATGTGCGACGTCATTTTGGAATTCAAGGCGGCGACGGTCACTTCTTTAAAAAATGCATATGAAATGCCATGGTTATGCTTATTTTTGCAACGATAATGACTTGTAATGGTCGAAATAAAAGCACGATAGCAGTTTGTGCTTCAATGGCCCACGTTTGTTCATGTTAAAATAGCAAATTACGATTTTGGCCTATTGATGTTGCTACGAGTTGCCTTGGTATAAACGCACCTTAGGATGTTAGAGATACAGCAATTAGCGAGACTGCTCATCATGTTTTTAAAATCAGTTTTTGTAAGGAGTTATTGGCAAATATATATGACCAAATTTAAATTACAGCACTGGTTTCAATTAAAAAAAAATCCAGTAAAGAAAAGTACTTAAAGGGTTATGAGCGCAAACGCTCTATTTTAAAATGATCCACCCTTTTTGATGGTTCATAAATGAGGACATTTATATGAAAACGGGTCCTCCCTTAGCTCAGTTGATAAGAGCACAGCTACAAAGCAACACCATGTTGGAGGTGGCTGGGTTCGATTTCCGGTCTGGTCTAGGATTTTTTTGTAAAAGAAAATTTCTCTAATCCCTGTACATAGGGTATAATTAAACTTGCTTGCCACACAATCATACTAATGCTAAAATGGTACCGGCATCGAAACTGATCACATTTTTGTGAATATTTGATTAAATAAGTTGCTCAGCGAGGAAAAAGCATAAAAATGAACTCGTTCGAATGAGCCAAGATCATCCCGATTCCACCAGCCAGTAAAATCTCGTTCATGGCTGATTGTTTGGCGCCCTCTAAAAATAGGCTGCAATAAAAGAACAACGCTCTGGCAACAGGCTGTTGCACTATGGTGTTTGTACAGAGCTTGTTTTTCTCTCGGCTTTTACCTGGGATAAGGCAGAAATAGGCTTCTCGAACTGAGTTTTGTCGCTGAATAAGCATAATGTGAGGTACAACAGTAACGATAACGTTTATTATATGGGCTAAACGACATGTCGTGGGAACTTCGAGTACCCTCCTAGGCGTCGTGTGACGGTATTATTTTGGATTACACTTCGCAGTCGAGCAAATATGAGTTTAACAAGGTTTGTGTACTCACCCAATAACAATAATGGATTAAAAGATAGAAGCTTCTGGAAGATGGGCTTCATTGCAATGTATGTTTTAGTATTACCACAACGAGCCAGGTCCTTGTACTCAATGTTTTCGTAAGAATGACTCTATGTAGTTTGTCAATAAAGCAATCAGTTTTATCTACATTCGTTTAAAATCGATCTCTGAATAGAATTAATTGATTATCGCGTATTTAGTCAAACGGAAACGCTCATCAGTGAAACAAATAATAGGCTCTGCCAATATCAAACACGTCATAAAAAAGCAGTCGGATATTTAATCAAGTCTATCATTGCCCCCTGGCCTTCTTTGCCAAGCTTATCTTTAGGGTGCAATCCACATGCTTTCAACTCGCAAGACCAATAGGCTACTCGAGTGAGGAACTCTCGTGCTTGCATGAACAGCAGATAACGCACGTTTTATGGCAATTTTGATGTTCTGTGGGAATTTCGAGTACCCTTTCCGTGGACTGTGACGACAGCCAGTTTGAAGATCAACTGGGTCATTTTACTTTCACTTTTCTTGCACTGAGAATTGACTGATAACAACTAATGACATTGACGTGTTATGTACTCTATTGTCAGCACGTTGCTTTTTAAGCGCAAGGTGCGAATCAAGTGTGACATTGTCCTCGGATTCCTTTTATCATAGCCGGTTGTGCAAAACTAGAAGAGCTATTCGGTCATCATTTCATAAACTAAACTGGTGCGTGGATATGTTACTTTATATGCGACAATGGAGATTAGCTTCATGACGACGATAGATCCAAAAATAAACATTCTTGATTATTGCACAATGGCTAAGGAAACCGGTCACAATTCCAATTACGTTGGTTATGAATGAAATGTAGATTTGGCGATACTTTTGCCGAAGCAGATTGTTGTTTTCTATTTATGGAATAATAGACGAGACAAAGCAATATTTTGAATTAAGTTCACCGTTTTATACATGTTGCAAAGAATGCTGTTGAATATTTTTAGAATATGACTGGTTCTGGCGATATGGACGAACTGATTGACAAGGTTTAGTTGTTTTGCAATGTAATTATTTTTTTATTGTGTGTTTTTTGATCGATCTGTTTTTTTAGTATATTCACCGTGTCCAATATATTCTCATACAAAATAAAACTCTATTTATTTCAAATCGATAATCCTGTTTTTATTGATAACTTTACCCATTATATTGCAATATAATACTGATCAACTAAAGCATACGTATTAAAATAACTCGGCCTTTAACCTTCTTGACAAGTTCCAGACGTTTTTCGAAATCGTCACAGGCGGCACGCACGACTTCCATTGGTTCATATTAGACGCCCTGTGGTCATTTACCTTCGCCAGCATGTATGACCATACGAAATAACTCAAGGGATTCAGATCTGGTGAACTGGGAGGCCATTCATTCTTGTCCAAAAAGTCGGTCCAATTTTCTCGGCACCAGCCCTGAACGAAATTTGCAGAATGCGATGGCGCTCCGTCCTGATGAAACACATAGTGATCATCTCCAAACACCTCTTGTACATATAGCTTGACAACTTTCTCCAAAACTTCCGTTTTATAATATACGGCATTCACTTTAACGCCTTTTTCGATGAAAACCAGTGGTAATTTCACTCGCTTGCAATCCCCCCCCAACCATCATTGGCGCAGCACTTTGGAAACATAGTTTATTCCTATCACTCTCTAGAACAGTTCTCGAAGAGAGAGCTCACAATCTGTCGTTCTGGACATTGTGGGATTGTTGCAAGACGAATAACTTTTCGTCGGAAAAGATAAATTCTTCCCCACCGTGCCGCGACAAAAGCAGACTTGCTCTTTCGAGTCGTTTCTGCTGGGAAGGTTCAGAAGCTCCGTGAACCTTACGTTTCTTGAAAGCTTGGATTCCGAAGTCATTTTTCAGTATTTTGGGCATTGACGTACAGAGCGCTGGGATTGTCATCTAATCCGTTCCCTGACCACTTGACAAATCGTGCAGTCCGCATCGTAGGAGTACGACTAGATCTCCTCCGGTTATCCAATGAGCAGGTGTCACGGTACCATCCGATGGTTGGGTACACAAAATCCCGCTTTACTCTGAATTTCTGAAAATAGCTCACATTTCAAAAACTTTTTTATCACCACAGCACGAAACTCCTTCATCGCCGGTAAAAGATAAACACCGAATAAAAACAATCGGGTATAACCTAAAAGCGTTTGTATAAACATTATGCAAAACTACACCAACATATACGCGAAGCACGTTGAGTAGTTGCATGACACCAATGAAATGAAAAAGTGTATGAGAAAATATTGGACACGGTGTACAGGGTGGTAATTGTTTTTGAAACATGTGTATCTTGGAGTAGGTTAATCACATACATGATTGTACATTTTTATCTCAGAGTGTATTCAAATATCAACACGACTTGTTAGTTTGTTTTGAATTTTCATTCGTTTGAGACTCGTGGTAATCATGGACGTGAAAAAGTGCTCGTTGTAAGTCTATTTTTCAAACATTTTAGACTGTGTACTATGTTTGAGAAATTGAAACCACTCGGAATAACCGAAAGATTCATCTTTCGGCCCACAACACGCTACAAAGGAACTGGTTCTTGGAAAACACCTCAGAAAACACACTGTCAAGTATCCGAAAGGTAAGTGTGGGTCCAAAGAACTGGGAATATCGCAGTGAACGATCAGGAGTATTTTGAAAGACAACCTTGGACTGAATCTACCCAAAAAACAAATGGTGCATGGCTGGACTGGAAAGGAGAAGATTGCAAGTGGCAAGCTGATTTTGTATTTCTGTTTTCGGACGAAACAATGTTCCTGCACATCTTTTTGATAATCCTCGTGATAAAGTAGCTGTTCAAACGTCCAGAATGTTTTAAGGGTGATGGTTTGGGGTTATTTGTCCAAAACTTTGAAGGTTCCATTTCTGCTCATTGAACCTGGTGTTGAAATCGACAGTAAATATTGCATCGATAATGCGATGAAGAACCATTAGCTTCCCTTTGGCAAGAAACACTACAAGAATCACCAGGCGAAAGCAAAGACTCAGGCTTGGTGCGAGGACAATTATACGGTTTTTATTTTACCGAAAAGTTGGCCTGTCTTTTAACTTAATTTGAATCCTCTTGACTTATATACTGCGGCTACTGCGGCTGGGAAATCTTGGGAATACTAAAGGACTAACCGTGAAAACTTAAAAAAAAAGAGACAACAGAAATAGTAATTTGAGCGTTTTTTGTTTTCCTTTTTTCTTTTTTACAAACAAGACTTTAATATCTTCGGTGCTCTATTTTCTTCAATTGGTAGGAAAGACGAGCGTGAATAGCGGGTTATTAAATGGTGGTACCATACATGAATCCGATCTCATAGATGGAAAGGTTTGAAATGCTGTCCGTTCGTGACAGCAATAATCTCACGAACGACACGATGGAATGTTACTTGATTTCTTTGTCATTTGATTCGTCTTGAATCCCAACAGGTTTTTGAAATAAAAACAAAATGTACGCCATTTTTTCGGGAGAGTAAAAAAAATCATTTAAATGTAAATTTTCAACTTTCATATGTGAAATATCATAATGAGAAACAAACAAGACCATCCGCATCGAGTTGGGAAGGAGAAACCGTTGGAAAATTTTATACTAGCGTCTTCAATTAACAAAAAAGGACGAGAGAGGAGCGAACTCTCTCATATTTTATTTTCAGGACTTTTCGAAAATTATAGCGAAGTTACGATATTACACTGGAGTCGCTTATTATGCGAGTTTTTTCTACGTGGTGATTCAGTAATTCACAACGAGGAGACATTATCGTTCACCAGATTTTTTGTCATTAACGCGTTTAAATTATCACTTCTGTATGCTTTTTACGAGGTTTCCGCAAATTACGGGTTTGTACGCGAATTACAAGGAGTTACTCAGTTGTTTTTAAGCATTTTTTTCATCGACACTCATTCCTGCGTAAAAAGCAACCTCACCCAAGTAACATTGCCAAACCAACTAAGTTTTACTAAAGTTTTATGAAAGCCACTAAGAAATCAATTCAGTTTTATTATGGCAGCACGAGATGCCAATAGGTTTCAAATTTTAGGTCAGGTTTATAAGAACCTACAGCAGCTTCTTTACAATAATCTTAAAACCTTGACTTCTAAAATTCCTTTTATCCCTATCAAAGGTTTAATTTCGACTTTGAAAAACCATAAAATGCTGTTTTGAAATACCGTTTTAGGACTCATTCATATTATCTTATAATGGTCAGTTGAAAAGAGCGTTTTAAAATTATTTTGCTTCCAGTAAATGCATTAAACGGCATAATTGGCATTTTGAAAAAGCTACCAAGCGACCAGATAGTTTTTATAGTAACCATTGCTACGATAAATTGGCTCATTGGCAAACTGTGATTTCTTGCAATCGCCATATTGGAATGTATGAAATTATTGAAATGTGGAAAAATAAATACACCAAATTTTAAATGACATACAATTGAACTGTAGATCTGAGGCAAATTTCGGTATTCGATCAGATAACCTTATTGAATTCCATCAATTTTCAGGAGTTTCATGATTAATTTATCAAATATATTTCTTTCAATTTTGTTTTTGTTGCTGTAAACTCGCATAATTTCCGAGGCGCATTAATTTTTAGCTCTTATCATGCCAATATTCACCATAAAATTAAATGCGCATATGATTTGTAGCATGATATGCTAAACAAAATAACTCAATTTGTTTTATATATTTTGCTTTCAAACATAATTTCCCGCAACACTTGAGCTTTTTTCTTAGCCATTATTTACTGTTGAATGAGTCAGAAGAGCAGAGAATCGAACAAAGCAGAACAACAAAAACCAACCACGGTACGCCGTGAAGTTTGACAGCTGTGGCCACTCGGCATTATCTTTCATAATAACATCTTTCACTAGAACATTTTCAAAATCTTTATGGTCTTTGAAAGGTTTTATTAATTTGTTTTCACAACCGTCTACAGAGTGGAGCCACTTTGTACACATTTCGGCTTTAAAGATGGCATAGAGGAGGTGGACAAAACAGTTTTGAATGTAGTTTCATCAACAAAGCCGGGAGGAGTGCTATACGGCTGGAATAGAACTGAAATTGTTACTTGGGCAGTGTAAACGTGTAGGTTCACGTATAAATTGAAACGTTTGTATTGGTGATATCTCTGCAGCGAGATGTAAATAGGAGTGAAGTTCAATGGAGAATGAGAGTATTAGTTTTTGTATTCTATGTTGAACCGACAGGTGTATAATAACATTTTTTGTTTATATTAGTATCGTTCACTGTAAGATTGATAGTGCATCAGGAAGAGTGAAAACGAACATATTACTAGAAATTTAGAAGAAACTAATTATGTTGCAATTTCAATTTCAATTAGTATTATTGTGCAATGCCTCCTACTAGACGAAGTAATATTGGTCGCTGCAGCCGCACGTCTCGTTGGCGCAGCAAAATCTTGAATGAGACGTTCGCATGCAACTCAAAATGACTTGGATCGACAACGAATGGCACGGGCTCGACCGATGTTGGATCAAGAAGAGAGAGCGGGTCGAAATACAAGCGACAGAGTTTGAAAGAGGCGTAATCGGGAAGTATCAGAAAGATCTGGTGACAATCGTACCAAAAATAACATCACTAAACGACTACGACAGCAAACCTACATTCTGCAAAATCTTCAACGTGCTGCATTTCAATATGATCCTTTGGTTAATTTCAGTGCGGATATATCAGTCGCCATTGAATCAATGAGTGAAGTTTGTTCTCATTGTAATGCATTGTAGCTCCCAAATGAAACACCAAATGAATTGTGTTGTGCAAGTGGCAAAGTTAAAAGTAACGCCACTCAAATCCACCACCAGCGTTTGCGCTCATTGGTGTCTGGATCAGGAAGTGATTCTAAACATATTCTGTAGAACATCCAGAGTTATAATGGTTGTTTTCAAATGACTTCATTTGGGGCAAAGAACATAATAAGAACACAGTTCATGCCAACACCTATGGTAATATCTATAATGTTCTATAAGTTTTTCTTGGACATTTAACCTTACCTTACAGCAACACATTTCGATAAAATCATCACATAAAAGTAAGAAATTAACTCTAAATAAATGGAATTAAAACTTATTGCAAATAAACTTTTTCATTTATAACTCCTTCTCCAATTTTCCATTAAATAATTATGGGCAGGACAACGTCTGCCGGGCCAGCTAGTATTATATATTAATGTAAACAATATGACCTACAACTTTGTTTACATACATTAGCATGTGCACTTACCACGTACCCCCCCCCCCCCCCAACATTGTAGCCTGGAGCTTTATATCCCAATGGCATAGAACACAGCGTGAAACTAATCATCTCCTATACCCGGTTGGTATAAAATTGAACTGCGTGTTTGTAATCACGGGCACTGTTGCATAGGTGTAAAAGAGACAACCAGACCTGATTTTACTTGACATGGATCGTATTAGTATGCGTTTAAACATGGCTGGAATTCTCATACAAACTGTTGAGACCACCTGAGATATTAGAGTCACCTTGATCGAGAGAGCGAATGCTAAGCATCAACTCAATAGTAAGTTTATGATGTCAACCATTGAGTATTTTCATTTATACGCGAATAAGATGACATTTGATAGTTGACATGCTTCCATTAGACATACATTTTATACAGCGGTTTAGTTATATCCGGTTATGATTACCTGTCAAACGCTGAAACTACGGAAAACGATCCGTTCAAGCGATGCTATAAAATATAGTGGGACAAAGCAGAAAATACATGAAGAGGCCTGAAAAGCCGTTAACTTGGTTTGGAAAACTTTCAACGAAAATAAACTCAACTTGGCTTCTAAAGGAAAACCAATACTGGCCGCCTATGTTCTGGTTGTGGACTGTAATTGCAATTAAAGTGAATGCAGATCGTCACCGCAAAAGCTTCGACAAGGCAGATATTTCGCCTAAGACAATAAGGCCACTCAAGATTCTGCAGCAACACCAAGAAGAAATTCTTGATGAGGTCGACGTGAACGGAGCTACGGAAGTTCTATGGATAGAATCACGTTTCGTCGAAATCATTGGACTTGACTCCAAGAAACAATCGCATCAGAACTTCCACTGATGGATTTTAATAACTTGTTCAAGTCACCATGGTTTGAGCATCTTTAGGATAATTGATTGAATCCCAGAGAGTTTGAGCTGTTTAGTGGAATACCTGTAACTAGAAATGAGAAGACAAATAAGCATATCGATTTAATTCAAACTACCTTTGTTTATCTTGACAGATAGGCGTATTTCGTCTCTAATGTGCAGACTTCATCAATGTCTTGTACTAATAAATCGACAGTCGAAAACATGGGAAAAGCTGCTAAACAAAACTTAATGAATTGAGTCAAGATGTAACGCGGTGCGTTTATTTGGACCAACTTGATTTTAATTTTGTCATTTCGCGTTGGACAGCTCGTTCGACGGGCTTTTTGTGTTGTACGGGCTGGATTAGTATTTCTCGTTCGGCGATCGTGGATGCTGAACAATTTGATTTGAGCGATTTGGTGAACGTCGTCTGCAAGAACGCCAGACTCGTGCGCCCTGCAAAGCCCGCCTGATCAGATAGCTAAACGGAGGAGAGTGAAGTTCGCTCGGAAAGCTAGCGAAGTTATTCCGACGGTCGCCAATAATCCGTCGTGTTTCCACCCTACGTTACAATCCTTGTGGAACAGATACCGAGAGCACGGTTTCAGTGATCCGTTGTCAAGTGTCGGACGCTGAACCGGACCTTCCCCAAAATATATAGTAGTCTTCCTTAACCCCGCTCGGTCATAGCGGAAAGGAACGCGAAGCCAGGTCGCCAGGAACCGGAACCGTTGCCATTCCTGAACCGCCATCACCGCTTCAAATTATCGTCGTTTCGTTCCGTCATCAGCGTTACTTCGTTTGTCACCGTCATCCGAAAAAAAAAAACCTGCGCAGGTATGTCCGTACAAAGTTTTCATGGCCATGATTAGTTAGATAATTTGTAGCTTTAGAGCAAGTTCTGTCCAACACGAGTGAAGCTTGTAAATAGATGTTAAATAGATTGAGATTGAAGTTTGTTGTTTAGTTTCCGTTTTTTATTTACGTTTCGTCCTTTAGCTGGCTCATTCGTCATTTTCAATATTGCGTCCGTCTATTCAAATCAAGTACATTCGTTTGGAAACAGGTTTTTTAGTTGGTTCTGGCTTAAAAGTCTAAAGAGACTACGGAAATTATATAACTTGAATGGATTGGTGGAATTTTCGTTAATTTTATCGACAAAAGGTGTTCATTTGAGGTTTCAGCAGCATATGTGCATTTGAAATAGGGTTTTCCAAAAGTACCGTTCGGGTGGTTCCTCTGAGAAACCAGTTTGAAAATTAGTCGGGCTTTTTCAACACGACCGGTGGTCTCCCTTAATGGGAGTGGCGCTTAAGCCATCGCGTTTGACTGAGATTCAGCATCCTTCCCCCGCACGGTTACAAAGAGAAAGATAAAAGAATTTGGAAAAGGAGAAAAATATCGAGTGAAATAAAAAATAAAAATTCTGGTTGACAGTGTCAGTTTCTCAAAAATCTCAGCTCACAGGTTCAAATCGCTTGCCGAGCGAAGTATTTTCTGATAACTTTAGCAACTTTTGACGAAGGACTACTTCTGTGTTTTCAATACTGGGGTACACGTTGCAAGTGCGAAAAGTTGGAGCTATGCAGGGTGTCTGCTAATTATCCGTACAGATTTTGTCGTTATGCCTCAACACAACCAAGCGAAATAAACTAAGCATACCTACATGATTGGACATCTTGACCCATTGTCTTTATACGCAGTAATTTAGTACTGTTGTGATTTCTAATTCATGCTAAATGAAGCCGATTGAATTGTGCGCAGGTGTTTGAAGTTTTTCGAAAAGGAAAAACTGTTTCCGTGATTGCAAATTCCCTAAATATGGCAAAATCTACAGTGAGTGCCGCAATAAAACGATACCAACAGCTTGGAACGCTAAATTACCGCGCAGAGAGAGCAAAAAAGCGAATTTTCATCCGAAAGTTGGCGAAATTATTGAAAATTTCAAAATCTTCCGTTGAAGCCATAGTTCTCGACGATTTTAAGTCCGTTAAGTCGCTCATGCCCGGTCCGAGTAGGTTTTTGAAGTTTTCCTAATAGTTTCCGAGGCAGAGGCTACGCCATGTTGCCAGACCGGTGGTGGCCCTGAGGATGGTGAGGGAGACAGTTCGTTGGAGCCAGTTGTCTATCGGTTGATAATGAAATATGCGGGTGAAAACATAAGTCGAATATCTAATAATAAATGTTTGTCTGGGCTGATGGAAATGATAATCGACAATTTCGAGATTACATAGCTTAAAATCATAAATAAGACCAAAGTTTCGAAGTTTGAATAATTATCTTAAATGTATTGCAATGCATTACTTTTTATTTTAAGGAACTCATAATATGCTTTTCAGCATTTGCGATTATCTCCGTGTGATTGAATTTAAACACACTAAACAGAAAAAAATGATGAATATTAATAGACGCGAAAAAAAATTCCCTCGTTCGCTTCTAAACCAAAGCAAGCGTAGACAAAGAAATCGCTTACAATTCGCCAATAAAACGCATAAAACAGACGTTATCTAGCTTTAATTAAATATTCCATGAGCTTATGCCAAATCTAACAACCAAGCAACCCCCAGCCACTCTGGCATTGTTGTCAAAGCAGTGATTAAGATGTAGACAACTGTCAAAAGATACGCGAAGCAAATAATTTCATATTTTTTAAATGAATATTTGTATTTTTTTTTTTGAACTTTTTGAGTACTGCAAAAGTTGTGATACTGTAGTGCGAAGTAGTTTAAATTATTTCAATCAGAAAAATAGTGGATTTCGCAAAGTAAGTACATGCAAGCTCCACCGTTAACATGTTTGTTGTTGTTTCAGAATCGTTGCATTATCCCGAGATGCTATCAAGTTGGTAGTACCAAAATTAAGTCCCAGCTTTTTCGGATCCCGAACTTTGGTTTGCACAGTGGAAAAAGATTGCCACTGTTACGAACTCAGGACAGAGCGGATAATGCTAACAGCATTTTGTGAAAGCAGACTTTGATGAATGTAAGTAGTTCTGTTTTAGTTATTTATTTTTTGTTATACTTTTCTATTTCCTAAATTACAGACACACGGGAAAAAAGGATTACCACTGCCATACTTTCCATGGAGTTGACAGCTGAAAAAAGTCAAATCAATCCCAAAAAGGAAAGAATGCTGCGGTGCGGAATAATGGGTGAAAAATCCGAGGATGATTCGAAATCACAGCACTGGAAGAAGTGAGTAAAACAGCTTGGCTGCTCAGACCAAAATACAGCTGCTTGAAAAAATTGTCGGAAGCATTTTTAAGACAAGGATGACCGATCCATGTTTTTTCGATGTTATTTTAAATCCCGTCTTCTGAATAGCCGGATTTTTTGCGTGTGTAGCAAGTGAAGGCCTTCTCTTCAGTTTGTTTCCCGTAGCGCATTTCTTTAGTGGAAGTCCTTTTTCGCCTAAGATTTTGTTGCACCTTTCTCTCCCAGTCCGGATTTTCATTCTCGGCACTGTACAGTGTACGTGTACGTGTAGCATGATCTCATTGTGATGCATACGACCCGCTACATATGCCGTTCTTGACTGTTCTGAGCCTTCGCTCAACCGCAACTCTTAAAACATCAGCCTGCGTTACGGACACAACCTTTTCATAGAACTTTAGATCTTCTGGACACACAAACGTACGTTCAATCACATTTGTTACTCTGATGCTTTCTTTCTTTAGCATTTTAAAGTTATTGCTTGTTTGTTTGTTATATGCTTCCACAGTTTTAACTTATAGATTTTGATACCAGGTAACATTTTTGCGTTAGTATGATTGGGTGGCAAGTACAATCATACCCCATGCCCAGGGAGTCGAAAAAACTTCCTTAACGGAACAAAAGCAACAGCAACATGGTGTTGCTTGATAGCCGCGCCTTTACCGACTGAGCTGAAGGGAGGACCACCATCGCATCTTCAAGTGCTTATTACAGGTTGTCCATTTGGCTCAAGCACTTTTGAACGTTCATGTAGCAGCCTATTCACACAGCTCGGCAAAACGTGCCCATACCCCTTTCTGAACCGAAGGGCAGGGCTTCAACAGTAATTTGGTTCTCAACAAAAACCTGCTTCTAAATTCTGACGATTATCATGGTGGTTCTTTGGAAAATCAGGACGGCTGTTTGCACCTTCCGATACCCTTGTTAATTTTCAAAAACTGTTCACCTAATGAACCTTGATACCTCCATCTGTCAATATTAATGTCGTTGAATAACTTAAATATAATAGACATAAACGTTAAATAACATTTAATATCGTTAAATAACTAATGGTTAAAAACTAGTTCGTTCATTCTACAAATCTGCTTCACGATATTCTCTGCACGATTATCGTTGGAGTCGGAGGAAGTCGTAAAAACCAACTGATGCATGTCACCAATCAGGTCACTGTTGACAATCAAGAATATGAAAGGCGGTTGTTTTGCAGATGTTGGTACCACAACTAAAGTAACATGCAACTTGATTGATATTTTGAGCTAGACTCAAAGCCGAAAGTCATGTTGATGTTTTTTATGTTGATTAAAATAAGGGTGGTCCCCATTTTCACGGAAATACAAAAACTAACTTTTTTATTTGCAGAAATAGACGTTTACATTCTTGGGCAAAGCTGTAGCGCAAAATAAAAAAAATTAAATGAAAAATGATATAAAAAAGTTAGGGCAAAAAAAACTTTTTTTCATGTTGATGAGGGAAATTTGCTCTAAATCGGTCAATTTTCAAGCTACAAAATAAAATTGTACATTAAAATTCCATGAAATTTTTCGCGCTACAACTTTGCGCAAGAATGTAAATGTCTATTTCTGCAAATAAAAAAGTTAGTTTTTGTATTTCCGTGAAAATGTGGACCACCCTAATTTGAATCAACATCAAAAAATTGGCCTTAGTGATACAAACCATGTTGTACAACACAAATTTGCTGTAAAGTTTCAAGTTTAGGAGCTGGGAGCATGTTTTCTCGTAAATTTGTGATCTGAACCATAGTGCAGTGTCTGGGGAAAAAGCTGGATTCTGGATGCGTAATTATCAATCAGATTTCGTCAAAACATGAATGATGACCAAAATAGGTTCCCAAAGAGTCCTGTTTGTCTTTCAAGAGAAACATATATGATGTATATTACAGACATTGCATTGAAGTATTTGAACTTAAACTTTTTTCCGTATAGTTTATAAATATCGTTGTTAATAAAACATCATTTTTAACCGTTACATACATACGACAATCTCCTTTAATTAGAAACGAAGTGCATCGTCAGCCACTTTTATTACGACACATTTACATAAGACTAGAATGTGTTTTATAGCTGCCGTTGGAAAGTCATAAAATATTATCGCCTCTCAAAGCAATCAATGAATCTACAATCCATTGATAATAATGCACGTAGAATGCCCTCCACACTACTGCCTGAACCACGTGAACGGTTGCGCACGGTGCATTCAGTCAGATTATAGGAACTGATAACACGATCGTACAAAACCAACACTAATCATGCATGCGTATTGCGTATACGATTTGAGCCAGCCAGAAATAGGAACGAATAACATCATGCGACCTTGGGACAACCGTTTAAAAATATCCGGAAGAGTTATAAATCACAACGGTATCTATCGTACCGTTTACGCCTGCCCCCACGTTATGTTCAAATTTCGCGATTCCGCCTGACTGGTAAGCATCTTGTGGACTAACTGGTACTCAATAACAAAAAAAAAAAGTATTCCTGGTACCGGTTCGATTGGGGATGATTTTGCTGCTTAAGTATTCTGGTCTTGCTAAGCATGTCCAACTTAAGCGGAAAGGAACATGCAAATCATTGTTTTTATTCAAGTAGTGATCTCCATGCCGCTAACGTTTGCTAACAATAAACTGGTTTCCAGTAACAAGCTATTTCTGATTCGGCATAGATGGAATTCTACCGACTGCACAATATTTCCTGAGGGCCAATTCGGTGGTCGAAATTGTTTTACCCCTGAAAAATCATTTAACAGATTCGAAGGCATAGAAACAGTTTTTGTTCAATTCGATATGCAATGCGGTTAAAACGTGAAGTTCGGATTTTCACGATTTCAGTGGTCAGCTATTGAGATGAAATCAAATTTTCTGAGTATAAGTAATCAATGTAGAATAATGATGTTGAACTAGGCACAGCCTAGACGCAAAAAAGCGTTCAAAGTGCACCGATTTATTGATTTGAGCCCTTTCTCAGCTCAGTCAGTTAAGGTGCAGCTACACATTAACGCCATTCTAGAAGAGGGTTGGGTTCGATTCACAGTCTGGTCCAGGAGTTTTCCGTAAATAAAATTTTCCAGACCTGCCACACTATCACACTAATGCCAAACTGGTACTGCCATCGAAGTTGGAAGCAGATAGCTATTTGTGTTCAGCAATTAGCGTGATTTGTGTTGTGAAGCTTTTAGCCAATATTTTTTCGAACAATTAGTGGTATCAAAATTAAAGTTTTATAACTTATGTTTATTAAATATTTCAAACATGCAACATATGATGTCTAAGCTTAGGACAACAATTCAAATTTTCAACCTTCTTGGTTTGTTCGACAATTCTTCCAAAATTTCTTCTTCGTTGACAGTCATATTTTCGTGGATTCAACGGCTCTTTTTCCGAACTTTTTCCAATATATTTTGCATATTCTTCAATAACGAAAATGATCTGTCAGCACAGCAAGTAGTAATAGGCAGTGTCGCCAATATTGTTAGTAGTGTACACGCTTAAGAAAAAAGTGCCCATGCATATTACTCTTTCGTTAGCAACACTTTTATATTTTCTTGCTAAATAGGTACTCATAATTTTAGAGGATGCGATAAAATGTTGGAAACATTTCGGACCGAATATAGCGAGGAATGACAAAGTTATAAACATTCAAAAGCTGACCACTTTTCGGGAGCTCCTTGTTGAAATTATTCGTGCGCTGGATTGAATAAAGGGAACTGAACATAAGGAACGTGACGACTGAGGAATATTCGTCGTTCACATGAACGTAGTTGTGTGGGGTTTGGTAAGCCATGTTAGTAAACATTATTCAGTCTATCTATTACACTGGCCATTTACCATCTGAATAAAGTATGTACTGTTGTTTCTAATGGTAATCTACATCCTTAATGGGGAACTTCTTTCATGTTTGTTGGAGTTAAAGATCCCTCTCTTACAACCCATTAACAAACAATTTAATGTATATTGATTTGGATGTGCATGACTATGAAAAGAATACTAATCCAATGAGCAATTAACACCTCTTTCCACTGTTCTGTGGCAAAATGCAGCTGACAATGCTCTTGAATCGCAATACAATTTTGCCGCTGATGTGGTTCTTGAGGGTTTCAATTACTTTCAGGTACCGTCCAAACGACGCATGTGATTCCATTCTATGCAAAAGGCGGAAAAAAGTCTAATAATGGAATTTACATAGTTACTTCATGACCTTCTGGAGTATCTGGAACATCCGATAAGATGGTAAATACACTAGTCTCGCCCTAAAGAAATACGATTATTCTCAAAAACAATTGTATGTACATACAATGTAAGAAGCGATGTGGAGAACAATGTATGGCTCTGAGTGGCTGATTTATGGACTTCCAAGAGTTCTGGAAAATTCTTAAAATTTGATAATTCAGCAATCGTTACCAAACAGATGAAGTTTCGAAAAATATATGTCTGAATTTTTTTATTTTGTCATTAGGGTTGTCCATTTCTAAATAGGCTGGTCCAAAGAACAAAATTTTAGAAAATATATATTAAATATGTATATAAGAACTTTAACAAGTTCTAAACAATTAGCCTGTTTTATGATGAATATAAAAAATAGTGAGTTTTAATTGTAATATAAAAAATGTAGTATAATAAAAAAAAGTATAGTAAAAAAGCATGAATATAAAAAAATCATCCTAATTTTGAAATCAATTATATTAAACTTTATTTTTAATTATTTTGGTGTCGACTAAAATTTTCATGTAAATTTCAATTGAGAAAATTCAGAGGGCTTAAAGTTAAGTTATTATGATGATTGTAATGATTTATTCCAATATGTGTGTTTATTTTTTCACTCTTTTTACAAAATGAGGGTATTCAGATCGCTTTGAAAATCGACATTTGACCCGGAGTACCAAGTGATACATACCATTCGACTCAGCTAATCATGATTGTGATTTTTGAGTTTTAATTATCAACTTCTGGAAAATGAACAATAACAAAACATCATCTGGATGCTTTCTACGATGCAGCAAACATGGTGAAATAAATGACAACAATAACTAAAATTTATCACTTTGAAATTGTGAAGTGGCAGTGCATCTTTCCAAGGAGCCAGGATGCAGAATCGTTTCTCTTTGAATGCATGGTAATATCGTGCCACTCTTGAACGAATGCAATGTACAACTCTTCAGATATTCCGCATAATCCAGATGATCCGAAAAACCATCCAGTCACCAATCGAAATCACAAATTGGTTACTACAGTGAATTCGTTCACACATTAAATGAAATTTATTTGCAAATAAACACTTTGATTTAGCCACCTATTGTGAGATCTGACCCTTTTAAATTTTTTCTGGGAGTACTAGGAACAAGAATCCGGATGTGGGCATTATGGTCCTGGAAATTTTACATCATCACCATTGCATTTATTTTTGAGTTCTCATGTTATTTGAAGTATCACATGAGAGGTCCACTTTCCGGCGAGAAGCCGGAACATCAACCCGGATGAGGCCAATGTAGTTCTGGACATTTGATATCATGGCCATTCGACTTATTTTTGAATTCTTATCTAATTTGAGGTGCAGCATGATGGGTTTTCAACTTAGCCCAAAATTGGCAGCATTCCCGACAGAATTTTTAGAACCAGTGATTCGATACTATAGACTGTTCCAGAAAGTATAAGCACACTTTCAAAATAACAAAAAGTCATGTTTTTTATAGTTTTAATAATTTGTTTTTGGCAAATCATATTTGTATTTGTGTTTTATATGATATTTTACTCTCCTTTAATCAAAACATTTAATCATAGCCAAGATTCCTAACTTTTCTTCGAACACGACCCATTATCTTCTGCACAGTGGTACTTCCCACCATTTTGAGCACTTTTGGCCAAACTTTTTTAAATTTTTGAATATCGTCCGCTGGTTTTATGAATTTTCGAAGCTTTGCTTTGGTTAAAACCCAATAAGTCTCGATTGGCCGTGCCTCCGGGCAGTTCGGCGGATTCATGTCTTTCGACACGAAACATACATTTTGGCTTTTGTACCACTCTAAAGTGTCCTTTGCGTAATGGCATGACGCCAAATCAGGCCAAAACACTACTTGACCTTCGTGCTGCCTGATCATCGGCAATAATCGCTTCTGGAGACATTCCTTAACGTATTTCTGAGTGTTCATCGTCTCCGTTGTGATGTACGGACTAGGTGGTTAAACCACACTCGCATATTGCCGGCCAAACTATTACCTTCTTACCGAATTTTTCGGTAAAAATTGCCTTCTCCGTTTCGGGGATGTCTTTGTCCTCGATTACAGTATAGAATTGTGGTCCGGGAAGCGTTTTGTAATCTAGTTTCACATACGCTTCATCGTCCATTATTATACACCCAGAAATTCTACACAATAACGAATCGTAGAGTTTGTGAGCCCGTGGTTTCACGGACGCGGCCTGTTTTGGGTTCCTTTTGGGTTTTTTCTGCTTTCGGTATGTTTTTAGCCCAAGTCTTTCTTTAGCACGCATGACGTTACTTGACGAAGTCCCTAGTTTTTTCACAACATCCCGAACGAAAGTCGCTGGTTTTCGCTTGTAGGCACCCCTGATCTTTTTATCGATATTCGGACTAACAGGACTGGATTTTCAACCACTCTTCGGCGCATCTTCAAACGCACACTGTTCTCTATATTTTCGAATCGCAGATCGTACTGTTCCGATGCTTACACCCTCTTCCTTGGCCAATTTTCTCAATGAGAGTCCGCTCACAGTGCACCATTTGTAAGACCGCGCATTTTGATAGGTAACACAAAACTCAGCACTTTTTTGATGCTATGTTGTTCAGAAATGTGCAAACAAAAGGACGCAGCCAAAAAATGTTGAAATATTTCGTTAAATTCAAAGTGACCGTTAAAATAAGGTGTGCTTATACTTTCTTGAACAGTCGTTAATAATTCAAGAGCAAAGTATATCGGTTGACGTAGACTATACTAAATCGTTTGATGTATTAATATTTTCAATTTTCAACTCTCGTATCGTTACATGAAAAGGCAGTTGCCATTCTCATTAGACGTTGGATTGTTGTAAGTAAGAAAGTATGTAAGAAAATTCAATTATTCGCTCTTTAAAATATAAAAAATGGCCCTTAAAAGGAATGATTGGTTTAAAATGTCATTATGATGAAAAGGCAACAGTTGTGTTGGCTGTGATGGATATGGTGAAGATCAATAATGATCCTCATCGCGTTATAAATTGTTGGGGATCTCTTTGCGAATTCAAAGTCAATAATAAATGATGAAACTACTTTCACCTGCCATCAACTAACGTGAATATGCAACGAGTAGAAGAAATAAATAAAACTTCCAATCAAATGAATCCTTTATCTGGGAAAATCGAATTACGCGTCCTGAAAAGGATGGATTCTATTAAAGTTCAGACCTTTCTTGGTCATCCGTGGAAGCAATTTCTTTAAAATCTTAAAAGCTGGCTTCAGCTTCCATGCAGCCCACCGCAGTTTATTTAAAATCTCGTCGTAGCGCTTTCCCAGCTGGCTGCCAACTGACATGCAACGGTAAGTAAGTCCAATCAAACAATCTGCTTTTCTTGGAAATTCTAATTGGTTGTACTTAATGGTGCATTTTTGCAAATTCTAGATAGATAGTATGGTTATTAGCAATGAATTTAGCAGATAATTCCGATGTGACGCCAAGCATTTCGACTAATATATTTGTTGTAGCAACTGGTTTTGGCAGCACGGAGTGAGATTTACCTTCTCACTGCCTATAGCTGGTGCTGGCGGGCGCATGTTAGACGAGGTTTTTTCATCGTTCTGGCAGCCGCGTTCGTTTGGCTGGCGAGACAGCATACCCGACCGTGCCATCAGAATAATTTATATGTAGATAATCAGTCCAAAATAAAGTCAGTTAGTTAGTCTCGTTTATAACAGACAGTTGTGCCTATCCAGTTTTTCTTTGAAACACAACGTAGGATTAATTAAAGTTAAAGCGCCATCAATATTATTTGGAAATATTATCCTAAATAACACCAGAAACATCTTCTTTGACAAGAACTATTTAAAAGAAAACTTTGTTGTAAAGAAGCCGTGAGGATGAATACCAAACATGTTTGGTCCTGAACGTGGTGCCAGAACGGTTATATTCTATCGAAGTTTTGTTTGGTATACTTAAGGGAACCCTCCCCTGCATTTGAACCAAAAATTCGATTTTTTTTGGCAAAAGATGAAAGCCACATATTCTTAGAATATATGTGTAGAAGGATTTTTTGATACGATGAATATTTATTAAATGGCGGCGTCTCGAACACACCTGTCTCACGTGAGCTGCACTTTGCGCTAAAAACTTTGAACGCGTTTTTCTCGAAACGTTTTTCAATCTAACTTCAAGCCCCGGGCTTGAACTATTAATCTGATTCCCTCCATCATATATTTGTTTGAAAGGTTGTAATTTTTTGTACGGCTTGAACTAAAAATTGGCATTGATTATTAATTATTTATAATTTTTGAACACGGTAGAAATGAAAAAAAGTAGTGGCAAATTAAACTATGCAATGAGTTAAAGTTTAAATTGTCTGAAATTTAGTTCAAGCCGTAGAAAATATCATTATCTTTCAGAAATGATTACTAGATTTGATTTTTGTCCACCACAAGAGGCTGCAGGCTTGAAGTTGTCGCCCCATGTTAAGCGCGCAGAGGCTTACGGAAATCGCCATTTTGTAGCCGCCATTTTGAATTTTCACAATTTATTTATCTCTTTGAAATCTTGAATAATATTGAATTTAATTGTCAAACCCGAAAGTTCGTACGCCTTTTCATTCTCCCACAAAAAAATACAAACTTTGCCTTATTTTTGCCCAAATCCAGGGGAGGGTCCCCTTAAATTTTACTTCCTGAAAATACTCCCTCAAACATTAACAAACTTTAATTGAATGATGTAGCTTTAATTGAATGAAGGAGATGTTCACTTATCGCCATGCGGCACCAAGAGTGGACAATAATGTTTGCTAGAATGAAAGATATGAAGAGAAAGTGTTGAAAGTTCCGTCAGTGTACGGTAGATTGGAAAAAGAACAGAATTATGTAATGAAACTTGAGCGAAAGGGCATGGGTAAAGTAGTACTCGAACTAAGGACGTTACCATTGCCTAACATCCCACTGCGGGGTAGGTCGAGCCACAGACGAGTCTGCCACCTCAACAGGCAAAAGTAACGCGTTGGTATTCTCTCCGAGGTCTCTACGTTAGAGATGACGAGAAAAAACCTGAGTGATCTCAGACGTTGCGAATCAAAACATACAATTTCCGGGCCCTTGTTGCTGCGCGTTGCTTGTGTTCTGCACTTTGTATTGTGATTTTCTGCTTCTTGCAGGTTTGTTCCGTTTCATTTCGACGCTGGCTCCCGATGAATTGGCCAATTTACTTATGGACATTGATTTGTTCTTCCGAATTAGAGCTACCACTATCTATTCCAGTTTAGAGTTGGAAGATCCGGGTTTTTCGCCTCTGCCTGGCGTTTCATCCAAAGAACAGTGTTCCTCATACTTGGTTATGCTGGATGTTACACGCGTGTGATTTTGAAAATGAAGAACTTGAACCATGCAAACAAATAAACAAACGAAAGATGACAGTCAAACGCACAGCATGCTATGCTGAACACATTAAAACCATCCCTAGAGATTCTATGAGACGCGAGTAGCTACATATCTAGTGCAGTATGTCCCATAAAAAAATGCGAAAGTTTTCAATATTAATTTTTTTGTAGCTTTGAATACTATTTTTACTGTTTTAATGCGTGTGTGTAATCATCTGACTGTATACTCTGAGACGATGTCTACTAAACAGTGGTTCGCGAGTAACAGAATAGAGAAAAATTACGCAAAGGAGGTTGTGACTAGTTTGCTGCTTGCCCAAAAGCCCGTAAAACAAATTGCAACGATTGTGGGATGCCACCTGGCTACCGTTTACCGTATCCAACTTTCACTCTCTGATGGACCACGTCCACGGCAGCCGGGTAGTGGCCATCCATGGTTCGCTCGCACACCGAAGGTCATCAGATCAGTGAGAGACAAAGTGAGGCAAAATCCTATCAGATCGATCCAAAAGTTGGTTAAAGAAGCCGATATATCAACACTACCATGCAACGGTTGGTCAATGTGACAAGAGTAAAGCGCCACCTTGTAACAAACAACTACGGCTGGAGCGCTCGAAACGTTTGGTGTAAGCATTAAAAAAGAAGTATACCATCATCGTATTCTCCGATAAGAAAATTTTCACCGTTGATCCCGTATCTAACACACGTACAGACAGGTTCATTTCGCCGAAGAAGATTGAGGATGTTACAGAGAACGTAAAATTCAAGTTTACAACCAAACATCCGGCCGAAGTCATGGTTTTCGGGGCAGTGAAAATGCCTCCAGTTGATACCGAGATTTACATGAACATTTTGAAGGACCACGTTCTGCCATGGATGGAAGTCAGCTTTGGAGCACACCAACACGTCATTTTCCAACAGGACGGAGCACCGTGTCATACTTCAAAAAGGATTCAAGCGTGGCTGAAGGAAAACATGGAATTTTGGCCAAAGGACCATTGGCCAACTTGAATCCTTTGGATTACTCAATACAGGCATAGGTTCAGGCTAAGACGCGGGTTGGCGCCCTGAAAGCTTCCATTACCAAGGCATGGAACTCGATGGCTGACTCATACATTGAGAATGTATGCTTTCGATTCCGCCCCCGTTTGGATAAGGTGATCGAGAAAAATGGTGGACATATTGAGTAATGTTATCATGAATGGCTTAATAAACGATTCCCTAAATAAACTTATGATTGATGATGTTGTTTTGTGAAGGAAATAATTTCTCATCACCATGGGGCTCTAGGAGTAGAGCTTTTTTTTTTTTGCTAGAACAAAGTTGTGAAGGATAGTTCCGTTAGCTCACGGCAGGCTGTGAAAATAGTATTCCGAAACAGGAAACACAGACTTTTGCCAAGCATCCCCATGCGGGGTAGGTCAAGGCGTGATCGAATACACCACCTTGACTGGCAAAAATCTGTGCACTTGATCGTGTTCATATACTACCGATAGCTTTTTTTTTTTAAATAGTTCTAACGAACTGTCTACTTGTACTCCCAAATCCCCTACATGGGAGAGAAACTATTCCCGCTCCTTTTGGGTTTATTTTTGGCATACGACTTCTGCTTTACCTAACATCTTATGATCTTATGAAACTTATGATTTTTTTATCATTTTCTATGAGAAAAACATATTGAAAGCTGAGGTATGGATTTTTTTTATGGGACATACTGTCCCTAAGTTTTCTTAACAGTAGATTAAGTCTTCACCGCCTACTATATTGCGTAGCTGTGAATACTATGCTAACAGCACTGGCTTTCAGTCGAGCGTTCTAGAATTACAAACCGATCGTGCCTTGAGGGCTGGTTTACTGTTCGGGAAAAGCGTCACGGGATTTCAATGCCAGCATCAATGAGAACATCAATCAGAGTATGATTGCTCGATGCCAAACGGACGTGATGTACACAGATTTAACGGCAGCTTTCGGCAAATAGAAACACGATATTGCGATCACTTAACTTGACAGGCTAGAAGATGACGGTTATCTATTTAGACGGTTTCGTTCATATGTTACTGGGTGCCAACTGACAGTTGGTTTAGGCAAATTTTGATCAATAACTTTCTGCGGCACGTCCGGGACACCGCAGGGTAGCCATCTGGGAGCGTTGAAATTTTTTCTTTACTTCAACGACTTACATAATGTTATCAGAGGACCACGATTGTTGTTTGCCAAAGACCAGAACATTTTTCTGTGTATTTTTCTGCTCAATCGCCAACTGCCGTTTCCTCCCAGGACAGATTGGTGCCTTTGCTGATTGTAATACCCTAAATCGGTTGGTGGCCAACCTTGCAAAGTGCTCAGCCTTAACCTTTTCCATCTTTACCATTATAAGTAAACACGAACGCGGTCCAACGTCAACCTCGTGGTTATGTCCTTGTTATAATTCAACTCTATTTTTTTAATAGTTTTCAAATCATAGTGCAAATCATTCTCTGCAAATTGATTATTTTTAACGATTCTTAAACGACATTCTTTGACACAAAAAACCTTCTCTTTCCGATTTACCAGGGTTAAATAAAATTAAATCACTTATGCGGCCTCTTAAAAAAACCTCGGAGGATGCAAGTCTAGACAATAACACGATTTGGGATAAAATGACATTGAGTTCTTCATTCAATACATCCAAAAGGAATTTCTAACGGAAAACTACCAGATAGATTTACTTCGACAACAGATTTCCATTATATAAAATAACGAGTTCTTGTTGAGAAGCTGTAAGACATAAAAAAAAGTTGATAAAGCATTCGCAATCTCGCTCCAAGCTATCGTTCACCAACAGAGCTAGCTACTTTTCTTATTTGCATGGATAAACATTCCACATTAGGAATTCAATAACTCTTTATTGTTTGGCAACTTGTAATAACTTGTAATCTTCCTTGCATGAGATTTTTTTTTGGATTTAAATTACCGTTCTTCCGTGAGACAATGTTGAACAAATATTTGAGCGTGGCACACATAACTGAGTTGAATGTGCTGTCACCTAGCGCAGAATAGCATAAGTGTGATGTTGGACCACCCAAGCAGTATTTTTAACTACTAGCACCTCTTTCAGGGAAATTATTTTAGTGACTCAAGCCGGTTTCCTAACACCTATGGTTCTCTATAAAAAATATACGTTTCCTCAACCTTTTCCCTTAATAACACTTATAGATGATTTGATCCTCAGGAATGAAAACAAAAGTGATAGCTTCAAAAACGTTAGGCACTATGATGAATTGAGGTTCCACATTAAAGCACGTACCAGTTTAGTCATTCACGTTTGGCATGGAAATACTCACGTGTGGAGCACACAAAGGAGAAACAAAAGGTCAGATGGGATTTGTGCTCATTTGAGGTATTTGAATGAATGACTATATGTTGTGATTTTTCAAATGAGAGTAAAAGCTTTTTATACTGCAGCATAATTTTGAGTGAATTCTGAAATTCGCAACGCCAGTGGAAGGTAAGACTGGCCTTGCATTTATATATAGTTTGATGTATTAAAAATAAATAAACTGAATGCAACAAAGATACGGTTGCACAGATGTAAACATAATCAGGTGATGTGGAGGTGTTCGCTTACAGATACACGCAAAATCAAAACAAAAGATTGTGTTGTGATTTTCTAAGATTTTGTTTTCTTTCTCGATACTATAGCAAAGGCTGCTCCATAACTAAGGAATAACGCAAGACAAACTTAGAGCGCATAACATCAATTTGCTTTGAAAAATTTAATCTGTGCGTGAGGAATAGTTTATCTGTTGATGAGTGGTGTATTGGAGTCCGTGATAGAGCCTATAAGAAAAACATTAGTGCCTGGCAATCTACACCGTGACCAATATATTCTCATACTCTTTTTTCTTGCATTGGTGTCGTGCAACTACTCAACGTGCTTCACGTAGGTGTTTGTGTAATTTTGCACTATGTTTATACGAATGCTTTAGGTTATGTCCGATTGTTTTCATTCGGTGTTTATCTTTTACCAGCGATGAAGGAGTTTCGTGCTGTGGTGATAAAAAAGTTTTTGAAAGGTGAGCGCCCGCGCGCTATTTTCAGAAAAACCTTGGAGTTAAGCGAAATTTTGTGTACCGAACCATCCGAAGGTTCCATGACACCTGACACCAGAGATCCGGTCGTACTCGTACTGTGTGGACTGCACGAGTTGTTAAAGTGGTCAGCGAACGGATTAGACGAAAATCACAGCGCTCTGTACGTAAAATGGCCGCAGATCTGAATGTTTCGAGATCGTCAATGCACTATATACTGCAAAATGATCTCGGATTCCTAGCTTTCAAGAAACGGAGTTTCGGAACCTTCCAAGCAGAAACGACTGGAAAGAGCAAGTCTGCTTTTGTCGCGGCACGGTGGGGAAGAATTTATCTTTTCCGACGAAAAGTTATTCGTCTTGCAACAATCCCACAATGTCCAGAACGACAGATTGTGGGCTCTCGTATTTATCTGTGCTTTTATTCATAAAATGTAACCGAAATGAACTTTCAGTTGAAAAAATCTATGACTTCCAAAAGTGACCCAAAATACACCCGTCACCCTTCAAGAAACAGATCATATATTATGTAGAAGGAGATGTTCGCTCATCACCATGAGGCACGAAGAGTGAACATTAATGTTTTTGGCTAGAATGAAAGATGTGAAGAGAGAAAGTGTTGAAAGTTCCGTCAGTGTGCGGCAGGCTGGAAATAGAACAGACGTTTTTATTTTAGGAAAATTGAACGAAAGGGCATGTATCCAATGGTACTCGAACCATGGACGTCAATCTTTGCCTAATATCCCACTGTGGGGTAGGTTGTAGCAACGGAACAAGTCCACCACTTCAACAGGCAAAAATTTACGCATGGAAAGACGCTCATGTACCACTGTGGTTTGTATAGTTATTCTAGCGATCTATTGTGTGCACTTTGTTTATTGATGCGCACATGGGAGAGGAACTCTCTCCTCTTTTGGGTTTGTTTTGATTCGCAACGATTGACGATCACTAAAGTTTCTAGATCGCTAGAATAACTATACAAGCCACAGTGGTACATGAGCGTCTTTCTATGCGTATATGTTTGCCTGTTGAAGTGGTGGACTTGTTCCGTTACTACAACCTACCCCCAGTGGGATGTTAGGCAAAGATTGACGTCCATGGTTCGAGTACCATTAGATACATGCCCTTTCGCTCAATTTTCCTAAAATAAGAACATATGTTCTATTTCCAGCCTTTCATTCTACACTTTGATTGTTATTTTTTGTATTCTTCCCAGCGCGGAAGTAACGATCTTTGATGAAGTTTGCAGCAGCTGATAATTTCTCATCTCCATGCGAAGCGCTAGGAGTGGGACAGTCATTTTATTGCTAGAACGAATAGACATGAAGAGAAAGTGTATTGATAGATCCGTATAGGGAACGGCAGGCTTTGAAAATTGAAAGATACAAGATTGAAAACGAGCGGAGGGCATTTGAACGTAGTATCCGATCAGGCACATAACCCTTTGTCATACTACCCCATGCAGGATAGGCAAGGGGGGAAATCCCCTTGACTGACAAAAGGTTATGTAACCGATCAGGCTCTTATACGATCTATTGCTTGTTTCTAGTTCTAGCGATTTGTCCCTCTCCCAATACTGCCTAACACGGGTGATAAATTATCTCCCGCTGTTGGGTTTATTTTTAGCATGCACCGCCCATTTCACACATTTGCTCTTCTCGTCATACTATAACTTATAGATCTCGGAGAGAACGACGGTGAGTGGTGCAAATACTGATCTACGCATATGAGCTCGTATTCGTTCGCCGATTCCTTTTGTTAACAGCATTATCGTGTGTGGAGCTTTCCGAAGCTTTCAATGATTTTATTTCTTGAACATCAATCTTGAAAATCTCAGTGCTGCCAGATACTTCCATCGTCTACGTTTGAAAAAAGTTCTTATGATTAGTTCATTTATTTTTGTTCTCATCTACTACTTTGCCTATCAAAGTCATTTAGTACAAATGATCAGTGAATCTTCAAATTCTCCATCACATATACTACACCTTCTTATCGACATGCAACCCTAGGAGGGCAGCAATTTTTGCTTGAAAGTTTTGAAGTTTTGACGGGCCCGGCAAAGTGGCGAATTCGTTCCTTCCTTGACCTACCCCGCATGAGGATGTGTGGCAAAAATGTATATGTTTGCTTCGAAATACTGCCTAACAAAAGTCTTACACTCAATTTCAAAACTACTTCTATTAAATTTTCAAAACCTGTCGAGCTCTATCGAACCTCTATCGACACTTTCTCTTCATATTTCTGATTCTAGCAGAAATTGCTGTGCACTCCTTATAAAACATTATAATTGTTTACGTGCTTCATGCAAAAATGAAAAATACATGATTAGTTAAATGTATTTTAATCAACCCGATAATTTTTGCTCACTGGTTCTGTCAAATCGAATGAATGCCAAGAAAAAAATATCAATTCAACGTATTTACATTGACTGTTATTTTCAAAGCTGTGGGGCTCATATTCGAACTTGATGAACTCTCTGACGATAAGTTATACTTTTTCCTGAATATTAAATCGTGAATATTTTTACTCCTCCTACAAAGAACATATAGAAGCATAAACACAAGCGAGACTTAGACTACTAACAAAAGATTGAATAACTTAAATACCGTAATTATAAAATCAATCGGAAATTTTCAGCACTTGAAAAATATTCCAGCAAAATAAAAATAAGCTAGCAAGATTTTAATGCAGTTGTTCACCTAACAAGAATCACATCAAATCTAAATCAAAATAATTTAAACCATTATGTGTTAGTTTTCAACGACCGTGCACACTCTGAAGTTGCACGGCAGATTGTGCGCAATAAAGTATGCATCTCTACCTGGTGGCAAGTGGTGAAACGTTTGCTGAGGTTGTACACGCTAACCAAAGATAACGTAAGGCGAAGAGAATTATGACCTACCATACCTTATGATCTCGCTCTCGCAAACTCACCTTGCTATTTCAAATTGATAAATCTCGATTGTTAGTGAATGAACATCGAATCGAACTTAATCAGATTGCTCACAGCAAGTGAGCATACAAACTGATGTGACCAAATTTTCAATATCTAGTACCGACTCTGAGTTATATCAATTTTAAATGTTGAGGTAATGACTGTCATCAAGAATGATTCAGCATAAGCCCTTAAAGCTGTTATCTCGGCTGTAATATAGTTTATCGATGATGACCATTAAACAATTATTAACTTAACATAAAGTTAATAATATCGATTATAAATACAATAGTGAGGCAAGCTCTTTTTAAATTTTTTCAAACATATTTTTTGGAAATGTACAGTGCTGAACAAAATAAATCAAACACCACATACATTTTGTTATATCTTTTGATATCTCAATTTATTTATATGGTTAAGGGTAAGATTCTTCTGGGCATCGAAATGATGTTCGCACGAACATTTTTTGCCAGCATGAGAAATGTAGGAATGTGCACAATATTAAATAATTTATTGATTAGGCGGTATTCCAAAATGGATAAACTAAATGACATCTGGTTCCTTTTTTTAACGGATATCCCGAATAAAAAATCTCAGAGATATACAAATAAATATATTGTAACCATACAATAGAATCTATAGAATGTACAATTAATAGTATTATTCACAACGATAAAATAACAATATTAGTTATTGTTACCACTATAGAATCTAATGTAAATTGAGACATCGACAATAGAAAAGGGGAGTTGTTATGTATCTTAACTATAGAAAAAATCATTATATTCCGAACAAATTGAGAAAATACTATTAATTGCATTGTTTCTCAATTGTTGAAATTGGAGTGAATTGTAGATCTATTGTAAATTTTTTTTTTTAATTTATTTATTTTCCGTCGGCCTATTTCCTCACATGGTGACAATCACCGACGCCAGGGAGACGAGTCCACCACCTGGACCCTACCTAATGACTCATGACTATGAACCGGGACAAACGGCTTTACTTCCCTTCGGAAGGAAGACGTGACCAAGATTTTTTCGCCTCAGAAAAACCACCGACGTCGGCTGAGATTGAACCCAGACCTACTGGGGTGCCAGTAGCAGTCGCGCTTACCACTACACCACCGACGCCTGCATCTATTGTAATAACAATATGCATTTTTCAATTATCTGATTCATGAACAATAAGATTCATGGTCAGAAATAGGTTTAAATGTGGTTCTACAATATTGTTGCGTAATTGTATGGTTATTTTCGAAGTCGAAGTCGAAAATAAAAATAAAAAGTCGAAATAAAAATTATATTTCATATTCCTATTGAAAGGATATGGTCATAAAAATGTATTGGTGGTAGAAAAACATTGCTCCAGTAACATTGGCCACCGGGAATCTTCTACAAATGCATAGAGGTGGTTAATATAATGAGTGAGCAAAACAGTCCAAAGTAGTTATAGAGAGTTTTCGTCTTCGGCAAAATTTCTTAGTGTGTCATTCGTCGTCTTTTGACATTATCATATCTGTTCCAAATCATGCCACAGAGATGGCGCTGCAGTCTATCTTTTCCAAATAAGGCGCTAGAGAAATGCCGTCTTAGGCTAACTTTCTCAGTATGTTGTTTGTCGTCGTTTGACTTTGTTATTTTAGTTCCACATTATGTAGACTGTAGAGATAGCGATACAGATTATCTTTTCCAAATGAAGTGCTAGAGAGCTACCGCCCATGGCAAAATTTCTCAGTATGTCATACGTCGTCTTTTGACATTGTCATATTAGTTCTAAATTATCTGTTACTGGAGCCATGTTTTTCACCACCAATATAGGAAAGGCTTGTAAGATGGAACACGATCTGTTTTTTGCTCGTAACATGTATAATTTTTATTTTTTCGCGGATCCAAAGACATCTTTCGAAAGAAAAACTAATAGGCTCCAACTTTGTTATAGGAACTGATTATTTATAGTCATAAAAAAAAGTTATTGCCTATTTTCGAAATCCATCCATAATTGCAATTTCAAAAAATGGCTTATAATATGGAACACGATTCGTTTTTTGCTCGTAACATGTATAATTTTTGTTTTTTCGATGATCTTTCGAAAGAGGAACTAAAGTACTTCATGTTTGCCCACGGAATTGATTATTTATAGTCATCAAAAAAAAATTATGGCCTTTTTTCGAATTTCATCGAAAATTGCAATTTCAAAAAATGTTTTGTTATATTACAATTTATTATTGATTCCATGGCATTTTCAAAAATAAAAAACGTCATTCGCATGTTTTAAAACGAAAAAAAATGTGTTCAATCGTACAAGCTCAACAGTGTTCCATCTTACAAACATGACGCCATCAACACAAAACATCAAAAAATTGTTTCACTTCACGATTTGTTTGGAAATGCCATTGGATCATAAAAATGCTAGCCAACACAAATGATAACCTTTTGATATCGATGGGAAATGTCCCCTACTAAGCACAAGAAATAATTGCTATATTAATTATTCCACCACTTTCGAACAATGCAACCTGGAAGAGCTAGATCGAAGGAGTGTATTCACTCCAAAAGCAAATGAAAATTGAAGAATAGTAAAAAAATGAAGTTAACACTTTTCAGCGCGATCGTGTTGTCGCTTTGAATGTCAAAAGTGGCGCTGTTCCATCTTACAAGCTGTTCCATCTTACGAGCCTTTCCTCTACATTTTTATGACCATATCCTTGACTTTTTCTACGTCGTTTTTTGAAATAACGCGGTTTTTGTATAAGTAGTTTTTTGAAATAACGCGGTTTTTTAAATAACGCGGTTTTTTCTACGCGGTACCATCATCGTCGTGAAAAAAATTAAGACAATAGGGGTATTATTTTATTTGTATTTTTATTTTGCTGAAAATACCGTTATTGAGTAGTTTTGGATTTTTCTTACATTATACAACAAACCGCTTTTAATTAGAATTTCATTTGAATTTTCTAGAAGCATTTTAAAAGTTTCGTCCTATACTTTAACATGGGGGCTGTCAGATTTATCACCACTCGGTGTCTTTTTCTTTTTTCAAGTTGGATTACTCAATAAGTGCATTATGTTTTCGATAGAAGCCTCCTTTGCTAGAAGCGCTGCAAAGAAACAATAAAATTTATTGGATTATTAAATTGGACCAACAACCAAAAATAAAATCGTTGTTTTTGTGTTCCTTTATTATCGGGATTTTCAGCCCTAGGCTGGTTCATCTCCCGTCGTAGTCACTCAAATACCTTTTGGGTATTTTCGTAACTTGTCCGGGCCTGAGATTTGAACTCGGTATTGTTTGAATAACTCAAAATTATAGGTAAGCCGTGAGCCGTGAATCTATAGAGAACAGTATATTTTTCAGCGTTTAGATGTATCATTTATGGAAAATTGCACTAATTGGTAGGTACTTAAACTGGCACATAGGAAATTTTATTGATACAAATTGGTTACTAACATTTTTTTAAAATTGATTATTTTTGTTACGTAACGATTTTAACCCAAAACCAACCAACCCCCCTACACCTAATGACACAATTAGTAACAGTTGCTCAAACCCCCTCCCACCCTTTCATGCGTTACGTAAGTTGTGCACAAAGCCCTACTCAATTCGGTTTGACATTATAATTCGGTTTGACTTGAAGAACGCAGAAGTTTTGTTCGCGGTGTGCTTTGGATCGCTGTCCTGTTGAAATATGTCTGTTGGTTTCCAGGCCAGTTTTCAAAAGAGACACCTCCAAATTTTTGCAGAGCAAGTCGATGTCTAGATTCGCATCCCTGATCCGCGATCCCTTTGATATGTGTCAAACTTTCTACTCCAGATCATGCAACCGTTCCCCAGACCATGATATTCCCACCTCCATGCTTAATTTTAGACAAAATCGTCAATAAGTCGAAAGTAACAATTGTAAACAATGACTTAAACCGTAAATTTCCTGGAAATGCCAGGTTGCTAACATCTATATCCACTACCAACGGGAAGGCAAAAACTTCCTGTATCTGTTTCTGGTTCTTTTTTGTTTGTTTGTGGGAGCAAGCAGATCCCAGAAAAATACGCTAGAAGTCATTGTTTCCAAATGTTACCTTCGACCTTTTGACTATTTTGTCTAGAATTGTCTTTTGAATGATCGATCCTTGTGTGCTTCACAAGAAGCTCTTCAAACTTTCGAGTGTCATTTTTGTCCGAATATCTCAAGCTTACTCTCGTCCGATCTGGCAATAACGAAGTAGCAGTGGTCATGCTCATGCTCAAGTAGCAGTCCTTATGCTCATGTAATGCCTGACAAGGTTGTATGTGGTTGTATAACAAATATTCAGGGATGAGTTATCGGCTAAACGTAAGAGTAAGAATGTAAGAGTTTCGAGAATCAGTTATTGCTACCCTTCGGATGAGTAAGGAGTGTATCGAAAATAAGCTATCCACAAACTTTCTTTCAAATTATGTTGAAACCCGATATTTTATTCATACAAAAAATTGATCATTTATTGTACGAGGTTAAACTTGAACATAATGAAGACCAGATGAAATTTAAGTTATTCCTTCACGAATTTTCGAACTTTGGATCGAATGCTCTTCATCAAGTTCCAGACAAGTGTTGCATCGCATTTTTTGGACACTTGAGCCCAAATTTTTTTGAACTCCTGCATGTTCCCAGCTGCCTAACCAGTCTTCTTGAAGACCCTCTTCACGATTGTCCAGTAACGTTCGATGGGTCGAAGCTGAGGGCAATTTGGTGTATTGACATTTTTCTCAACGAAATCTATACCCTTTTCCGCAAGCCAATTGAGAGTGGTTTTGGCATAGTGAGCTGACGCTAAATCCGGCCAAAACAGTGGAGGTGTACTATGCTTCTTATATAAAGGCAACAATCTCTTCTAGAGACACTCAGATCGATAGATTTCTGCATTTATAGTTCCGGTAGTGTAAAAAATGGTTGACTTCAAACCACAGGAACATATTGCTTGCCATACCAGTACCTGTAGACCAAATTTTTCCACTTGAATCGACCTGTCCGCATCGCTCACATCTTCCCTAATGACGGCAGTAAAGTATTGTGGACCTGGAAGGGTTTTTGAGTCCTCCTTTACATAGGTTTCATCGACCATCAAAACGCACGCATTCGGACGCTGCAAAAGACGCGAATACAATTTCCGGGCCCTTGTTGCTGCTCGCTTCTTCTGTTCTCCACTTTGTTTCGAGATGTTCTGCTTCTTGTAGGTCTTCAGGTGGTTTCGCCTCTTGATACGCTGGATCATTCCGACACTCGTTCCTGCTTTTTTGGCCAAATCACATATTGACATTGATTTGTTCTTCAAGATTAGAGATACCACTTTCTGCTCCAGTTTCGGGTTGGAAGAACCGGGTTTTCTGCCTCTTCCTGGTAGCTCATCCAAAGAATAGTGTTCCCCAAACTTATTAATGATGGTTTTAACACTCGCATGATGAATTCCAAACCGCTTCGCCAATTTTCGAATAGTAATACCCTTCTCACTTAGCCATGTGTCCAGAACCTTAATTTTCACTTCCTTTTCAATACGCGACATTTTGATAACGCAGAATTTGAACCGCACAAACAAGTAAACAAAAGAAAGCTGACAGTCAAACGCACAGCATGCAGTGTTCAGAGCATAAAAAACCGTCACAAATACATGCGTACAACGGAAATGTATGTGGATAGCTTATATTCGATACACTCCTTATTACTAAACATAGACTTAAGTTGGCTTCAGTCCTGGGTTTAAGTCTAACCTGACAGGCATAGAAAGTTTGCTAAGCAGAACCAGCTGTTCAATTATCATTTTGTTTGAAGAATGTTTAAGGTTGAAGGATTCATCATCAATTTTCAGTCATCATCAAAAATTCGAGAGCAGTTTTTACGTTCAAAATCAAAACATAGTTCGTGAAAATGTATTCACTGTATACTGCTCGTCAAGCGGATCACAGTGAATACATTTTCATTTACAGAATTCTAATATCAAACGAAAAAAATGCTTTAGATTTTTTGATGACGACGGAAAAATGATGATGAATCCTTCTACCTTAAAGGGCGAACACGAAATTATTGCGACACATTCAACAGGGCATCACTTTTTTACCATTGGGTAAAAATCAACCAAATTTTGCACACTTTCTCCTTGATGTGTATTGTTTACATGCTGTCAAACTCCAGGTAAACCAACGCGAGTTCACCAAATTCTTTCCAAACACCTGGAATTTCCTGACCTGTCGCACCGGCAGTTGGGAAAAATGTTGAACATTCACCATTCAACCGTCTCCAGAGTGTTGAAGCGGTTCCAGGAGCGGTTGACGTTGGACCACGGCAAAGGAGCTGGAAGAAAACCGGGACCGGAGAACAAAAAAACGGAGGGAAAGGTGAAGCGGATGATTAAAGCAAACGTCTCAAGCCGTGATTTGGTTAAAAAGATCGGCATGTCGCAGAGCTACGTCCAGAATGCAAAGAAGAGAGTTGGACTACATACATACAAGGTACAGAACTTCCCAAACCGCGATTAGCGGCAACAATCGACGGCTAAAACTCGGGCATGGAAGCTCTACGAGAAGATGCTGACAAAATATGGCTGCTGTGTGATGGACGACGAAACGTATATAAAAGCCGATTTTAAGCAAATTCCGGGGTTGGAGTTTTTCACCGGCAAGAGCAAGTTCTATGTGGACGACAAATTTAAGAAGAAGAAAATGTCGAAGTTCGCCTCCAAATATCTCATTTGGCAGGCCATCTGCTCTTGCGGACTGAGGAGTGAGCCTTTCGTGACAAAGGGCACATTAAATGGCGAGATCTACAAATCTGAGTGCCTCGAGAAGCGCCTTTTGCCGTTCTTGCAGCAGCACGACAAAGCTCCGCTATTTTGGCCAGATTTGGCATCATGCCACTATTCTAAAAGTGTCCTGGAGTGGTATGAGGCCAATTCTGTCCATTTTGTTCCAAAGGACATGAATCCGCCAAACTGTCCGGAGCTGCGCCCGGTGGAGTAGTACTGGGCAATGATGAAGCGGGAACTTCGGAAGAGCAAGAAGACAGTCAAAGACAAGAAGGACATGTTAAGAAAATGGAAAAAAAAAACTGAGAAACTGGTACCGGATGACACTGTAAAGACTTTGATGGAGGGCATCAAGCGTAAATGCGTTCAATTTTACACTCAAGGCTCCATCGATTAACTTTTCTTTTGATTTATGAAGTAAATATATGTATAAAACTACCCTAAGATTTTCGGTTGATTCTAAACATTATAAGAAAATTGGCATGACATTTTCGGTGTCGCAATAATTTCGTGTTCGCCCTTAAACACCTCATTGAGTGATTTCAGATGTTTTTCGAATGAATTTCGAGGAATTTCGAGAGGAAAAGGAGAGACACATAGTTTTATTATAGGTAGCATCTATTTTACGTTTCGTTATTGGTAGCTTAAATTTCTAATTACACCTTATTTCTGTCAGTTGCCTCAGGCTGGTGCTCAACAGTCAACAGATCCTTTCCTTTGGTTTCTGGTATTGCGAATATAATCACAAATATACTAACTAAGCAGATCGAAGCATGGACCCACATTGTACCGTACAGATGAACTCTGTCTATCATTATTGGAAACAGCTGAAACGAATTGGTAGAGATAAAATAAATGAATGACAATTTAAGAGACTCTCTACCTTAAGGACGACGAACGCACTAGATGAAATCATCAATATGCTGATTGTACTGCCGACGTTTCTGATCTGGTAATGAAGGAAAGGATTATTGGTTAAAAGTTTAACTTTGTTATGAATGAGTATTCGAATACTTTTTGTGGCAGCACCTCTGCCAAAATCACGAACGGTAGTGGTAGAATTCCAAACGATGAAAACAGAATAGTAAATGATAAGCATACATTTGGAATAGAGCCAAGTTCGCTCAAATCTTGACCGCTGTGTTGCAGAAATGAGAACAGGCCCATGGAGAATAAGCCAACCGTGGTTCCAGTTGTGGAAATCAGCAGCAGAATTTTACGACCTAAATTATCAACTAAAATAAAGGACACAATCGTTCCGATGAGCTGAACAAATGCCACTATGATTGACGATGCATTTGGAGATAAATCTGAACCGGATTCTTCAAAAACACTGGCCGAATATGTGATAATAGCCAACGCCCCACAGAATTGATTAAGCAGCATTAGGAAGAGACCGATTCCAAGTCCTTTTCGAGCTTGTTTCGTGCCTGTGAAGAATTGAGAAGGATGAAAAACGGAATCAGCAACCCCAGCCTAATAAATCAAACTCCACGGTGCAGTTTTTAGAAGCCCTCTGCAATGTCAATATAACGTATGCTTACAGAAATCTTTCCACTTGAGCCTGTGTTGGACGTCTGGTGCTTTTTCCAGTTGCACCACCTGTTTCAGCTGTTCAAATTCTTTCTTAAATTCAGCAGTCTTCTGAAAGTGTCCTCTAATGCCCCGATAAAACATCAAGGATCGTTCGGCGTTTTCGTTTTGATTCTGTTTTAGCAAACAGTAGGGCGTTTCCGGTAAAAAGCAAGAGCACACTATAAAAAGGCCCGGACCCGCAAGCATCACGACCGGAACGGTGAAGTACGACAGGGAGTGCCCCAGCACAAATCCCAACAGGATTCCAATATTGAGGGAAATAATCAGAATCGAACCTAACATCCCACGTAGTTTACAGTGAGCAATGTCTGCGATGTAGAGAGGGATGGCACGGAGAATTCCGCCTCCACCGCTGCCGGCCAGTATCCGACCGAGATAGATGAAGTAAACGTTCGGTCCGAACAGAATGCATAGCCAGAATGCCTGTGGATGGAAAGAGTTTTGCACATATAAGATTTTTCAGGTTTACATCAAAATAATAGGACATGATTGATGAGCGTGATTAGTAGTAGTATGGCGTCGCCACTTATATCAATTGGAACACTTTTTCCAACTATTACTATTTAATACGAGCACATCTAATCAAATTCCACCCAAATAATTTATCTTTTGACAGATGGACCTATTTTGTATGCGATTTACAGGCTACTTCAGTGTCGAGTGCTCGACTTGAAGAGGACATCGCAGTAGGTCTAGTGTTTATACTAGAAGTGTGTCTTAAGGACAGGTTTTTTTTTTGTTCAGACCCAGATTTATCATTTTTAAAACTGGGATATGTGTCCCGCGACTCACCGTAATATGAAGCAATCGATTGCATTTTTCATTATAACTCATTTGAGCTAAAAAACGATATTCAACTAGTTATACACTTGATAGGACAAGTTTGATAAGACGTTTGGTAGTTTGTGTGGTAAGAAAGATGAAATTGTATTAATTTACCCGAATTTAACACGTCATATTAAAGTAAAACAAAATTATAATATTATTATTTCTACTTTGAATTATCGCTCATCTTTTCACGCATAAATTATTAGCTAGACAAAAACAATTCATACTGTGCACATATTTTTTTCAAATTTAAAATTGATGATACTCCATCGTTAGCCATCGGATTTTGTTGCAATTTTTTGCAATAGATCACAAATATATCCTAGGTTATAGATCTGCACTGGTTATTCCGAAAATTTCCATAGTTTCGGATTCCAAGGTGGGAGTACAGGGGTAAGTACCTGTCCAGGGATGGTGGACAAAACATTTTTAGTAGTGAAACATGGCATGCGGCATATCAAACTTCATGATTTGGCAAAACTAGGTCATCAAAAGACATTTTGAAGATTTCTGACCATACTTGCCACTAAAAGAGGCCCTGCAGGATCCGAGTTCCTCCGGAGGAGTGGCGATATTCAAATCGTTGCCAAAACCTGGCTTGCGACGAGAGAAATCTCATATACAGTACTCTCTCCACAGAACATTGTATAAGTGTTCGTGAGAATGAAAAGAATGCAAGGTATCCGACCGCCTTTAGAGTTTGATTCGGACCAGTCTTTTGGATATAGTGAACTGCGACGAACATCATGGCGAGTATTGCGGGAGAGTCAACCGACTCCTGTACCGAACATTCAAAGGGCACGTACGTGACTGTCGACGGTTACGACATTGGCGCAGTCGGTACGACCGCTGGTTCATCGCAGAAATAAGTCTATAAATGAGAAAATATTAGTTGCCAAAAAAATACTTGAGTATACTCCTGCTTAAAATAAAAACCCGCATTAATCCACCGATGGTGAGACTGAACCCTTCGGGAACGTCCATTAATTACGTCACGCAAAAAATGACTTTTTGTAACCACCTCCCCCCCCCCCCTTGTCACGTTTTTTGTATGGACCTTCAATTTTTTTTTACTGCGTGACGTAATTAATGGACCTTCCCTTCTTACATTTCACCAGAATTACGAACTCAAATGTGGAGAATATTGTACTGGATACATATTTTCATCAGAAATTCCAGGAAGATCCAGGAATATTCGATATGTCATACATACAGTTTATAATATGAACTATTTGTCAATCCTGAATTCATCGATGTGATTAAAATATTGCCATAAATAGTCTTTAACGACCTGTTTATGTTAATTATATAAAAGGGGAAATTACATAAATATTAGAAATTTCATATAATCAGTCCATAGAATAAATTACAAGACAATCCTAAGCGTCATTTTTGATTATTGATATGGATTCAAGATGCTTAATAAGTACACGTTCGTTGAAAATAGTAAATGGAGACTTTGTGTAATTTTCGAATATACTCGTTGCAGCTCAAAACCAGACCACTCGAGCCAATCGATGCTGCTCTAATTCTATACAGTCGCATAGTGTGGCTAGTCCGCTGTATGTGCTATACAACACACACAATAGAATGCAAGCGGCATCGATTGGTGTGATTGGTCTTGTTTGGTTTTGCACTGCAACGAGTATATTTTCATCTCACAATTATGTGCTCTCAGGTATTGTTTTGGTCATATCTCCAATCATAATGCAATTTTGACCAGTTATTTGGAAATTTCATTGCTTTGATTTGGCACCAACAAAACTAAAATCGGTACACAAATAGCTCAGTTTGTAATCGGAGACTAAACTGTTTGATTACTATTATAATAGGCCTTCAAGTACTGTTTCGTTCATATCTTCGTAACGAAATAGCGTTCTATGGGAATGTTGTAGCTTCCATTTGCCGTCAACAGAACTGAAATCGGTTCACAGATGGCTGAGAAACCGATGTGACATTATTTGTAACGCACACACACACACATACACACACATACACACATACATACACACAGACATGTGTTCAGTTCGTCGAGCTGAGTCGAATGGTATACGAAACTCGGCCCTGTGGGCCTCGGATAAAAAGTCGAGTTTTCAAGCGATTTTAATACCTTTCTATTGATGTAAGAAGGGTAAAAAGGAGTTCCTCGCAGGCGCCGCTAATTATGGACTGCTCTGAACATATTTAAAAAATGATAGTTATCTGCGATGCCAACAGAAGATCGCCAAAAAATAGAAAATAAATATTTGAATTGAAGACATTACGATGAGTACAAAAAAAATATTAAATAAAAGAAACGAGATCCGAAAAATAGTTAACACCTGTAAGATGAAGCAACATGACAAAAAAGAGCAGAGTTTAACTTTAAATTAATTTCATTTCAAAATGGCGGAAAAGATTGTGAAATTGCAAAAAAAAAAATGTTGATGATGATGTGAAAAATGGAGGACAACTTGCACCGTTTATCGACATTTGCGAGTGTGTCGACTAATGAATTTTTTTTTTGATGAAAATATTTGTTTAAGTCATTTACTTATATATTTAAACAGTAGTGCGGTTTGCAATAACTAGGTTATAACAAGGATTTAAAAGATTTTCATAATTCTTTGCTGTTGTTTTGTAAATTTTCCTCTAAATATATTCGCAACAAATTTGTTTAACGGAGTGAGAATATTTCTTACGCGCTTCTTTATACCTATACGTCTGTAAAAACAGGTGATTTACGATCTAGAGAACCGGTATTTCTTCGTTGGGCAAGTCTTAAAACAGCTTGTTTCGTTCTCAATACCATTATCTTCAACGTTAATAATACTTTCAAGTCAGATTTTTTAACAACACTTACATAACCAAAATTTAGCCTAAATAGACTGCCATTGTGTCTAGAGTGTGATAAACAAACAACCATCTTGTACATACTTAAAATGGACGTTTATCTTCTACAGTCTGACGTAATTCATCGTAGTTTGTAGATAACCCGATATTGAAGTACAACATATAGAATTTACTCTTATTACTTCTGGAACTTGGATGCTATTCAATGAAATGCAGGCTGCGCTTCATATAATCACTTGAAAATTTCGCATTCATAACATTACATCATATCGTGATATGGTATCAACTGGATCAGAATTATATGGCACCAACTGGAAAAAAAGGCTGCCAGCCAGCTGCTCGCTAGCGACAGCCGGTGAGCCATCACTCTGGTTGATTGCTCGCCTGCGTACCCTTCAGGGTACCGCCAGCTGCCAGAACAATACTGGCCCATTGTCACTCTCCTCAACTCCATGGCTGCCGAGCGAATGAAGCAAATCTGAAGGTGGCCCCTATATCCATCGTGCACTGCTGCATGAGACTCTACCTAAATTTGAAGTCTGTGATAGGGAAGTAGTGCATTTATGATAGGAAAGTACTGTGCTGTGAAAGTACTTTATGATAGGAAAGTACTAAATTTACTTTGAAAAATCGTCGTTAGACGTCAACTTATATTTGCGTTAATTTTAATAGTTGAATGGTAATCGAATCGAAGCATAGAAAATGTTCCGACCGATTGTTGTCAACATTTTGGAACCTGCTGCTTCCAAAAATCGTGGAAGTATTTCAAGGAGTCATCATTTTGCTTCTGTCATGGTTTGGGCTGGAATAGCTGGAATTCAGGCTAAACCCCTTTGATTTTCATGGACAAGGGGACGAAAAAGAATCAAGCGGTATATCAGAAGCTGCTTACCGAGGTAACCAAGAAGCATTAGCATATGCAGTAAATCAACCCTAAATTTACATTTTAGATGCGACAAGCATTATATAAGCATTATATCAGCATCTTGAATGCTATCTGTTGCAAAATTGTATTTCAATTGCTAGTTAAATGCTTGTAGCCTGTAATAAGCATTTCGAATGCAAAATAGCATTTATGAAGCATTATCATAGCATTGCAGTAAAGCAGCCGTATATTGGGCCAAAAGCGGCATTTATGATGCATTTAAGGTGAATTAAATGCTTGATAGGCTGCACCGGATTAAACAGTAACAAACAGTACATATGTACCGGCGAACGATTTTGTTGGTTATGGAATACGGTAGTTTTTGTTTTCAGTCAGCTCGCATATCATTAAACTGGAACGTATTCAGTATCGGTGTCTTCGTATCGCGTTAGGTTGCATGCACTCGACTCACACCATGAGTCTTGAAGTGCTGGCTGGCATGTTGCCACCCTCGGATCGGTTTTCAGAATTATCTCTCCGGCTCCTCACCAGGTGTGAAGTTATGAACCCCCAGGTGTTCGAAAGCTTTGAAAAGCTCCTTGAGTTGAATCATCAAACCCGCTTCATGACCTTGTACCATTTGTACATAACACAGGATGTCAGCCCTTCGCCGAACATTTCCAGTCGTGTTTGCTTCTCCGATTTCGACAATTCGACAATCCCTGAGCATCATCGTCCTATGATTGCTCCGGTGATATTTGCTGCAAAGTTTGGCCAAGTTGATTCCACTAAATCGTTCTTCACTGACGGATTTTTGATAGAGGAGTCAGAAGGCTTTGGTATATTTAATGAAATATATAGCGCCAATCGTAAACTTCAAGCTCCTTGTTCCGTATATGTCGCTGAATTAGCGGCAATACATTTTACGCTAGAAATTGTTGCCTCATTAACACCGGATCAGTATTTCATTTTGACGGATAGTCTCAGTTCTATAGAGGCTTTCCTCTCATTGAGGCCGATAAAGCACCCCTCGTATTTCCTCATGAAAATACAGGAGCTTCTAAGTGCTTTATCTTCGTGAGTGTAGACAAGGCTATCAGGACGCAGATCACGTTATTTGGTCTTGTGCTGATCATCGTGGAGTCAGATTGGAGCTTTATGATTCCCTTCGGGCTCAAGGTAGGCAACCCAATATGCCAATTCGAGATATTTTGGCTGTACGTGATTTGGAGTACTTGAAACTCATTTATGTGTTTTTGACCAACATTAGCCTTAGATTGTACTTGGTGTAACCTGTATGTTAACTATAAGTTTTTTTTTATCTGTAAATGTGGGTGTTTATTTCTTTTTCAAAAAATGTCCAAGTCAAAAGAAAACCATAATTTGTATAGTTATAAGTGTTTAAATAATTTAGAATTTAAATTTAATGTGTTATGTAAACCATACTTTAAATTCCCACCCTCTTTTCCATCCGTAATTTGTAATTCCTATTAACCTCGAGACGGCCGCGAGCAATCGGCTCTATCCTCCTAACTTTAGTTTTAAGATAAATGATATATAAAAATATGAAAATTTGGCCCTGTAAAGTTGATTCGATTGAGCCTGTACAAATAAATGATTATTAAAAAAAAATAAACAGTACTTTTTGATTTTTTGATTTTGATTTTGATAGTTGTAACACCAGTACAGATAATATCCGGACACCCTGTACACAGTTTGAGCGAAACGTTTATCTTCTTGCGTTATCTAATACATATAAAGAGAATGCTAGATTTGTCATAAATTAATGGGATCTTTCATATAACTTTTAGCCAGATATCGCTGGAATCCGAACTTTTGTATGAAAGATTGCAAACAATGTTGTATGCTGTATGAAAGCAAACTATTACGTTATTTACGCTTGTTTTGGCTTGCAATCAAACGATTGGAGATTTTACGCGTCTGTGGAAATTCATCATTTTTCTCTGTGCTCGAGATCAACACTAGAACCAGACAACATTGGTATTTGCATTAACAGTAGTAGCATTTAGGACATGCTATTCTATGTTCCTCTCCTTATGTTTACGTCATGTCATATAAATTATCATTTCGATTTTTTATGGTCTTGTAAAGTTAAGAACAGACGCAAATTTTACTCTTACAGGTCGCTCTTTGCATGTGCATCCTGGTAAACTTAAGTTTGCATGATTTTGTCTAAGAGTGTAGTTAAGAGTGAAGTAATAATAATCTCTAAATTATTCATAAAAATTAATAAAAATCAGTGTTGTGACTGATATTTGTGTTCAGTTTTTGTTTTATGTAAATTTGAAAGACATTTAAGTCTCATTAGGCACTTTGTTTAGATGCACCCAGCATCTGAAAAAACTAGTTTTAGTGAAGTTAGTTTGCAAATAAATCGAAATGTCGGGCTCGTGACCGATTTCCGCATTTTTAATCAAATGAGCTTGTTACAGGTTAGCTTCTCTAACTGAATGGCGACAACATACACTATTTTCTCGGTATACTAATTATGATTAAATAGTTCGGTAACAATTCGCTTGCGACACAGTCCGAAACAAAACTCAATGCTTATTTACACCTGCATCGTTGAGCATCAGAAAGACCATTCGTGCTACTAACCACATGCGGGAGTACAATCAGCTGCAGACCCAGTTTTTTGCCGAATCGATCAGCCAACAGTCCGAACGTTGGTGCACCAATTAATCCACCGATGCAGAGAAGAGATCCTATCCAGGATGCTTGTTCGATGTTCACCGCACCAGATGTCAGATGGGTTTCGCTAGACTGTAGGTATGGCAAAAACGGTGACACCCATCCGATTGCTGCACCGTGGCTGATTGTGATGATATTAACTGCCAACGACAAAATCAGATAGACATTGCAAATGTTACGTTCCATTTGTAGATTAAAGACACGCAACTGACCGACAATGGCACCCAAAAACTGATTAAGTGCCGATTTGAATGGGAAATTTTCCGCAACTACCGACCGGAGCAGCCCCATTTCGCGACAGTATACACTCGATACGAACGGCCGCGAAGAATCGTTTGGGACACATTTTGCAGTGACATTGCAAATGAAATTTGCCGTTGGCTTAGAGAGCTTTCCTCCTTCATCATTGCCAGATTACGTCTGGTGCACCGTCTCTACTGATGCTTCTATGGAAAACTACGACGGAGATGGCGATGGTGACGATGATATGCGAACAACTGCCGGCTGATACGGCCTGTCATAGCAGAATAAATCCTTATCAGTCGTCCAGCAGTTTACTCGTCCGAGCGGATTCTATGATTGTATATGATACTGTGATGTTTTAAAGATTATACGTTCTGATTTTGATTGCAGCTGAGCTTATTTCCGATCTTAATCAGCAAATTCATGGCCTTTTAGCAGTTATAATCGATTGTCTATTTGGAAGGATTTGCCGTTCTTCGATAGGTATTGAAATCAGCAAATATGCAAATATCAATGGAATTTGTTTTAGTCACATCAATGGAATTTAATTCATGCACCGAAAATAAAATTTAATTGATACTATTGTTTATTTAACTCACCAATGTATCTGTTATTTTCTGCTCCGAAACTGAGTTGTACTTTTTATGAAGCTGGCTTCTTTTGCAATACCACATGCGCTGTCAAAAGAAAGGAGAAATTGTGTACTTGTTAACAAATATTTCGTGCACAGTACGAAAACAAAACAAAGATTTACGACGAATTTGATTGAAAAAAGAAAAAAAAATACGTCAGCTGGGGCGTACCGTAGCATGCATGGTTGACAGTTCTGTATTATCCACTCAAAACGAACCTTAAAAAACTCAACCGTGGGGAGGGAGAGCTTTCGTTGTTATTTTTTATTTAATTCTTCTGATAGAGAATGGATCCTGTCCAACTGGGAAGAGCTGCTTCTGATTCATGTTTGAAAGCTATGAGATCCGTAAAAAGTTGTGAGATGAACGCAGTTGAAATAAACAAATGATGTTTGAGCCACAACAGCAGCACCAACATTTTCGGGCATGATAGAAGAGAAGCAGCGATTGGCTTGGCCGTGCAAAATACATTTTGTGGAAGGTACGAAAAAGTTGTATTGCAAGCATTTTGCTGATGGCAAGCAGTACGAATCTTGCTTACAATGTATAAGACAAGTGTTCAATGTACGAAGACTGTCTTTACAAAACAAGCTAAAGCGAATTTACGAAAAAAAAAACTACAAGGAACAGCCCAATGGGTTTCCACGCAAAGGTTACGTAGGACTACGCAGCAATGTGCAATACGGATCGCTTGATTGTGTAAAGAGTGGCCAAAGTTGGTTTCGTTCCAAATTTAATTCGCACATACTTAACCCTTATAAGTTCGACATGGTATCGTTTGCATTTACAAAATGGAGTTTTTTTTCGGATGGTGATAAACAAAAGCTAAGACAGATAATTGCTTTTGATAAATTTCCTGTGGAACGTAATTATCTAAGAATACTTGAAAAAACATTCTACGCCCTTGCGAGCGGCCTTCTGGCAGTTAACCGGAACATTCGCCATGGCGGACGAAAACATGCGAAATTCTCGATGGGACGCAGCTGGGGGGCGTTGGGCGGGTTTTGCCGATTTGGCTTCCACATCGATATTCAGCCGCTTCATCTCCTCCAACAATCGCTTCGAGTAGTGGGCCGACGCCAGATCCGGCCAGAACACCGCGTCACCCATATGGTATTTTTTGATGAACGACGCAACTTCCGGCAGGCATTTTGTACTATAAATTTCCCCGTTCATGGCTAGTCCGGAGCGAAAGAAGAGTGGCTTTGACATCCCCTTTTCACTGATTGTCAGCCACAGCAGCACCTTCTTGAGGAACTTGGTATGTGAAATGAACTTCAGCTCGGAGCCCACTTCCTTCGTGGGGGAAGTAAAATACTAAGTGCCCTGCCAGTCGTTGCCATCCAGGGTAAGATAGGTCTCGTCGTCCATCATCACCGCCACGTCGCGATTCGCCGGGAAAATCGAGTTGACCATCTTATTCATCCACTGCCGCTACGTTTTTGCCTGCAGCTTCGAAACCAGTGGACGTGAATTCCGCTTCCTGATATGTATGTTCATGTTCGTCAGGTACTTTTTCATTATTTGGCCGGTTGAACCGACCTCCCTCCCGGCCAAGTGCACGCAGTGTTGAAGCCACTTTTCCCTCGGTTTTCTTCTTCAGCATCCTTTGGAGCTTATTGTCGCTCAAGGTCGTCGGCCGTCCAGAACCGGGCTTTCTTTCGATGCTCTGATTGTTGTCTAATAGTGCCAAGATGTTGTAGATGCCGGAACGGGCGTATCCGGCGTCAACAAAGTGCCACACGATGTCCTTTTGCGACGTGACGGGGTACCGTTTTTTGAACGAACACTCTTTTGAACGGAGCTGCTTCACTATTTTTGCCATCACGGTTAGAGTTCGACTGATAGAGCTGTCATATTTTGTTTGCTGACTCATGGGTTACTATGATTGATGGATAATTTCGTCAGTGTGGGTGAAGGTAAATCCATGAAACATCGTCAATTTTTGCCCATTACACGGGTACCTTTTTATGTTTTACATTACAAAATTTCATAGTTTATTTTAAAACGGGAAGCTGAAATTCAGCTACATCTTCATAAAAGTTAGAAGGCATCTTTTTGCATAAACACATTTCGTATAGTAGCAAGGGGGGCCGATATATTGTTTCGCCAATAGAATCTAATGTAAACTTAAACAAAAATAGAAAAGGGTGGTTGTTATGTATCTTAACTATAGAAAATATCATTTTTTTCGAACAAATTTGAGTCACTTACTATTAATTGTATTGTAAATCTTTGCATATCGAGTGAATTGTAATTCTATTGTAAAGACAATATGTATTTTCAACTTATCTGATTCGTGAACAAAAATAAACTTTAACGTGGTCGAAAATAAACTTTAATGTTATTTTGTATTATTGTATTATAATTGTATGGTTATTTATATCCGGGTAAGGCGGTCAAAAGCGGCCGATATTTTTGCTATCCGAAGTAATAGCCTATACACTGTTCTGAAAATTATAAATACACTTTCTAAAATAAAAAATACCATATTCTGATTTTTGATTATTTTATTCTTAAACATAGTAAATAACAATGTAACTTTTCATCTTCATTTCAATTTGCTGTATTTTTTGCTGGCGTAAGTGTGTTTTCTATTTTTTTCGTTAACACTACTCATAAGCTTCTGCACATTTTCATTCTACGATTTTCACCACTTTTGACCAATATTTCATAAATTTTTCAACACTATCTGCTGGTTTCAAGTGTTTTCTCAGCTTTGAAAGTTCTGATATGGCGAATCTCTGGGCTGTTTGGTAGATTCATCTCTTTTGGCACAGATATGACATTAGTCCTTTTGTACAACTCTAGTGCATATTTAGAATAACGGCAGAAAGCAAGATCACGCCCAAAATATTGAAGGCTTGTTATGCTGTTTGATCAAGGGTAGCAGCCTTTTTTTGCAGACACTCCTTCACGTAGATTTGACCATTCATTGTGCCTGTCGTAATGAATGGACGAGATATTTTTCCACATTCGCATATGGCCTGCGACACCATCAATGGCTTTCACTGATCGAGGAATATCCTCTCCCTTTGGCGAGGTATTAAACTGTGGTCCCAGCAGAGTTTTATAATCGAGTTATACGCGGTTTCATTGTCCATAATATCACAGCCTGATTTTTGGGTCAGCAGTTTGTCGTACAGCTTTCGAGCCCTCGGTTTCAGAGATTCAGCCTGTTTGGCGGCTTCTGATTCCGACGAGTCTGCAGGTCTGTTCTCTCCTTGGCACGTGTAACATTAGTCGCTGAGTATTTAGCTTATTCGCCACACCTCGGACTGATGCTGAAGGATGACGCCTGAAATAGTCTCTAACCTTTCTGTCAATTGTAAGGTCCGCGGGACCGGGTTTTCTTCCCCGTCTCGGAGAATCTACAAAAGAGCATTGTTGTTGATATTTCTGTAATGCGGTTTGAACTGCTCCGACGTTCACGCCTTTTTCCTTAGCCAGTTTTCTGATCGAAAGACTACTGACAGTGAACCGTTTCTGCACAATCCGTTTTCTTTGCTCGAATGACCACACATTTCAAACTTCCGTACGAAAAATTAAAAAAAAAATAACACTATCAGTATAAGTTGGATGTAACCAACAGGGCACAGCCAAAATTTGGTTGCATACTGGACGCATTTTTCATAGACTGGTTATCATTATTGTATATATAATTATCGGAACAGCCTATAGCGTCTCCAAGCAAACGACTGATACGAACATTTGCCCGGTATAATGCAAACGGAGGATATTTTTAATTTCGGCGACAGCGAGTTGGACGGCAAGCGTTTGCCCGGCAGAACTAAATAATAAAATTCTGGAATAACAGTTTGATCAAGTCTTAAATTTGACCTGTAGTTCATTTCGTGTACGAATGCTCTTTATCCTAATTATTGGGAAACATGAGTCACAGTTGAGGTCGTAAGAAAACGTGAGATCGCAAAAGAAAGTCAACCTTCTGAAAAATTGTAAAAATCTTCAACGCGGTCCTTATTTAACAGCAATTTTTAAGCCGTATAGCTGAAGGAACGGACATGTTAATTAATTCGAGTAGTAGCGGAGTCAATAATCAATTTTCCCGTAGCAAAAATAAAAACAAAAAAAAAATAAACCTAAAATTGTTGTAATTCCGGCATAATTGATGACTCATACTTATTATTTTAAATTCACATAGTGGATTTGCTAAGAACCATACTTAGAAGATTGTTGTTCATTTTTCAAACCTCATATGGATCATTGGCGATTAATAAATGGAATATTTTCAATAACTGAGTGATCATGTGCATATATTTTAACGTTTGCATGAAAAAAAATGGACAAAAATTGCCGATTTTCCATGGGTTTACCTTCACCCGCACTGACAAAAATACCCATGCCCCATCAATCATAGTAACCCATGAGTCAGCAGATAAAATTTGACAGTCCTATCAGTCGAACGCTAACCGTGATGGCAAAAACAGTTAAACAACTCCGTTCAGAAGTGTGCACTACAATCGGGCTTTCAGGCATCGAAAGAGAGCCCGGTTCCGGACGGTGACAAGGAGCTCCAAAGGATGTTGAAGAGGAAGATCAAGGAAAACGTGGCTACATCGTTGCGTGTGCTTCGCCGGGAGGTCGATTCAACCGGCCAAACATTGAAAAAGTACCTAGCGAAAAAATGTCAGGAAGTGGAAGTCGCGTCCACTGGTTTCGGAGCTGCAGGCAATGATGCAGCGGCAGCGGCTGAATGAGATGTTCACCTCGATTTTCCCGGCGAATCGCGACGGTGGTGGTGGCGGTGGTGATGGACGACGAGCCCTATCTCACCCTGGATGGCAACGACTGGCAGGGGACTTCGTTTTTTACTTCCCCCACGAAAGAAGTGAGCTCCGAGGTGAAGTTCATTTCACACATCAATTTTCCCAAGAAGGTGCTGCTGTAGCTGACAATCAGCGAGAAGGGGATGTCAAAGCCGGGGAAATTTAAGAACGGGGAAATTTATAGTACAAAATGCCTGCCGGAAGTTGCGTCGTTCATAAAAAAATACCATAATGGCAAAGACGCGGTGTTCTGGCCGGATCTGGCCACGGCCCACTACTCGAAGCGATCGATGGAGGAGATGGAGCGGCTGAATATTCGATGTGGTACCCAAGTCGCCATCGAAAATTTCTGGGCCAACGTTAAGCGTAAGATCTACTCCAACATTTTTGTGGCGAAAACAGAGGAGGTATTGATAAATAAATCGAAGAATGAACTCAAAAACATGCGTACACGCATGATTTCGTCTGCCATGGCGCATGTTCCGGTTAACTGCCGGAAGGCCGTTCGCAAGGGCGTAGAATTTTTTTGCAAGTAAACTTGGTGTAAATAAATTTTCGAAGTTGGTGCAATCGGGCGTCAGTAATTTCGGATAGCCCACACCAACACATTATACGAACGATTGCATTTATATCCGCTACAATTTATAATAAAGTTAGTCCTAAATGAGCAATCAACCGTGTAAGACCTCTTGTTTACGCGTATCCGAAACACGGGAAAACTGTCTGGTCCGTTGCCTGGTTATCGGGAAGTTAGTCCGGAAAGTTGTGGGCCAATGGTGAAGATTGGCCAGAATCCGAAAATGGTTGTAGTTTACAAGCAGTAGACAGGATAAACAGTCACGCGAGTGAATAACCCAAAGTGTGATACTGCACAAAGAAAGTCTGGTTGACAATAGACCGGGTGACAAAAAGAACCACATGGTCAGGCACATAGTTGCCACAGAGTAAACTGTTTTACCAGAAGGGAAAGTAACTGATTTTAACTGATCAGGCGGTCTATGAGCCAAGAAAAGACAGAGTCGGAAGAGTATTTAAGTGGGTCGGATACACCACGACCGGTAGATCTTTTTGAGACATTTAGAAAACGGAAGAAAATGCCGAAATCAGATGCAGAGGAGGATGCTGCCCGACTGCGAGAAAGTTTGGCCGCAAAAGAAGCCGAAATCGCACAGTTACAGCACCGGTTAACACTGGCTAACAGTAATTCACAAAGTAGTCAGGTGCGAGAGGCAGTCCGTCGGCCAGATTTCCGTGAATTGCGCGAATTAGTGAGTAAATTCGATCCGAAACAACCCACGTGTCTGTCGGCCGAAGAGTGGATACAGGAGATTAATACTACTGGTGCACATTACGATTGGGATGGACCGACCAAACTACATTGTGCTCGTTTGAACCTAAAAGGGTCCGCAAAGTTGTGATGGGCTGGTGTGCAAAATGAAGCCAATACATGAGCACTCTTTTCGACGAAGTTGGTAAGAGCCTACCCATCTTCTCGGGATCCCATTTACTATCACACTCAGATGACCAAGCGTCGAAAAAAGAGAGATGAGACGATCGAAGAGTATGTCTACTCAAGTGGCATATCAAGTGGCTTAGAGAAAAAGAGCTGGGTTTGATGAAGGTGTTATAGTGAAATACGTGATCGCAGGATTGGGAGAGTTCGTTTACAAATTTCGAGTACAGTTGGGAGGAATAATTGAGACTGTAGAAGAACTGATATCGCAGCTGAAATGGATGGAAGGGATGAACGATACACCGACAGAATCGGCCGCTATACGGGTGGCCGAGAGGAAGAAGGAGAAGATTGCGACGTGCTATAGATGTGGTCAGCCAGGACATAAAGCATTGTCTTGCCCTACGGTTTTTGAGAGACGCTGTTACAATTGTGGTGTTAGTGGCCATATGGCGAAAAATTGTCCGAATCCAAAGCCACCGAGAATGCAGGTAGTGGACGAAGAAAACAACTGCGTGTGCGTGTCGTGGAAATTGGCGACATGAAATTAAACGCTCTGATCGATTCAGGTGGATTCGGCTGGTGGTAGTGAACCAACCAATACGACCTTGGTCGGTTTCGGAGGAAAAAAAGTTAATGTGGACAAAATAGTGAAAACGGTTGTGAAACTCGACGAAGTTGAAGTGTCTGTTAAACTGAACGTAGTCCCAAATTGGGCTCAGAGCACGGCACTGATTCTAGGCCGAGATATGTTGAACACAGATGGTGTAGTAATGGTGAACCGCAGCGGCAAGGTGGAGTTTTGTCGGGACCGAGAGCGAAATACCGTTCGGGAAGAATCGGAACAGATGGTTGTAGAGGTGCAGCCGAGGAAATACGAGACGATGTTTACGATTGACAGTCACGTGAAATACTCGGAGATCCTTGAAGAGGATGTAAATGCGGAAGGACCTAAAGAAGACATTTTAAAATTAGTGAATTGGTACCGATCTTGTTTCGCGACGAACATGAAAGAATTGGGTGTTGCAAAAGGCACGGAAATGATAATAGTGTTGAGCGATAGGGATCCAGTGTACGTCAAGACGCACCGCATGGAGTATGCCCGAGAAACTGCTCTGCGGGGTATAGTGGAAGAATTGATTGAAGCAGGTATTGTGACGGAGTCGAATTCGCCGTACAGTAGTCGTGTTGTGATGGTGCCGAAAAAGGAGGGTGCGTTTTGTATGGCGGTGGATTACCGGCTGTTGAATAAAAAGACCGTTCAAGACCGTTTCCCCATGCCTCAATAAACTCAGTGGGACAGAACTGTTCATTACAGTGGATCTTTATTCCGAATATTACCAGATTCCAGTGGCAGAGGACAGTCAAGAATGTACCGCGTTTTCCACTCGTGATGGTCATTACCACTTTCTACGAATGCCGTTTGGTTTAGCAAATGGGTGTTCGGTATTCCAGCGAGCTATGAATCAGTTAACATCGAAGCTGAGGAAGAAAGGTATCGTGGCCTATATTGACGATTTAGTGATTGGTGGAAAAGACGTGAAGGAATTGATGGGTAAATTTGAAAAGTTATTGGAAGTGCTTAAGGAGAGTGGATTTACCATAGATCTAAAGAAATCACACTTCTTTAAATCATCTGTTGATTTTCTCGGTTTTGAAGTGTCGAAGAACGGAATCCGTCCAGGTGCCGTTAAAATAAAGGGGGGTTCGGGAATTTCCCGTGCCGGAAAGTGTACTGCAGGTTCAACAATTTCTTGGATTGGCCGGATTTTTTAGAAGATTCATCCCACAGTTCAGTGTGTTAGCAGCGCCATTGTTTACGCTATTATCGAAAGATGCTAAGTTTGAGTGGAAAAGCGAGCAGGCTAACGCGTTTGAAAGGTTAAAAAAGGAGCTCAGTGAGCGACCTTTATTGATATTATTTGATCCGAATCACGATTCGATGCACAGATCCACACAGATGCATCACAGGAAGGCCTGGCTGGAATTCTATTGATGCGTACGGATAAAGGATGGCAACCGATCAGCTACTACAGTAAGCGTACATCAGAGGCCGAACGAAAATACCACAGTTATGAGTTGGAGGTTTTAGCAGTGGTGGCCAGTGTATAACGGTTTAGAGATTACTTGATTGGGAAGTTCTTTGTTCTCCATACCGACTGTAGTGCAGTGAGAGACACATTTGAAAAACGTGATATGAATGCTCGAATCAGTTTCTGAAATTCACCGAATACGACTTTCGTATGGAGCATAGACCAGGTCGCTCCATGAGGCACGTGGACGCATTGAGTAGAAATCCAGTGGAAAACGGAAAAAGTATTGAACCCAATCTGTGTGATATGATGCTTATCGATATAAGCAACAGAGACTTTCTAGTGACACTACAGAGACAAGATACTCGACTATGTAACATTATAGATGTGTTGGGAAGAGCTCCGTTGACTGACGAAGAGAGGCAAATTCAACAGTGTTATCAGTTGAATCGGCATCGTCTGTTAAGAGTAGTGGATGGAGAGAAGTGTTTCGTAATACCAAACCGTGAAGATGCGTAAATATGTACGGTCCTATGTACAAGCCTGCCCACAGTGTGCGTTCCATTAAAGTAAAGGTGGAAAACCGGAGGGATTCTTACATCCATTGCCCAAAGAACCCGTGCCGTTCAGAACGGTGCATTTGGATCACATGGGGCCGTTTGTCCGATCGGCCAGGGGCAATTCGTACGTGTTGCTTCTCACTTGTGGTTTTTCCAAGTTTGTGGTTGCCCGAGCAGTTCGGTCAACGAAAACTGGGCCGGTATTGAATTTTCTAGCAGAGGTGACAACTATATTCGGAACGCCAAATCGCATAATAACAGACCGGGGTACTGCATTTACTGCGAAGAATTTTGAAGAGTATTGTCGAGTGAACAGTATTGAACACACTAAGACATCAGTGGGATCGCCGAGATCGAACGGACAAGTGGAGAGAGCGAACAGAACAGTGCTTAATGCAATTCGTTGTATGGTTGGTGACAAAAATACACGTTGGGTTGAACAGTTGCCGAAGATTCAGTGGTCGATAAACTATATGCCGAATTCGACCACAAACCTTACCCCGAGTGTCTTGGTGTTGTCGTATCGGCCACGTAACAAACACCAGGATGCCATCATATTGACCCTGCAGGATGAAGAAGATAATGTGCTGGAGAATACCGCCGAACAACGTCAGCAAGCCACGAGAGCGATCGAGAAGAGACAACGCCTACAGAAGCGGTATTTTGACGAACGCCGCAGAGAACCGGTCGTCTACGAAGTTGGCGATATGGTATTAGTGGAACGTGATCTAACGGCGATAGGTCATACTCGGAAATTGGAGTCGAGGTTTAAAGGCCCATATGTGGTTAAAGCGGTGTTGGGCAAAGAGCGGTACGAGCTGAAACACATACCAGGCCTGCACGGATCGGGCCGTCCAAGAACGACGGTGTATGCAGCTGATCGAACGATGGTGTCAGCTCGAGGATCTCGAAGGGTACGAAGCCACCACGATAGATGAGACGACAGGAAGTGAAAGCGAAGATTAGTAAATAAGATAGTTCTATTGGTATTGGTTGAATTGGTAACTCTTTATTGTCTATGAATTGAACCTAATTTGAAATCAGGTTATTCTGGGTGTCCGGTGGTAAATAAATTTTCGAAGTTGGTGCTATCGGGCTTCAGTAATTTTGGATAGCCCACACCAACACATTATACGAACGATTGCATTTATATCCGCTACAATTTATAATAAAGTTAGTCCTAAATGAGCAATCAACCGTGTAAGACCTCTTGTTTACGCGTATTCGAAACACAGGAAAACTGTCTGGTCCATTAGCTGGTTTTCGGGAAGTTAAGCCGGAAAGTTGTGGGCCAATGGTGAAGATTGGCCAGAATCCGAAAATGGTTGTAGTTTACATTGGGAAATTTATCAAAAGCAATTAACTGGCTTAGCTTTTTTTTATAACCATCCGAAAAAGGTCCTTTCTTTAATGCAAACGTTACTCAGTTGAAAGAGAATTATTACTGCTGAAATTTTTTTCAGCTTAGCGTTACGCTCTCATTTCTCAAAATTTTAAAAATACACCAGAAAAGAGAAACAAAGTCCTACGTTAAAAAAGCGTTACATATACCCAAAACATATTTAAAAATGCAGTTCCATAGGATGCAAGAGAACGCGTAAATCAGATTGGGTAGATTGCACTACCCTCCTCCCCTGTAGCAGGAGACCTGATTGTAATATGAAGTTTATTCTAACATCAGCTGATTCCAGCTAAGCTCTGTTACAACGGAAGCAATCTCCGTAGATTGGAGATTGATTTACATGCACTGCAAACGCGTTGGTGTTTACATCCAGTGTACTGTCTACTGACTTCGAGTGAAATGCATTTATTGCTGTGACTGAACGGTCTAGCGTGTTTCCTGTGATAATGAGTGCAAAATTTGAACTTTCGAAGGGCGTAGTCAGCCAAGTGATATCAGTTTGTACAAGTGGGTGTATATATTATCGTAAAGATTTTGACGGCGTTCAAAAACATTGCTGATTTTCCAGTTAACCTTATTAATTTTGCCCATGGCGCAACACTTGGTTGGGTGTCACCTTTCCTGCCGCTACTGCAATCTAAAGATTCCCCATTGGACACGGGTCCCGTTACGGTGGAGCAAGGCTCGTGGATCGGATCAATACTATGCCTTGGAGGTCTGGCGGGCTCTGTCGTTTACGGATGTTTTACCGACAAACTCGGCGTCAAACGATGCATATCTTGTATCATTATTCCCAACATCGTAATTTGCGTCACAATTACTGGGGAATCGTTAGTGAATATATCGTTTTTGTTTTCATGCAGAGCTTCTGGGTAATAGTCTATTTTGGGACATCCGTTTACCACTTATATGTTGCTCGTTTTCTGGCTGGAGTGACGGGCGGAGGAATCATGGTAACATTTCCTCTCTTCATAGCGGATGTTTCGGATAGCAGGTTGTATTCTACGGATACGGATAGAAAATAAGATTATGACCATCATTAAATTCTTCTATTTAAGAATTCGTGGAATTTTGGGTTCTTGTTTAGGACTTTTTGGAAATTCAGGCCTCCTCGTTATGTACATCTTAGGCGATTTTCTATCATACCGGACGGTCCCGCTCGTGATGATGTCAGTGCCGCTTTTGTTTGGCATTTTAATGTGCTTCATACCGGAGACTCCACAAACGTTACTCCGTAAAAGAAAAGTCGATGAAGCCGAGCAATCTCTCAGGTTCTACAAAGGCAACGCAACGAGCGACTTGAAACAGGAATTTGAAGTATTGCAAAATTTTGTGCTCAATAATAGTGCCAAAAGTAACAAACTGCAGCTTAGTGATTTCAGTATGTGATGTTTTTTTTTTCATACCGCCTAATCGGACTGATTATTTATTTCTGTTTCTAGCAACACCACAAGCCAAGAAAGGTATATTCATTGGAATATTCCTGATGTTTTTGAACCAATTCAGTGGCATATTCGCCATTCTTACCTATGCTGTGTCAATTTTCCAAGAATCGGGATCGGAGATGAGCCCTGGAACATCGGCCATCATCATTGCGGCGATACAAATCGTTGGAACGATAGCGTCTTTCATTTTCATCGATTTAGCTGGTAGAAAAGTGCTTTTACTGCTTTCCACCTTCGGAACTGGAATGGGACTGAGCTGTTTGGGAACATTTTCGTGGTTGAGAGCACACAATTTCGATCTCACAGGATATGGCTGGATTCCAATTGTCAGTCTTTCAGTTACCGTGTTTCTCTTCTGTGTTGGATTGTGTAACATTCCGTTTTTCGTGCTACCGGAAATCCTCCCACCAAAGGTAAGCATTTTTTTTTGTGTGCTGGTTTAATTGAAACATTTAATTGATACTTTATATAGATTTGTAATGCTGGAAATGCCATCAGTATGATTTCGATTTCCGTATTCGCATTTGTTGTGCTGAAGGTATTTATTTTCACTCGCTTGTTTCCATCTCCTGCGATTGATGTTTGTTCAATTATTTCAGATTCTGCCAATCATGCTGGAGAAGATTGAATTGCACGGATCAACAGCATTTTTTGCCACCACTTGTTACATTGGAGTGCTAGTTATAGCGGTGTTCGTTCCCGAAACCAAAGGGAAAAATCTCGTATCTCCCGAGAATGTTTGATAATTGTGCATTGTCAATTTAATCAATACCAGATAATTGATTGAGCTGAATGCATGTTGGGATACTTTTAAGGAATAATTTAATCATCTTGGGGAAATGGCTATTATAAGAACTTGGGAGCGATCGAATGTACTATTTTTTTTATAAATTGGTATGTCATCGAGACAATGATAAATCATGTGCTTGGCATCAAGAAAAAAAATGGTGAAAGAATATTTCCCTTGAATTTTAAGCATATGTCTAATGGTCGCTTAATATTGATCTAGGTGGTTTTTATAAAAAATATTCTACAAAACATTTGTAAAAAAAAATTGTAAGAAAAATTTCACCGAAGGCATGAAATATCCATATGAATACTTCAGATGACGCGTTGGTATAAAGATTGTTTCGAAAAATGTATATACACTTTCTATCTCAAATAAAAATACCATACTGTGATTTGTATAATTTTTTTTCAAACAAAGTTTTCTTCCATCTTCATATAAATTTGCTTGATTTTTTGTAGGATAGGCGAGTTTTCTAACATTGCCCTTAACACTATTTATAAGTTTCTGCACAGTGCTCTCTCCTACCATTTTCACCACTTTTGGCCAATCTTTCTTAAGTTTTTGAACACAGTGCGCTGGTTTAATGTGTTTTCTCAGCTTCTCCTTCTTCAAAGCAAAGACAGTTTCGATAGGGCGAATCTCTAGGCAGTTTGGTGGATTCATCTCCGTTGGCACAAATACGACATTGTTCCTTTTGTACCACTCTAGTGCATACCCAGGTAACCAATAAGCATTAAATAGAGCCCGTAAGTAGCCCTATATGCTTTTCAAGACAAGCAATATAATGCATATGAGCATTATACTCACCTTAAATGCTATTCAAAAGCAGGTTTTGGCCCACTATACGGCCAATTTAATGCTGAACCCCACCAAAAGAAGACGTTTATGTCGACAATATGTCATTCATTGGTAGCATGAATTGGTAACATTTGCAAATGACAGCTAGATGACAGCAGTTGAAATGTTGTTCTGCTGCTGGGGAGTTTAGCCCTTAGAATGCTGATAAAATGCTTGATTGAGAATGCGAAGGAAAAAAAGGCCAATTTTAATTTTAGATTTATTCCTCTCCTGTACTGGTGATGATGAACGTTTGCTTTCTGTTTAGACCCGCTATTTTTCTTATGAAAGGGGAAACTCAAGTTCGCTGCAGTTTTTACATTTCCTAGGATGGGATTCGTACTTGCTGCTTCGTGATCGACCTGTTTTTATACCGCGTCTTTATCCTCTAACCTATATGAAACGTATAGGAACGGTTTTAATATTTGCCCAATACTTCCATCAATGTTCCCAGGTAACCAATAAGCATTGAAATAGGCACTTATTCTGCATCATACTTGCATTTAAGATTCTTCTTGATGTTGGCTGTCTGAATGCACAGATGTTGTAAAATAGCAGACGCAAAGCTACCGTACTGCTAGCTGATATCTGCATTTTTGTTGCTTGATATGTTATTAGAATAACGCACTGAAAATGCTTAATTGAAGTTGTTTACAAAAGTTAACAGATGGAACTGCAGAACTTGGATGAAGATGATTTAATCACCAGAGTGAGGACTATTATAGTCCTGATGCAGGAGTAAGCGAGGATGATGAAACGCTTCCTAAATTTGGACACTTATCGATTTGTAAACAGCTTTGATTAAGCATTTTCTAATTTCTAATTACAAGCAACAAAAATGCAGATATCAGACAGCCAACATTTTACAACAGCTCTGCATTCAGATAGTCAATGAACTTCAAGCAGAATCGTAAATGCAAGTATGATACAGAATTAGTGCATATTTCAATGCTTAGTGGTTACCTGGGTATTTAGAGTAATGGCAGGAAGCAAGATCAGGCCAAATGATTGTAGGCTTGTTATTCTGTTTGATCAAGGGTAGCAACCTTTTTTGCAGACACCCCTTCACGTAGATTTGTCCATTTATTGTGTCTGTCAGATATTTTCCACATCCGCTTATGGCCTTTCACTGGCTTTCACTGATACATCCTTTCTCTTCGGCGAGGTATAACACTGTGATCCCAGTAGAGTTTTTATAATCGAGTTTTATGAATGTTTCACCGTCCATGATAACACAGCCTGATTTTTTGGTCAGCAGTTTTTCGTAGAGCTTTCGAGGCATTGATTTCATAGATTTCGCCTGTTTGATGCTTCGTTTTGGCTGCTTCTGCTTCCAACGAGTCTGCAGGCCCATTCTCTCCTTGGCACGCATTACATTAGGCGCCAAAGTACTTAGCCTTTTCTCAACACCTCGAGCTGCTGCTGAACGATGACGCTTGAAATAGTCCCTTGCCTTTCTGTCGATTGTAGGGTCTGTGGGACCCGGTTTTATACCACGTTGCGTGAAATCTACGAAAAAACACAGTTGTTGATACTTCCGTAATGCGGTTTGAACTGCTCCGACGCACACCTTCGTCCTTAGCCAGTTTTCTGATCGAAAGACCACTGACGGTGCACCATTTATGCACAATTCGTTGTTTTGATTCGCAACGTCTGATATCACTCAAGTCAGACGTTGCGAATCAAAACAAACCCAAAAAGGAGAGAGTTCCTCTCCCATGTGCGCATCAAAAACAGAGTGCACACAATAGATCGCTAGAATAACTATCACAAGCCACAGTGGTACATGAGCGTCTTTCCATACGGTAATTTTTGCCTGTTGAAGTGGCGGACTTAGTCCGTCCTACAACCTACCCCGCCGTAGGATGTTAGGCAAAAATTGACGTCCATCTGTTCTATTTCCAGCCTGCCGCACACTGACGGAACTTTCAACAGTTTCTCTTCACGTCTTTCATTCTAGCCAAGAACATTAATGTTCACCATAAAAGCTTACCAGTCTCTATGTTGTATCATAAATTCAAACAATAAAACTTTAAAACGCATCTTTCTCTGCTTGCTATTCGTATAGGACTCATATGTTTTTATTCGATTATATATTAGAAATTAGATACGTATTAACATCCTACTTGTCCTAGAAAAGCTGAAAACATAATCAATTATGATGATGTTGATGTAGAAGGAGATGTTCGCTCATCACCATGAGGCTCTAGGAGTAGACAGCACATTTTTTTGCTAGAACAAAGTTGTTAAGAGAAAGTATTGATAGTTTCGTTAGTGCACGGCAGGCTGTGAAAATTGAATAGAAGTAGTTTAAAATTGAGCGGAGGGCATTGTGAGGGAGTATTTCGAAATAATAGATTAATCCAAATATTAAAATTAAAGAAAGGATATCATTTTTTGAAACATGTTGTTCAAATTTTACTTAATACTTTTCTAGTTGAATTTCATAAATAGCAATGGGCGAATCCAAACGAGGTTAAACGTCGAAGATGGCGTTCGTGAAGAATGATAAATCAGATAAACAACCAGAAAATCGTCGATAATGACGATGCTGACCATTTCAATACTGTTTCAAAAATATACAGAAAGTCAATTTAAATTTCTGTTTGAGATATTACGATGTTTAATCTCACTTTAGCTATACTTGGATTTCTAAATTTAAGTGATCGAAGAGCTGGGTTTGATAATCTCTAAAATAAATGGCTTATCTAATAATAATAGGATTAAACGAACTATTTAAATATAATCCTATACTGCTTATAAGCACCTGCCAGTCTCTTATAAATATTATAGTTGACGTTCAGAAGTGCAACTCCAAAGTAAATGTTACGCTAAAATGCTGTAAATTTAGCCTCTGATGCTTGTCATTTTACAACAGTCACTTGAGATAAATGGTTTTGAAATGCATCACAAAAATGATTTCAAATTCCAATATCTTTGAGCTTTTTGATAAATAAGAATACGTGATATATAATTAGAAATGAATCGCTTCCACTCCAACTCCGGGGAACGTCCATTAATGACGTCACGCGAAATATGACCTCCCCCTCCCCACCCTTATCACGTTTTTTTGTATGGACCTTCAATTTTTTTTGTCCCCGCTTACTGCGTGACATAATTAATAGACCGTCCCTTATTCGGTTAGATGATACGACTACTACCGTAATAAATGAAAACAAATCTCGCGTAACTTTTTTTGGGTTGCTTGGGTTGGTTGTTTGGATATGTATGTGTGTATATGTATCAATATGTGTGTATGTATATGTGTATGGATATCTGAGAATACATATAAGGGAATATATTATAAATACTAAGATTTACTCTAAAGGCAGACTCTACTGACTGACAAAATATGATTGATTATAACCTGATAGACTTAAAAGCTGGACATGCAAAATTGGATGATTTTTAGCGATACCGATGTAACTATTCATTCAGCATATATCATTCAAACTCAACCAGCTTTATTCTTGTTCTTAAATTTTGTGAAATACTCTCGCACAAAACGACTGATTTTTGTGCCGACAGTAACGTTTTGGAGGATATACATCCCTTTAACAATAAAATCCGCTAGATCCAGTTCAGTTTCGATGGGCTTCCACAGGATTCTACAGGATATTCAAGGTTCCTTTTCGAAGAAGTCGGACGCAGTGAAGCATCCTCCGTCGCTCTGTTACCCCCTTCCTCCAACATTCACTGTTAGGAACTTGAAGTTGGCATCCGCGACGGCTTGCAGAACCATTGAATGGAAGCCCTCATAGTTCCATGCCATGGATCCCGATCCCGAGCACTTTACAAAGCACCAGGCATGTTTCTCGAACAATTTACGCTACAGTGGGCCGTCCCACGCGGAAAAAGAATCCACGGGGTTGAATGATTGACACTGTTGCAAGAAACCTGCAAAAAAGGTAAAATGTATAATAGTTAAACCATTAAAATTATGAATTGATTAAATTCCCCTAAGCTAACACCTAAGGCCGTTGACAAGGATAAATCGGTGCACGGTTTAGATTAGTCCAGTTCTTAAAAGCCTGTCTTCAATCAAATTTAACATCATGCCAAACGTATCTATCGACATCCTGGTGCTCGATCGGAACTTGTCCGGGTATTTCCTCAAGTCCAGATAGAGCCTTTAAAATTCTCCATCCCTTCTTCTGTTACGGTTAATCGGATGCACAGCAAATTGCATTTTTTTTATTAAAAATAAAATCAATTGTTCCCGAGGACGCCAAATATTCTTGGTCTGACAACTCCATCTTGATTGCGAGAAGAAACGCGTTCACTATGTCATAGGTGCTTATGATCAATTCGCTTTTTCACAACGCTTTGCTTCGCTCCGCTCTGCGTCTACTACATCATCGGCCTTATACATCATTATTGGATATGAGACTTTGAGATCTTTCGGCACGCAATTGACATCATTCATCTATCCTTCGTGTAGTTGCATGATGCCAAATCCAGCCTGAAGATCGTCGAACCGTCGCCTTCAGGAGAGGGAGAAGCCGCTTTTGAACACACTCTTCCAAATACACCTCTCTATTCATGGTGCTTGCGGTAACGACAGGTGTACTCCGCTTTCTGCAAGTACAAATCGCTTGCCAAATTAAGAACTTCTTGGCGATATTGGACGTCTTCTGTGTCCGGAGGTTCTCAAAAACATTCACTTCTCCGTGGCAGTCATATACAGGTTTCCTGGAATCTGGTTGAAGTCCGCCATCACATATGTCTCGTCATCCATTACGCAGCATAGTAGTTTCATATCTTTTGGACGTACAACTTCCGGGAACGGCTTTTTGCGATCTATTCTGTTTCTCGCCACGGTTTGGGGACTTCTGAACCTTAAACGTACGTAGTCCAGGTCGAGCACGAAAGTCTTGATCACATGCAACTTCTTAGCCACATTTTGAACTGAGGCGTCCGGTTACCATTTAAAGGCCCCCAAAGCGTTTGTGATAGTTCTCGTTGACTTGAAGGCATTTTTTTTTCGTCGGAATCTTCTATTCCAATCAACAATCACACGTGCTTCGAACCGTTTTATGATACCAGACACCGTGGAATTCACGATTCCTGTCTTTTTTTTCCGATGGCACGATGCCACAGATCCATATTCTCAAACACAGGTTTTTCACACTGTTCTCACACACGCACTGTTCTTTCGTTGCCATTTTGAAAACTTTTACGCACTTGATGAAATCAACTCACCGCGTGTTAAAAATACACACTAAGCTATGTCGACGAGAATTTTCAATTGGTTTAACCCAACGGATCAAAAAGTTGGAGCCAATTAAGTGGCGCCGATTTTATGGATGGGTTGTCTCCGAGATGATGCTTTTAATGCATGAATACAATAAGATGAAACTTAACGATTGTCAAGTTATTTGGAGAGCGTTAACGTACGATCATGTTTAATGAACTCCCCCCTCTACACAGATAAAAATAAACATTGAATTTTCTATGTTATCTAATGCAATATAAAGGGAATGGTAGATTTGCCAGAATATAATGGGATATTTCATGTAAATTTAAGCCAGATACCGCCTGAATCCAGCCTGTTGTAGCGAAAGATTGCCAACGTTGTTGTATGGCACATGAAAAGTTGCAAACAATTTCGTTGTTTACAGCTCGCTTTAGCTTGATTTAAACGAGTGGATATTACGCGCTTTTAGGGAATTAATCGGTTTTTTCTGTGTATCTTAAATTTGGAAAAAAACAATGAGAAAATACACGTGATAGTCTACTCTTTCATTGGTTTCCCACGTCAGAGGGGGAAAATGCACTATTTTCGGATATGGAAGTTCCTATGAAAATCGATCGAAATGCACAGATAAAAGAAACACTGAATTTTCTGCGTTATTTAATGCACATAAAGGAGAATGCTAGATTTGGCAGAAAATAATGGGATATTCCTATGAACTTTGGGCTAGATAACGCCTAAATCTAGTTCGTTGTATGTGAAAGATTGCAAATAATATCGTTGTTTACGCTCCTTCGGCTTGGAATTACTTGAGGGCTTGAGGGAAATTTTACACGCTTGTTAAAATTAATTTTGATTATTAATTTGACATATTTTTCATTTGAATTTCGATCGAAAAACACGATTATTTTTCAATTTTCCCAAAATTTTTACTATGACGGGAAAAAACGTCTTCTCTTCCTGCTCAAAAAGCACAGCCCACTCCCTTTTGGCTCAGATAAACTCAAACCAAAAGAACAAAACCTGTGCAGAGTGAGTTATTATATTTTCACTATCGAGCATCCAATAAGGTTTATGTGAAAATCTTTTGAGTGCACTTTTGGTTAAGTTTTTTTATTGAAATTTTATGTTGGGTAAAGCGAATAATGCTAGCAATGCCTGATTATAAACCAACATTACATCGATATCCCTAGAAAGTTTCGACTTTATAAAATGTGTTATATAGTTTTTCATGACACATACTACCAAACGTATTATAAAACGTACTTTAGCAAGTGTATTACTAGCTAAATATCGCTGTATAACTTAATTACCTTTATGAGTTATAATAAAAATGTAATCGACCATTGCATATTAGGGCTGAGTCAAGGGACACATACATCTATTTTAGAAATTTTGGAGGAAATTGTTCGATCGGAAATAATGCATTTATTATGTTCTTTCAGGCAAACATGACGGAGAGCAGCCACAAATCAGGCTTCTTGCGTGTTGCTTTACCTGCTTTGGTCCTCTATTTAGAAGCATACACATCGAAGAAAAATAGTAAAAAGAATTCGGAAGTATTCAGTACAAAATCATGCACGTGCGTTATGTGCATAGAGTACCAAGAAACTTTCGTAATTTCAACTTCGTTGGACAGGTCGTACATAATTCTCTGAGTCTTTTAGTTTGGTTCAACACCTGACGCTTTTCTTTGATTGAAAATCCGCGCTTAAGCGTCGCATTTGCGACAGGATGGGCACTCTTTAAACAAATGTTGTCAATTTTGACAGCTCCTTCCAGGTAAAGACCAATCGGCTCTTTCAAAATTTCTGCCTAGACGCTGTTCTTTCTTTCTGGAATCATCGCCTTTGAAGTCGGTGCACCGTTTTTCTCGTTTGCATCATAGAGCCCCTCAGATAGTCTTTAAAGACTATCTGAGGGCTGCAGTTGCTCACAAATTGAGAGAAGCGAACTTGGCGCGAGTGCCGACTTCAAAGACGCTGCTGAAAAGATCTACGAACGTTTCCAGACGCATTTAAGGTATATCCGTGATGTGAAAGTTGTAACATAACAACAGGGATAATGCCGGTAAAGGGGCGATACGGTCCAAATTTGGTCAATATCAACTTGACGTATTTCTTTCAATTTTGCATTTAAAACCTGAACACCCCTCATTTTGAAGGTGTGTGTGTGTAGAATGTTGCTCCTATTTTGATTTTGGAATTCACTCTTCAGTTGTCAAAATGCCGTCCAAGCAAGAAGAGCAGCGTATCAAAATTTTGCTCGCGCATCGCGAAAATCCGAGCTACTCGCACGCAAAGTTGGCAAAATCGCTAAAAGTTGCCAAATCAACCGTTACAAATGTAATTAAAGTGTTTGGGGAACGTTTGTCGACAGCCAGGAAGTCTGGATCGGGGGAAATCGAAAACCGGAAGCCGCTGAGACGACAAAGAGAGTTGCCGGTAGTTTCAAGCGAAACCCTAACCTATCTCTCCGAGATGCCGCAAATAAGCTGGGTGTATCGTCTACAACCGTGCATCGAGCCAAAAACGAGCCGGACTATCGACTTACAAGAAGGTAGTGACTCCAAATCGCGATGATAAACAAAATACGACGGCCAAGCGCGATCCCGGAGGCTGTACACGACGATGCTGACGAAGTTTGACTGCGTGGTAATGGACGACGAAACCTACGTCAAAGCCGACTACAAGCAGCTTCCGGGACAGGAGTTTTATACGGCAAAAGGAAGGGGAAAGGTAGCAGATATTTTCAAGCACACGAAACTGTCAAAGTTCGCAAAGAAATATCTGGTTTGGCAAGCCATCTGTACCTGTGGCTTGAAAAGCAGCATTTTCATAGCTTCCGGACCGTCAACCAAGAAATGTACGTGAAGAGTATTTGAATAAACGTCTGCTGCCTTTCCTGAAGAAACACGGTTGTTCCGTACTGTTTGGCCGGATTTGGCATCTTGCCATTACGGTAAAAGGCCATGGAGTGGTACGCCGCCACAACGTGCAGGTGGTTCCCAAGGACAAGAACCTCCCAACAGCCAGAGCTCCGCCCAATTGAGAAATACTGGGCTATTGTCAAGCGGAACCTAAAGAAGACCAAAAAAACTGCTAAGGACGAGCAGCAGTTCAAGGCAAACTGGCTTTCTGCGGCGGAAGAAGGTGGACAAGGTGGCTGTACAAAATCTGATGGCAGGGGTCAAGCGTAAGGCCCGGCAATTCGGATTTGGAAAAGCGGAAGCCTAACTGAATATTTTTCTTGAATTTTTATACTAATTGAACTTGAAAAAGAAATTTAATTTGGATTTCACCGATTTACACGCGTTTTCCCTTGATCCAAATTTTGACTGCATCACCCTCTTGAAGATAACGCGTTTAAGGGTCTGTCAAAGGAGATTTGTTGAGTAGTTTCTTAAAAAAACCACAGTTAAAAGAATAGCAGTCATTGTGGAATGCCAAAACGTCTGTCAAAAATTTCTGCAAATTTTTTCGCTTTCCTGATTGCCGATTTGGAGGCAAAACTGATTTCCAGACTAAGGGCTGGCAGAAGATTTCTCTCCGTCAATTCTATTTCAGACAGTCAGACGCTTGGACTTAATAATTTTCTCCATAGTAGTGTCGTCAAAGCGTCCAAAAGAAACGGAAATATTGGAGATTAGGTCTAGAATTCCCTGAGAAACGACTCGAGCATTGGTGCAGACTTAATGACAGCTTTGGTATTGTCTACCGTAACAGCCAACAAAACCTAGGTTTGAGATTCTGTAGACTTTAAGGGGACTGGCACAATAGTTTTCTGTCCAATGCAGCGACAAATATGTGTGTATTATAAAAATGGACTGAGATTCTATGGTATTTGCAACATGACAGCAGTGTCACCACCCCAGGTTTGCGGAACGCGTGAATCATATAAAACGATAAAAAAATGTTAAAAACTTGCAAATTTAATCTTTACACTAAAACTTACAATAATGCATACAATAGCGATGATTCAGTAGAAAGGATCACCTAAGGAGTTCCAGTCAAGTAAAATAAAAACATTAGTAAGTCATGTGCGAAACCTCGCCTGTCACAGTCTAGAAGCCTGATCTTCTAAGCAGAATGTTTTGAACAGGCTGAACAAAGCCAACAGAAAATGATCCACATGCCAATCTGTTTGACTTAACTCCTCCTTGAATGATTTGTGTACTACGTGCAAACTGCAGCTACTAATGTTGAGGACTTCTCAGCCAGGGCTGGCTTGCAGATCCCGGATCTCCCCAGTCAATTCTTTGAATGCCTTCCAGTTGACAGCCGGGCCATCCATAGAGCACTGAGCTATTTTCTTCAGCAATCGTGGATTTTCAGGGAAAAAAACACTCACTGTTTCATTCTGTTAAGGAGACCATGGGACCAAGTAGATGACAAAAACGCTACTCAAATTACCCGCATTTTTCCCGCATTTCCCGATTTTCCCGAGTCTATGGCCTGACTACTACCCTGCCCTTATGTTCATACAAATCACATATCAAAATTAGAGGTTTGATTGAGTAGCCCTATATTTAAGCCTACATTTCGCCAGTTATATCCCCGAAATTATCTATCCGCCATTTTTAAGGTACCAGTTCACTTTTTTTCCTGACGACTTCGGAGTGGGAGATCATGTATTTATGTTGGATAAAAATCTACGGCGCTAAGTCCGACAAATCTCAAACGGTTATCCATCACGTCATCAGAGGCAAATATTTGCTATACATAATTTTGACTTGGATTGTACTTCACATAGTTTGATCAAATATTTACACTCAGTACATTTGTTTTACATAATTTCATCACATTTGATTCGATTTGCATGCTTAATAGGCGCCAGTCCTTGGTTTTTCTCTGGAATCTTCTTCAACCATACTCTTGCCTTTGGTCTCGGGCATTATGAATACTATTATCAGTATCGAAACAGCACACACGCCGGAGGAAATCCAAACGGTTCCATAAATGTGTATGCTCTCCAGTAGAATGGGATATGCCTTCAGTATGATGAAGGCAAAGAAGCATAGCAATACGACGCTTATGGTGCTGCCAATGCTGCGAATCTGCAACCAATCAAAAGGGCACCATCAGTCATTCATTGTCGGTTTTGGGGTTGTTAAAGTATTCTTAGAAGATATACCTTGGGTGGGAGCACTTCCGGTACGATAAATCCAATCATGTTTGTAATACCCAGTCCAGCAAAATAGATGGTGGCTAGTAGAGCCATAACCGGAACCCAGGAGTATGTTGTCTCCATGTTGTCTTCGTTATAAGAAAAGTACGAATGAAGTCCTAGTATGCCTAAGCATATTCCGACACCAATGGTTGATATGAGCAGGAATGTCTGAAGAAAATATCATATTCAAATTGATAAACGTTCTGAAACATGAAGTAATCATTAAAATTACCTTTCGACCAGCCATATCGACGATGACGAACGAAGTGATGTTTCCGCAGATGTTAATTAAAGCAATCAGTATGAGTACGTATTTTGGATCGAGACTGGTGCCACACGCTTCCAGGATATTACCCGCATATGTCAGAATGGCAAAAATTCCACTGAATTGGTTCAAAGCCATCACGAAAATGGCAATGAAAAGGCCTCTGATGGCTGCTGGTGTAGCTAGAAAGGTAATAAGTTAAGTGCAAAAGTTTGTGTTTAACGTTCAAGTTCAATGCGCACTTACTAAAGTCGGCTAAAGTCAGCTTTTCCTTGCTGTTCGTGAACAGGGCACTTGCTTTCATGCTTTCGAACTCATACTCAAATGCCAGCGTTTTGCGCGTCACGTCCGGTATGTTGCGATAGAACATGAGTGATTTTTCCGCTTCAACAATTTTCCCTTTCTGCAGTAAACAGTATGGTGTTTCCGGCAATAAACAAACAAGTGCAAAGAAAGCTATTGGTAGGCATAGCATAATTTTCGGTATGAGGTAGTACGGAAGGTAGTTTCCAGCGGTGTACGATGCTAACAGACCAAAGTTTATGTGCAGAATCGTTAACGAACCGAGCGACCCTCGAATCCTGTAAAATCCGGCAAAAGAGCAAACGAGATGAAAAATAATAAATCGAGGGTGAAATTGCACCGCCCATACTCACGTTCTATCAGCGATGTCAGCAACGTAAAGCGGAACGATGGCGAATAGTCCTCCACCAGTAAGGCCGCCCAAGTATCTCGCTGCGTAGATGTAGTAAACGCTGTCGCCCACCCACAATAGGCACCATAGGATCTATCGGGATCAAATAATAATAATAGAGACATCGGTGCTGACAGTTCAATTTACTGGAGCTTTTACACCAGCTAAACAGAACGTGACGGTGTTATTTTGGTTCATACGTACAAGGTGAGGAAACGCAAGCGTGAGAAGTCCTGTCTTCTTTCCAAAATATGTGTGAATTAGGGCATACAGAATTGTCCCTGACATACCGCCGATGGAAAAGGCCGAGCCGACCCATGAGACTTGCTCAACGCTAATTGGTCCCGCTGGGAAAGGAGTGTCAGGAGACTGCAAAAGCGGGATAATTGGCGCCGTCCATCCAACCGTAACGCCATATGCAATCGTTATTAGGTGAACTAGATTTTGCGAAGGAAGAAGAAACGATTAATTGATGGGAATTAATTTGGCGTTGGTTTCACTTCTGCTCTATCATACCAGCACAGATTGATTTGAACTGACATCGATACTGTGTCGAACATAGGTTGGTTAAAACGCTCATATCAACCAAATAATGCGGAATGGAAGATCGGCTTCAACTGTAGTCAACCCGCGGCGTCGTTGAACTTGAGGAAGAATTTGTTTGGCACTGAGCATTTTGTTTAAAGTATAAGTTTTACTACGTAGGAGTGTAAACCAAATATGTTATCTAAGAGTTGTGAGTTGACTGGTTTGTTAATAGATTCTAGGTTAACCGCGCATGCCCCGTTCAACATATTTGTGTTCAAGATTGAATGCAATGAGTGCTACAAGCTAAGAACGATGCATTCATCTGAAATGAGATATGCCATTCAGTGGGTTGTATAAATAAGAAAACCAACTTCAACTAGCCTGTAGAAAACAGTGGGAGATTTTTTAGCATTTGCAAAAATAGCATAAATTCATGGAAAGGCATTGCAGATTAATGATCATTAATTTGTGTTGATACAGTTGCAAATCAGTTGAATATATTAAAATTGATATTTCATCTGTAATATAGGGATGTCATTAAGGTGGTCCAAAAAAAAAAGGAATATATTTAAGTCTGAAGTCTGTTCTTAAGGTGATTTTAAACTTGAAGATATTATTTGCAGTCCACCAGAACGAGTTTGATAAATGATGGTATCTAATTAACCTTAGAAAACAAGCAAAATTGAACATTAACAGTTTGATTGAGATTCTAAAATATATAAAATAAAAAATAAGCATAAACTCATTTCCAAATTATCACTAGCAAACGTGAGCGAATTCCTTTAAACTCCACAAGATGAAAACTTATCCTTTGTTTGCGGCTCAGAGGCCTACTTCGTTTGCGGTTCAGAGACTTCTTCAATGTTGAGCACTCGACAAAGACCTGGTAAAGTATGAATAGTTTTGATAGCTAACGTGGGTTGCGTAGCGCTTTTAATAATTTAATAATGAGCTAGGGTGTACCCTTCTTATGCTATGTAGATTTGATGGACATTTGACCAACGTGAGCCATTTACTTTGAAGCTTATTTTTAAGAAATGAGATTTTAGTATGCGAACAGTATTCACCGAATCATATTTTTTCGGGTTTACATTCAAAATGTATAAGTTTGCCAGGCTGTACTCAGCGCCCGTAATCCATAGATGAAACTTTCATAGAAAACGTAAAATCACTAGAATTTTTAGCACCACCTATTACAAAATATATTCCTATTTTAGAAATAAAGTGCGATAGTTAAGAATCACAAACCTTTTTATTAAAATCTGTAAAATTTGCTAATGATTTCAACATTTTTGTAAATAAAATTGAAATTTTTCAATTTGACATTTGACATGTCATATGACATATCATTTGACATGCCAATAAGACATGTCAATTTGAAATATATCATTGGACATTTGACAATTTGACATTGATTTTTTTCATTCGTTATATGACATTTTCAGTTTGATTACCATATGCTGTTTGGTATGACATTTGTTACTTGATATATGACATTTGCTACTTGAAATTCGATTTTCAACAATTCGCATTTGAAATTTGTCATTCGACCAATTAACAAATATTTGGCATTTCCATTTTGTTATTTGACGTTTGTCTTTTGTCATTTGGAATTTCATATTTGTCATTTTAGAATCTGACAATTTACATTTGGCATTAAATATATGGCATACGATATTTGAAACTTGACATTTGGCTCTTGATATTTAGCATATACCCTTATACATTTGCTTTTACACTTGATGCTTGGAATTTGAATACTTAATGCTATGAAATTTGGAGTTTGAGGTTTAGAATTTTGCATTTAAAATTTAACATTTGATTTTTAACATTTGTCATTGACCATTTTACGTTCGATAATTTGACTTTTGATATTTGACATTTAACGTTTGGCATGTGGCATGTAATTTTTATAAGTTGACATATAAGAGTTGAAATTTGACAATAACCGTTTGGCATAGACAAAAATACGTCTCTCTTGCCATACAAACGTTCCGTGCAGCGGCAAATCACACAAATCTAGAATTTATAACAATTGTAGTTCATGTAAGTGCAAGTTATGGTTGGGTAAATGTCTTACCATTCTTTACCCTGCTTCTGTCGGTTAATTTTCGCAGCAGAACAAGGAAGCCATTCTCAAGCACTAGATCAACCAGCGGAGAACGGTGAGGCATAGAATAAGAGGACTCATAAGTCCAAGAGTTCCATTATGTTACAAAAAAAATAGACCAGGAGACGCCCGTTCCACAGTGGTCAAATCGACATTATTCATAACCTCATATAAACTGACTATAGCAATTCAATTCAATTTCAAAAGTTCTGTCTTATAAAATTCAACCAGCTATGGAGGGTGAGACATGGAATAAGAGGAATCATCAGCTCAACAATGCGATCAAGGTATTGAGACAGTAGATGAATCTTCCTCTGTGGTAAGATCACCAACATCACTACATAACCTTACTTTTCAACTGACAGTAAAGTTGTTACAGATCAAAGATTTCACTGGTGACGATTCACGTGTTACGATCAAGTGTCAATCAATTAGTAAGAGGCCAACAGTTCCTTCTGAAGGGAAAGCTTGAAAAAATACAAAAAAAAGTCTGCTCTACCTTTCTTAAAAATATCCACCTCGCCCGATCCTATTTGTTCTAACCACCCTTTCGTGGTGCTTCACGGGGTACTAGATCTACCACTGAACCCTTGTCCAAATCAATTCAAACTAGGAAACATATTTGTTTTGTATTCAAAAGAACACATTTTAGTCCTTATTACATTTTATATCTTGTGAAAAGTGACAATGCTCGGATTGCATCACCGAGGATAAGCTTGGAATAAGGAAAACATGGTTAGTCTTCTTCATTTATGTGAATTCTCATTTTCTATTTGATGATCTATAGTTTGAGTTGGTTAGGACTAGGGTTCTGATGCATGTTCAGTAACGGAGCCATTGTTTGTTTTGTTTGCGATGAATCTGGTTAGGGTTAAGGGGCGCGGCTTCGAAGACTGTTCTCACTTACAAAGGGTTTAAATAGCGAAAACTTCAAAAAAAAAAACTCGATTCATAGCCAACAAAACAAACAATGACAACTGTAGCGAAACCAAATACTTCATCATTTCTCAATAGTGATGAAGTAACTCGACATACACTACACAAAGGGTACGGGAAATATTCCAATAGATCAAACTACTGGTCGCAGTGGTTTAAGGTCTGTATCCACATTAATCCGGACACCTTCAAATCATTGTAGCTTTTGAAATATTGCACGTAGGAATGAAAAATTGTTGGCAATATGTCCACCATTTTTCTCGATTACCTTCTTCAAACGGAGACGGAATCGAAAGCATACCTTCTAAATGTATGAGTCAGTCATCGAGTTCCATGCCGTGGTAATGGAAGCTTTCAGGAAGCTTGGGTGAGAATGTTCACAGGCCTTAGCCTGAGTAATCCAAAGGCTTCAAGTCCGAGCTGCTAAGAGGCGAAATGTGCTTTGGCCAAAATTCATGACACGGTGCTCCGTCCTGGAAAATGACGTGTTGGTGTGCTCCAAAGTTGGCTTTCATCCATGGCAGAACGTGATCCTTCAAAATTTTCATGTAAACCTCGGTATCCTTTGCGTTCATTTTTTTTAATATTTGTATTCGCGAACCACTGTTTTGTTTACAAGGTCTCAGAGTATACAGTCAGATGATTACACACACGCATTAAAACAGTAAACATAATGTTTAAAGCTACCCAAAAATATATATTGAAAACTTTCGCATTTTTTTATGGGACATACTGTATCACTTTAAAAGTAAACCGTTTCGCCCACTGTCCAGCGTAACAAACAATGCCCCAAGGGTTGATCTAATAAATAATTTAAAACATAAACACACTGACCATACTGTAAAACTAGTATATCAGACAAAGAATGGATAAATAAAAAACAATTTTAGTAGTAGCACTGTGCAGCAGTTTTTTTTTGTAACCGCGTAGGAATGAAGAACAAAAGAGAAGAATAAACGTTGAGAAGAAACATCCGAATTTCATTTTTTACACCTAGGAGCACTCGATCCGTTTTCCACTACCGAGATAATATACCCGATTACTAATCTTACTGAACCTGCCACCGAGTAGTCCACCCATCCGTTGCGAGGTGATAGTCTTTGGTCCCATCGTTCTGATCCACAATCAGACCTCTCCCGTGGTAATCTACTGTGGACACCGGTTCGATTGCAAACGGACAACCTATCGCAGGTCTCCGTTGAACATGATTGATGCCTAAAACGATTCCTGTTGCGTTCCGTGATTGTTACGTTATACACCGCACATTTTATGGTCCTTCGGATCGAATAGCAGCCTTGACAGTTCCAGTTGGAGTTTAAAGCTATTTCCATTTAGAATCCGGAATAATAAAATCATCTGTATCTCGGTAACGAATTGACGTACAAATAAGTTTAATAGATCAAAACAAAGTTAGTTCACTTTACTTTAAGGGAAAAATACCAATACAAATCACTCATCTTCCCCATGCCCTGAGGGAAAATTGAGATCCCGTCCGATCGTGTCCAAAGGACCTACTTCGCGTTTCGAAAGTACAGTCCGCGCGGGTGTAGTGAGCGAAGAAGTCTGAATACGTCCGAACAAAATTCTCCATGCAATTGTTTGAAATTTGGTATGAAGCGCGGAATTTGGTCAGACATACCCCCCTTCCCCCCCTCAGATAATGCTAAACCCCAAAGTAGTGTTTGCGAGTGCTGGATTGGGACAAAGAAAGGATATGAGTGTGGCGAAGTCGTTCCCTGTGACTACACTCGTAGCAAATAGTAATGCGACTTGTGAGATCTGCAATGCGAGCCATCCTTACTTCAAGTGCGGAATGTTTCTATCCCAGACGACACACCTTGATCTTTGTTTCAATTGTTTGAGGAAGGCTAATCTTGCCACAAAATGCCCCTCTAATATGTCCTGCCAGGATTGTTATGCTAGGAAAACAGTGCCGGATCATGAAGAAACCCTGTTTGGGTTTGGTTTTTGCTGGTGGTGCTGAGGTCGTAGTTGGGAATCAGCATTGCTACACAGCCAGACTGCAACCACTTACACCGTGTCCAATATATTCTCATACAAAATAAAACTCTATTTATTTCAAATCGACAATCCAGATTTTATTGATAACTTTACCCATTATATTGCAATATAATACTGATAAACTACAGCATATGTTTTGAAAATAACTCCGCCTTCAACCTTCTTGACCAGCTCTAGACGTTTTTCGAAACCGTTACAGGCGGCACGACTTCCATAGGCATTTCGTCCCAATTTCGTTGGATTACGGTTTTGAATATGTTCATATTAGACGCCCTGTGGTCATTTCCCTTCGCCAGCATGTATGACCATATGAAATAATCCAAGGGATTCGAATCTGGTGAACCATTCATTCTTGTCCAAAAAAACGGTCAAATTTTGTCAACTTTAGCGCCTTTTTCGATGAAAACCATTGGTAATTTGCCTCGCTTGCAAATTCCTCCCCAAACCACCACACGTAACACTTTGGAACCGTGGAATATTCCTCTAACTCTCTGGAACAGTTCTCGAAGAGAGAGCCCACAATCTGTCGTTCTGGACATTGTGGGATTGTTGCAAGACGAATAACTTTTCGTCGGAAAAGATAAATTCTTCCCCACCGTGCCGCGACAAAAGCAGATTTGCTCTTTCGATTCGTTTCTGCTTGGAAGGTTCCGAAGCTCCGTGAAACTTACGTTTCTTGAAGGCTTGGAATCCGAGATCATTTTGCAGTATTTTGTGCCTTGACGATCTCGAAACATTTAGATCTGTGGCCTTTTTACGTACATAGCGCTGTGTTTTTTGTCTAATCCGTTCCCTGACAACTTTAACAACTTGTGCAGTTCGCACCGTACGAGTACGACCGGATCTCTTCTGGTTATTCAACAAGCAGGTGTTACGGTACCTTCGGATGCAAACGCGGTACACAAAATCCTGCTTTAATCCGAGGTTTTTTGAATTTCTGAAAGTTTTTCAAAAACTTGTTTATCACCACAGCACCAAATTCCTTCATCGCTGGTAAAAGATGAACACAGAATGAAAATAATCGGACATAACCTAAAAGCGTTTGTATAAACATAGTGCAAAACTACACCAACACATACGTGGAGCATGTTGAGTAGTTGCACGACACCAATGCAAGGAAAAAGTGTATGAGAATATATTGGACATGGTGTGTATACCATCCCAATATTATATTCTTGTATATTTTTACGTTCAAAAATATGCATTGAATATGCTTGAATGCATGACGTTACTTTGTGTATCCCAAAAAGCTACTGTTACTACCGTCAATTTCAAGTTCTTAACGCCAGAACAGTTTGGATTACCTAGAAGACCATTGGTAACTTCATATTGCCCTTCTGCACACTCCGAATACCTACTGTTACAAGTGTAAATCTTATGTTCTGAATTAAAGGACAGTTTAAATGACCTAGAACATCAAAAAATTACATTAATTGTTATGTTATATATTCTCCGTGCGAGGAGTAACGATTTTGATGTAGAAGGAGATGTTCGCTCATCACCATGAGGCACCAAGAGTGAACAACAATGTTTTTGGCTAGAATGAAAGATATGAAGAGAAAGTTTTGATAGTTCCGCTAGTGTGCGGCAGGCTTGGAAATATGACAGATGTTTTTAGGAAAATTGAGCGAAAAGGGCATGTGTACAGTGGTACTCGAACCAACGACATTTTTGCCTAACATCCCACTGCGGGGTAGGTCGAAACACGGACTAAGTCCGACACTTCAACAGGCAAAAATGTCCGGTTGGAAGACGCTCATGTACCACTGTGGCTTATATAGTTATTCTAGTGATCTATTGTGTGCACTCTGTTTACCGATGCGCACATGGGAGAGGAACTCTCTCCTTTTTTGGGTTTGTTTTGATTCGCACCGGCGCAACTTCTGGGGATGCCTAGGGGGCCAGGCCCCCTCCAGAATTCCGTAGGCCCCCCCAGGATTTTTACTCAAAATATTTCTTATTTGAAATGAAACACTATTCATAATCTCTACGGAATTGTAGGGATTTTTTTTCCAGAGTAAGTTGTTTCTGTACTTCGCTCCCTTCAAAAATAGTTTGAACGAGTAACATACCCTCTTTCCGCACTTACCCCACTGTATCTTATAGGATGAAAATGTGTTACATTATCAAGAAATCCACTTCGCTCGAGAGTTTCCGTCTAATAAAATGTTTTGAAATTGGAAATATCTTCCCAACAGCATGGGATCCCAGTTGCGAACAGCAATTTTTGCTAGAAACAAACATGTGAAGAGAAAGTATCGATAGGTTCGATAGAGCTACGCAGGTTATGAAATTTAATAGAAGTAGTTTGAAATTGTACGTATGGCTTTTGTCAAGCAGTATTTCGAAGCAAACGCACACAGTTTTGCCACACATCCCCATGCAGGGTAGGTCACGGATCCATCACCTTGACTGGCAAAAATGTACGCGCTTGATCGTGGTCAAATACCGCCAAAGACACAGAATGGTTCTAGCGATGAAAAATCTCTGTTTTTAAATTCCCTTAAGACCATATGTGATGGAAATCATTTTCCAATTAGAGGTTTTAAAACCACAACTTCTCATTTTTACCAGTAGTGTTTTTTCTCGTCGTTGTTTACTTAGCAACCTCAGGGAGAAACCCGGTAAGGTGTCGTATGCTGATCCTCTTAACAGCATGTTTTGACGGAAACCCCATCATTGAATAAATACGCTACTAGTTATGTCTTTTTGTTGAGTTTGGTTCGAAATACTGCTTAACAAAAGCCCTATGCCTTAGCTCTAAATAATTCTGAATTCTAATAATTCAATTCTATTAATATCAAAACCTCTAGATTTATATCTAAAATGTAAAATGTCGAGTCTGTTAAGTTGAAACATAAGATTTTAAACGCATTTCTATGTACACACTTAAATCCATAATTTCAGCTCGCTAATATTTTTTGCTGATTTTTCTCTGTAAAAATGAATTTATACTGAGAGAACTGTTTTTTGTACAACATTTGGTGAATTCTGCAATTTTTATTAGTGATTTTTCTGTAAAACATTATTAAAATACAGATATCTGTAAAAAATATAACCGAATACCTCGGTATCAGAAAAAACTCGGTACTTTTCGTAAGATCAGTTATTCTGTGAAGCGAACATTCAGCAAACAAAATGTAGCTTAACCGAGCTATCGTCAATATGTATACCAAACTCTCAGTTTCTGGCTTATTCAACGTTCTATATGACGCCATTTTTAAACAGTTCAGTTATTAATTGAATACTTCAGACTAAATTTTTAAATTATTTAAAAACTAAATTTTTGCCAAACCTTCTAACACGGCTAATGCAGATGCCATTTTGAAGACTGTACTTGAAAATTAAAAAAAAAATCAAAACGTTGCATTTGTTATTTTCGCCTATACTGTAGCTGTTCACATTTTTTTGCCATACCTTCAAAACCTTTCGAATAAATTCCATTGAATTTCGATACCCTGGAATACTAACAATGTCAATCAAAATCTTAATGAAAATCGAAATTCTCCTGCAAATTTGTTGAACTCTCGTCAGAAATTTGGCTTGATATAACTTTGAAATTTTCATTGTGTTCTTCATAGAATTCCACTTTAAAACAACCTTGGTTGATTATTTGCGCACAGAACATTCTAAAAGTTATTTAATAATAAACTTAAATCGAATTCCATTGAATGGTTGAAAAATATCCACATTGTGGAAACTGAAAAAAATCTATGAATTTTGAAATAACTGTTTTCTTTATTCAGTTTAATTAGAGAAGTAAAATTGCTAAGTTAAGAAGTGATTGCATTTTAATTTTATGTAACGATTGATTTACAAAATTCCGTACAATCTGGACAAATGAACAAAAGTAAATATGAAAAATTAAGAGATAGGTATATCCTAATACTTCAGATATTTGTTTTCCAGAAAACATAATCGTGGAGTGGGTTTCAGGTTTTTCCATTATTTTTTAGTTCATTTTGATAGTTATTTAAAAAAAATTGAAACCTCTGACCACGGTTTATTAGAGACACTTTGCCCCAGGTATATTAAGATTTTTCTGCAAGGAGTAACTTTAAGCTAATAGCTGCATATCAAAACGCTTAGTTTTTCTTCTAAACTTTTCGCTTAACTTCTTAGCCATGAGACGCATAAAAACATGACTGAGAAGTACCATGACGCAGAACCAATTTTCAAATCTGGCAAATTTAAGTATTGGGAACGAAGTTGTGAAGGAATCAGAATCAACCGACATAATTTTGAAGATTTAAAACGCGTTATCCAAACCAATCTAAATTTTGATATAAATTTAAAATGTTCATTGACCCAATGTTGTTCTTTGAATTTTTAAGATTTTTAGTTGAAACTTTACTCTGTATAGATTCAGGACTATTCTCCGCCTCGGATGAGTTAAGACGCATCAAGAGAATCGAGTAAGGTGACTACAGTAACCTCGTGTGAGTCCATTCTCCATTTGATTCAGACGGAATTATACGAGGTATATATTCCCCCACTCGGTTCTCTGAAGGCATCGTGACGCTCCGAAGCACAGAATAGACCTAATTATTCGATGAAACCTGTTTTAATTGATCAATTGAAATAACATGTCCCCAAAAATTACGCTACTTCCGTCGCTCTTCTCAATATTCTTATAAACGACAAAAATCCTTCGCGCAGGCCCCCTCCAGGCCTTCTCCAGACTAATTGTCTAGCTCCGCCAATGATGACCACTACAAAATATACTGAATATCATCATATCGACATAATATATAACGGGAAAAGGGAGGGACCTTCAGGGCATCCAAGTGAAAAGATTTGGATAGAGAGCATGGGACTGCCTCCTCCCTATTGTTAACATTTCGCGGAACGAGGGCGGGCTCTTCGACTCCATCTGTTGGGTTTATTCTGTCAATCGAGGGCTCGACTCTAAAGTGGGTGTGAACTTGCTTCTGGAAGGAGATTCTCTTCCATTTATTTGCGGGTTTTCCGTAAGTGTCTCTACTTACGGGCCCGCCCAAACAATTTTGGCCCTTCATACAGGAGCTTGAAGATCACAAACAACAATAGAATCCTGATCAAATAGTTTTTCAGATTATTCCACTACTATGGAAAGCTACCTTGCTACAAAAGATGGTAGTATCTCATCATCATCATAATCATCATAAAAGCTACTGTTATAACTGTAGATCTGAAGTTCTGAACACAAGGATATTTTTGATAACCTAGGACATTCCAATAAGATACCAAAATGTTGAACGTTTATCAACGAGAATTTAATAATACGTATGCATATGTACCATATTCTAAAACAACGCTCGACACTATTAATAAGGATTTTTTTTCTGGACTTCTTATTCAGGATGTTCTAGGTAGTGAATAAGGCCTGAAAAAGTTTATGTACTTTTGAAGACAAGGCTTAAAATCTTGATCTTGATATCGCTAAAAATACCTCAACTTGTTGTAAACCTTTGCACGCGGGCTACTTATGATACAACGTTGCGTTATGCGTCAAAAAATCGCTCGATTTTCACCTTAATTCGAAATAAAAAAACAGATAATTTGCCTGACGTTTCGCGTATGAGCTACTCAGAGACTAAATAATTACAACAGACCTAAAATGAGCATAATAAAGTTACTGTTGAACGTCAAGCAAAAAATAGCAGATAGAGCTGCGATAATTTTCCCCTGAATTACAGCTCGGCTCTTCCATTTCACCAGCACTAAAGCTTTTTCGAGAGATAGTGGTTTAATGGCTAGGATGTCGGTCGCGTCTTCATCCACGTGATAAGTAGACTAATGGTCAGATAGATGAGGATTACGATAGAGTAAATCTTGTGAACAACAACTTTGCAGGTGTTAAATAGGTTGCGATGACGTAGATCACGCAGTTTTACTGATAGTGACGGCGCCAAAGAAAGCCATCTGAACATCCTAGGGCAAAATAATACAACCTAATGTACTTCGTGCAGAGTACTCTGCTCTACAAGGTGTCAAATCAAATGCATGATTTATTGTCGATGAAGAGCAGAAAAATTAAAATAATTGTGTCATTGGTACTATTGGCCTACAACCCGTTTTGCCCACCCTAATTGCTTGCTAATTATTGCAAAAGCATCCATCCCATTCATTACCAGCATTGACAGCGACAAACTGCTTCCAATATCGCCTCGATAAGAATTCCAGTACCATCTTGAATCCGTTCGACTTCGACTATTTCCGGGTATAAAACACACAAAAAAAACTAAAACCACTCACACCAACATGACCGCTCTATCACAGCCGAGATCACTCAGAGAGACACCTTGCACATCAGCTGGGCTGTTGCGAACTGGAAAAGTAGATGAGACGTGCTTTATCTTACCGAGATGAGACCCGTTGGAAGCTGTTGTTTATCCTAACGCTAAATGGATCGTGATAAGGACGGTTTCGGATGCTGCTGACGCAAATAGACTATCGACACTGGTCAATATAAAAATGACTTACATTTATTAACGTAATAAATTTTACACATAAAAATTAAAGCTTAAAAACAATTTAAACCTAGCATTTGAACTTGTCATGCGCGTAGTTTCCGTTTTTTTTATTGTATATTTTACAGCATTTTGTTGTAACTTTTCTGTTTGTTTGTATTGTTTGTTTGACTCGATTGGTATAGCACATTTAAACATCCATGGAGTTTCGCTTTGGTACGGTTTTCTTCTCAGAATCCAGCGATTCCGTGATTTCTTCGAAGCTTTTACCTTTCGTTTCTGGCACGTAGAATATCACAAATAAGGCCGCCAAAACACAGCAGCATGAGAAGAACCACATGACCGCGTATAGGCCGATTTTCTCCACGACTGATGGGAAAAATTTGACCACTAAAAATGCTACTGCGTGGAACTCGAGCAAGCACCACGTGATAACGAAGCCGCGCACACGTGGCTCCAGGATTTCCGGCATGATGATGAATGGAACTATACCAATGCCGATGGCAGTGATGAACACCAAGCCGGATAGTGTGGTCACCGGGATCCATTTAAAGAAACTCAGGTCGACCCCACTCACGTTTAGGAATGTATAGGTTCCCATCGTGGCGGAGCAAATTGCACATCCAAAGGCAGACGTTACGAGTAGGACCTTTCGACCTGCCTTGTCCACCGTCACCGAGGACACGTACGATCCCACCAGTTGGATGGCGGCTACAATCATGGCGCAAGTGGCTGGTGGAAGATCCGAACCTGACTCGCGGAAAATTCTATCAGTAAAGGTGATCAGCGGTACCGATCCGGACATCGGATGGAACATCATCACTATGACACAAATTAAAATGCCTTTTAAAGTTGCTTTATTCACTGGAATGGAAATGAAGGAAATTACATGGTTAGTCCCAGTCAAACATCCTGTATGGGTGGAAAACTCACATAAATCTTTAATATGTAATTGCACTCGTCTGGTTGACTCTTTCGGGGTGTTGCCGATCTCTTTGAATCTGGCCACTTCCGAAATAAATTTCGACGACTCGTTGTCGGCTTCGCCTCGGTAGAAGCGCAGGGATCTTATCGCTCTCTGAAATGGGATGACAAAAGCATACAATTAAAAATGTGATTTATTAGCGTGATGTTTTTTTTTCATTTGTTTTCAGTGGAATGTGACAAAAATGTTACCGTCAGCTGTTGCTGCACACAGTTACTAACCTACGATGATTACTACCGAATTGAGAAAGTTCGCAAGGTTTGGAAATTAACGTAGTTAAGAGACAGATAATGGTGACCCTACAGGTCAATATTGCAATATTTTTCGGAGATGAAAACCCACAAAAATGTTACATTTCATTATTAATAACGGGGACCTATCACAGGTTGCTGACATGCGTTGGCCTCGGAACAATGAAGAAAAAAAAATGTCATAAGGAAATCATTTTGTGTTGTAATCTATTTCATAATTTTGAGTCATTTTATGTTGCATAAGATCAAACATTGCTGGGCGGAAGATGAATCAATCGGTGTGTGTTTTATATTAATACCAAGTCCATTTCGTGTTCATTTAATTTCGTCAATTTCTCCCATGCGGTTTGTCTCGTTGTCTTGTGGTTAGCAATATTGAGAGTGAAACGAAATGATGGTCGGATCTCCGCCTCTAGGCGAGAGATGTTTTTGCAAAACCAGAAACCCTTTTCCATGACTTACTTGGTGTCTTGTGATGTCAGTTATCTACAGGCAAATAAAAAATTACCCAACATTAAGTTAAAAAAAACATAACGTTTGGGCTCTGTCATGTGAGGTTACCAGTTAAGTGAATAAAAAAAATCTATGCAGGTTGAATTCACCCATCTAAGTAAAGGGAGTGTATACCTGTTCCTCAAAAGGAAATATTTATATTCGAATAAACTCATACGTTTTCCTTATATAAACGAAAATCAACATATACACACTTAGATTATTTTACAGAAATCTGTAAAATTTTGTTTTCAGAAGGAAATAATTTCTCATCACCATGAGGCTCTAGGAGTAGACAGCAATTTTTTGCTAGAACAAAGTTATTAAGAGAAAGTATTGATAGTTCCGTTAGCTCACGGCAGGCTGTGAAAATTAAATAGAAGTAGTTTGAGATCGAGCGGAGGGCATTGTGAGGTAGTATTTCGAAAAAGGAACACAAACTTTTACCAAGCATTCCCATGCGGGGTAGGTCAAGGCATGATCGAATGCACCACCTTGACTGAAAAGTACTGGGCTCTAGTCAAGCGGAAACTCTTCGAAACTAAGAAGAAAGCAAATGGTACCGATGATTTCAAGAGTAGATGGAGAATCGTCACGTCGGGCGTATCTGAGGATACCGTACGGAACCTGATGACGAGTTCACTACAGGAAGTTCGAGAACTTTACAGATTAACATCTTAATCAACTGTTTCTAATGTTGATAAAACTCAATTATTCTGAAACAAACAATGGATAATGTTGATTTATGGGTAAATTTGGTTTGCTGCCCGAATAAAAAATTCTCATAGATTAACAATTGAATATATTGTAACCATACAATAGAATCTATAGTATGTACAATTAAAAGTATTGTTCATAACGATAAGATGACAATAGGAGTTATTTTTACCACAATAGAATCTAATGTAAATTGAGACATCGACAATAGAAAAGGGGGGTTGTTATGTATCTTAACTATAGAAAAAACTCATATTTTCCGAACAAATTTGAGTCAATTACAATTAATTGAATTGTTTCACAATTGTTGAAAATCCTAGCACATAGAGTCAATTGTAGATCTATTGCAGTGACAATATGCATTTTTCATTTCTCTGATTCAAGAACAATAAGATATATGGCCGGAAATAGATTTTAATGATATTTTATATTATTGTATTGTAATTGTATGGTTATTTTTATCCGGGTGTTCTGCTATTATTTTGGATTCCGAAATTTAACTTGGACAGGCTTCAATGAAATTAGTTGAGTTTCGGTTGATCCTCATATTTTAAACTTCAGTCCGTAATAGGGGGTTTTTAATACAAATAAAAACTGGCATTTATGAAAGGTGACAGCAAGCTGGCCTTTCGGAGTGTGCAACGTTTTTTGATGTTTTTGATGTTTTAAATCAATGGTTGGTTTGTTAGTTTCAGTAGTTTTATTTTTAAGCGTGTTTCATGGTGAAATTGAATGGTGTTGTCTTGCAATCATTATTATATCATAAAATTTAGAAATTGCATTTTTCAATAGTAGCACTTGTCAAAAAAGAAAAAAAAAATGAAATGCGGGTATATTATTATATTTTTCATCGAATACATACCCCTAAAATACCCTATTGAACGTATCCCTAAAATACCCTAATGATTTCAAGGCAAATTAGTTAAAAGGTCGAATTTAACATTTGTAAATAATGACTTCTAGCGTATTTTTCTGTGATCTGCTTGCTCCCACAAACAAAATACTACCATAAACAGATGCAGGGAGTTATTACCTTCCCGTCGGTAGTGAATATAGATGTAAGCAACCTGGTATTTCTAGGAAGTTTACGTTTTAAGTCTTTGTTCACAATTGTTACTTTCGACCTTATGACGTTTTTGTCTAGATTTGTTCTCGATTGTAAAGCCTGTGTTAACAATATATATGCAAACAAAACTTTGCTTGAACCATCAAGTCTAAAACGATACTCTAACTTTAGTAAAATTTCAACAGTTTACAACCTAATAATGAAAGTTTTGATAAATGCTACCAATTATTAGAAATACTTCCAATCGATTTCTGTCAATTCTATTTTTGAAAAATCTCATGAAAAATGACTGAGTTATTTAAAGGCTGACCTCTTTTCATGACGCTATCAGTTTTCGTACCTCTTAAGTATACCCCGATGTAGAAAAGACGCAGTCTACTTTGAAAGAAATCTAGTTTCGAAAGTATCATCTCTAATTGTTACACAGAAAAAAATCTTTTAGAAAATACTACCACTTTACGTGACTATGTCTATTTTTCAAACAACAATGAAATTTCAAACATATTTACTACGTTTATGGCTATACCTTCAGCACTTGTGATATATTTGACAGATCTCATAATGAAATCAACCGCACCCTGGTTGATCTAATCGCAGGAATGGTAAAAGCAAACTCATTAGTCGCATTAGCCGCATAGTCAGGTTAAAATTGTTGACGTTTACGCTTAATTTAACCCTGAAAATTGCAATTTCTACTGCGGTTTTTGTTTTGCGTGAAATAATAAGAACCTAGTCCTTTCATTTATTTATTTCAAGTGTTTGGATTTCACGGTTTTAAAACTGATATTATTTCGGAACTCATTTTAATTACTGTCATATTTGTACAGCATTCGGGCCAGAAAGAGGGTTGTTTAAATAATTTAAATAAATTTTCTTTGATTTCTCAAATGCTTTGTTGCGTATAGAAATATGATACATATTGATATTGCGCAATACACGCAAAAAAACGTCAAACTCTTTTTAGAAAAAATATCGACTGCATCTTATGTATTTTTTTCTCAGCTTTTAGATGGTGTGCTCAGAATTCGGATTGAGCGGTGCGCTCATAGTGAAAAATCGATATTATTGATAAAATTCAAGATGGCGGCCAAATCCAATATGGCCGCCACATTTTTTTAACATCAATTGAAAGCTTTATTTATCCTCTATACAACAGCAACGAGTTTTGAAGATGTTTCAATGTAAAATTTTGTGATATAACATGTTTACTTACCTTGAAATTATCCAAAAATCGACATTTTTACAACATGTTTAGTCCCTTAGAAAACGAGGGGTCCATCAATTTGGCTCAACCAAAGCGTTTTTTATCTTGTTCCAATATATTCTAACTAATAGCGATGAAAAATTTGAAATCAAAAGATATGTGCCAATGGCGGCCTGGTTCCAGCGAGAATTACTCCATTGCAAAATATATCACAGTAAAAAATATTAACCCTTTATTGTTTCTAAGTACAATGTTTGTAACTAATAATTTAAGTATTGGAATGTATTGTTAGTGCGTTAGTAAATTTATCGATTTATTGGTCTAAATCTTTTGGAAAATGATCATGAAATAACTAAGTTAAGAACGTTCAAAATTTTATTACTTAAAGTATCGATGGATAGCTGAACTTGTGAAAATGAGCCGCATAAGCGGTAAGGTACTCAACAACTTTGGGACGAGTGGAAAGACAGATATGCCCAATCTTAAAAAAAAATGACAAACAGAAATGTGAGGACAACCGAGTCATCACTAGTCTAAACGGGGCCCAAAAATTGCTATCCCTGTTCATCTTTCGCTGTATATCGCCGCTTTAAAAAAATCAGATTTGTAGAAAGTTAGCAAGCCGGTTGCGAACAGAATGAATGCCCGGCAATGGACTGATGCCGGCACGAGTGCTCCGAAGCGGCCCAGGGAGGCTAAATGGGTCAGTAAGATTTTGGCGTCGGTTTTCTTGGATTGTCATGGCATACTCTTCGTGGAATACCTTGAAAAGAATAAAACCATCAACAGCGATTATTACTGTGCATTATTGGAGCGATTTAAGGCCGAAATTGCTGCAAAATGGCTACACAAAACGGCTAAAATCAAAGACTTACGGGTCCAATTGCTTCACATCCGCCGAATTCACCCGATTTGGCTTCCTCGGACTATTATCTGCTCGCAAACCCGAAATCATTGCTCATGGATCATTTTAAAAAATCAGCTCATATAAGGAAATCATCGACGCCGCGGAGGAGTATCTTGCAGACCTTCCAGAAAATACTTTCAGGTGGGATCAAGAAGTTGAAAAATCACTGGAATAAGTGTATCGAGGGGACCACATGGAAAAGAATAGAAAAACATTTTTTTTTTTTTTTTCATTTCCAAGAAGGTTACTTTCCACCACCCCACCTAGTACTGTGTGGAAACATCGAGTCTGATAGCGCAGGATCGTGCGTAACTGGCAAACGACTTCGACAAGGCGATGGTATTTTCTACCTCTTCTTTAATATTACGCCAAACGGTGTTGTGAAACGTACAAACTTAAACATGCGTGGCACGACTATCAATAAATCCAGCCAGTTTATCTGTATTGCTGACGTCCGTGTAACGTCGTGGAAGAACGTTCCAAGCGATTGATAATCAGCACACCAGTACCTTCTGCCTAGGGTGGCGAAAAAAAATTCTTAACCTAAAATTTCTAAACCAGAACGGGAATCGAACCCAGCCACCACCCATAGTTCTCTATGGGCATAAGACTTACAAGCACTTGGAGTTTTCGAAAACGCTTAGCACTATCTTTGGCGGTGTGTGCTACGCCAGCCAGGATTTGAAATTGGAGGGGGGGGGGGGGGGGTCTATGTGGCATGCTTAATTTTTAGAGAAAGAGATAGAGCGAGAGAGTGGAGGGATTGCTCCTCTACTCTCACCCATAGTTTTAACAATTACAAAAAATTATCAATTCTAGGCTTGTTCTGGGATGAAAAAATAAAAATTAACCTCAAATATTTCACATATTTTAAAATTGAACCACACTTAATATGAACCATGCCAAAAATCCAACGACTTCTGTAATGTGACGAAATATTCACTTTACAGTCCTGTTGGATTTTTATATAGGATAACCACCGAGTTTGTTTACAGTTTGTACTGAAAATGTACTTTCCCTTCACGACCCTCTCACCCACACTGAAAATTAATTTTTGTTTATGTTACGAAATTGTAGTTAGGGATGAAATTGCTTAAGCAAATGGAAAACAAATTTGGCATGTGGGGATTTTGGAGGCAATAAATGTTTCTACCGTAGTTCGAGACCCCTTCTCTTTCTGGGGTCTCATATAAAAGAAACACAAATTTAAACCAAACATGGGAATTCTTCCTACTATTATGAAAATTTGTATGCAGGGGTTGTTTGGACCGGAAACAAATTTGCAAGACGACTGCACTGAGTTATCTCAAAATAAAATAATCCGTCTACTATATATAAAAACATTGCGATGGCATGACTGGATTGGAGATAACGATACTCGTTGAGTATTGGACCAACTTTTACGCGGTTAGTGCGAAACTGATGAGCCTGAACATCAATAGAAGCATAAAGTAACCAGAAGGCACGCAATGCACCTACGCACTCGTGTTTCTATCGAATCCCTCAATCGCAATCGTAAATAGATCAGCGTGGATTGTTCATTTGAAGCTTCTACTTGATTGATACAGATATTGGTTACGGTAGTGAAAAAGTTGTAGAACAGTTGTAAACATTGAAAATTTATGAACAAAGAATTTGCTTCGAGCATCGGCTGAGGAAAGTTGAGTCGATGCTATATTACAAGGTTGCGGCTTATCATTTTTGACTTGTCCATATTCATTTGCCGATAGCTCTTCTCAGAAGCTCAATTTCAAAATATGATGTACGATGAACTTATGGTGCTTGAGTAGACCTACAACTTTGTTCAACAGTACATAGCTCTATCTCTTATATCTGAGGAATAAGAGCATATATTTGCAGTGATCTTCGCGATGATATTCGCGGTGAAGATCACGCGAATATCAACGTGAAGATCACTGTGAATATACGCTCTCATGTCGAAGATATAGGAGTTAGAGCAATGTACTGTTACACAAAGTTGTAGGTCTACTCATGCACTACAAGTTCATCATACATCATATTTTGAAATTGACCCTCTGAAAGGAGATATTGGCAAATGAATATGCCTGAGTCAAAAATGATAAGCCGCAACCCTGCTTTATTACGCACCGTTTTGCTATGGGGCATGGCGCGTTTCGTATTGTTTCAGTTATCTCGAGTTCGACGATACGAGTTATCGAGTATCCATAATATTTGCTTGTCATGCTAGCCGTGCCACCGCTATACCAATTTGTGTGTGGCTCTAACAGCATCTTACTATTGGTTTGAATCGATTGAAACCAGATTTCCAGCATTTTCAAAAAATCACCTTGTTTTTCCGATGAAAAACCGCCATCAAACATTGAGAGCGACCCGCTAACATCCTTACTGTTGGTATAAATCAGAAAACGGTACTAATATATAAAAAAAATACTAAACATCGCGTGAATACAGCTCGTTTACCAAAACTAACCCTGCTGCCACCTAATCCTGTTATCCAACATCCCAGTGATATCTCGTGGACGTGCAGAGGCGGCCTCGGCTTCCAATAACACGAGTACCACGTCAAACATTCCTGACGTTTCCTTGTTTGACCTGCATTCGGACGACGCCAGTGCCAGTATTGCCTTAGTTTGGGATCACTAGCGTTGGCACATTGAGAATGTATGGATATATTTAGGATATATTATCTATTGGTACTCTGCGTAATAACAGCTGATCTAGCAGCAACGTAGTAGCAACCTCGGGCAGTCAATCCTGCCAATTTTCTTGCTCATAGAAACTGACAAAAACTTTGAATAGGATAAGGCAATAGCAACTTCTCGCTCTGATTAGTATGATTTTTCACACGCTTATCAAATGACCACAGGGCGTCTAGTGTGATCCAATTCAAAACCGTAATCAAATGAATTTGGGACGAAATGCCGATGGAAGTCGTGCGTGCCGTCGTCTGTGACGGTTTCGAAAAACGCCTGGAGCTGGTCAAGAAGGTTAAAGGCGGTGTTATTTTCAAAACATATGCTGTAGTTGATCAGTATTATATTGCAATATAATGGCTAAAGTTATCAATAAAATCTGGATTATCAATTTGAAATAAATAGAGTTTTATTTTGTATGAGAATATATATGACAAGGTGTACAGTACCGTCACATGGCGTAACATGGCTTTCAAAATTGGTTTAAATATTAATTTCTTTTGATTGCCAAGAACTGAAAATTTAATTAAGCATAGTTTTTTTTTTAAATTTACAGCTGGAGACAAAAAAAAGCAATCAATGCTTGTCTAATGATTAACATTGCAGTTTTAGAGAAAATTTCTAAGATACGTAAGGTTAGATAGGTTTGGTTCTTGATTAGAAGAAAAAGATTGTTATGAAATCGTTAGTCATTACTATTTAAAAAAAATCTCATGCAAATCGAGGCGCAACTTTAACTTATTTAGCTTTTTCATTGAGACAGAGGGACAATCTGAGAAACATTTACAACAAAAAATAGAAAAATGTAGACAAACAATAAAATTTTGAAAATAACATAAAAAAGGGGGGAGGTCAATTGGTGGTCAATTTCAAAATCGTTTCCCTAATTTTTAAAGTATTCAAAAGGATTACTTTACTTAAGATCTGTTTGAATATTCGAAGAGCTTATGACAAACAAAGTTATGAAACATCTAAGATGTCAATTAGTTTTCAGAGATTCTCTTTATGAACATTAAATGCTCAATGCTTCATGTGTAAAATTAAAACCGTTTCAGAGACCTTATCATCTAATTGATGGGTATCAATCTCTGTATAATATCTGTTACACCTTTATGAGGTATGTATGCGTGGTTAAATTTCTGTATAAACATAGCCATGTTTATATCTTTGGCATCCCGAAGCTATAATGGTAGATCATCGTATGAAATGTAATCGAAACCAAGTTACTTTTTTGTCTTCTTAGCATTTACATTTCCTTGCTCATGGCAAAATGCTTATTGTCGGATTTCAACTTATTATGCATGTGCTATTTATCGTGAGATCTCGATGTTGATTCCATTGCCCGGTTAGCATTAGTATGCAGCATGCATAGTTAAACTTTCAGCTTAGAGATGACGCGGCCTGGGGAATTTCACCCTGAGCCTCCTGAAATCTGTTCTATAATTTCATATGAATGTAAACTGAAATGACGTTTAAATCATGCAATGAGATTATGTTGAATGAATAAGCTTCAATCGCTTCAAGAAATGACATAAAATGGCAAATGGAATTCAAAATTCTACTTACATCTTTCTTTTCCTTGGTAAACAAATATTGCGGAGATTCGGGTAGGAACATACACCCAACAGAGTATAAAATGCAGAACGCTAACGCGATGTAAGTGACTGTAAAGTATTCTAAATAGTAACATAGGATAAAACCTAACAGTATGCCAATATTGCAAGTGATGGATAAAACGGCCCCGAGACTTCCACGGATTCTGTGAAAAATAAAACATCAAATGGAAAGATGATTAAACAATTGTGACCAAAATAAATTATCATCGCGCTTTTGAGTCTTACCTATCCTCCGAGATTTCCGATACAAACATAGGTATCACGGAAAATGTACCTCCACCGGCGAAGCCACCCAAAATTCTGAACGTGTAGATCATGTTCAGATTTGAGCCAAAGATCACGATGACCCAACTGGCCTGTTGCGAGAGAGGAAAAGATTTGTTGGAGTAGAAATAATGACCAAACAAATGATGTACTTACCAGCTGTGTCACGCCAATGAGCATTAGTGCGGCCTTCCGGCCTGCGATTTCGGCTACCCAGCCACAGATTAGCACCGCTAGGACACATCCTACCGTTCCAATTGAGCCGATCCAGCCGGCCTCAGAAACACTAATCTGTCCGGAACTGAGCGGTGTGGCTGGAGACAACAGCAGCTCCAAGTTTGGTGACAGCCATCCGATGGACAAACCGTATATGAGTGTGGCGAGGTTTGCTGCAAAAGGCAAGAGAAGAGGAGAGGAGACGGTGAGAAATGGAAAGTTTTTGGCATTAATTCGCGATTAGTTAGGAAAAGGCAACGAAGTGTGTTTGTGTGAAACGGTATGTCGTCCATCGAAAGCGATTTTATGCGTGCAGCGAGAGTCGGAGAGCGGCAGAGCATGTGGTATAAATTTTAATGTGCCTAAATTTGTGACTTTCGCTATCTGTGTGGTTAGCGGTGAAATTATTCATGAGCAGTGTTTCCTCAGACCTTTTATTGAATAACTTTTTCGTTTTAACCGTTACTTTCCTAGGAGAATTTTCAGGGGAATTTAACGACAGTATTAACACATAATTTAATTTTTGATGTAAAATTCAACGGGAACTTTGCACTCACCAAGGTTCACTCAAGTTCAGCTAGTTCATTGTGAGTTATGGCCGTGTCCTCAAACAGTACGCTTTAGCAAATGTCAGAGATAAGACTGCTGTAAAACCTTACACAGCATCATCTTGATAAGAGAAACATCCTCGGTAGTTCGAAGTAAGACATCTGCTATTTGCTTCACAGCGCAATATTTCATAGAGATTTCATAATTATTTGAATCCGTTCACAATATCCTGTCCGAAACATTGCTCCTACGCGGCTTGCAATTTGGTTTTTTAGATCCAAACATGTCGCCATTATTTGAATATTTGCTTTGGCTTGTGCAATCAGGACATTCCCATAACAAACGAATTTATTATTCAAACAAACCTTCTAAGCCATAACTAATTATCAGAGAAATTAATTTGCATATGTGTATGTTGTGAATCGAAAATTACTCATCCCAGTAAGTAGACCGAATACAGCACAACCAAATGTTTCATTAGAATAGGTTAGTAACACAACGATCTCTCTGACCCCCCGGCAGCTATCAGTTTGACTCAGAATTTATTGCTGCGCATGTTTTTGTTAGATGATTTTGATTTCATGTCTGTAAAAAGCATTCGGAATGCAACCAACAATAAGTGATTTTTTTCGAATAATCAAATCATAAATTTTAGTGTTCGCAGATGCAAGCATTTGTTTTGTTTTCGTTCAGTTTTAGCAGTAGATTAAGCGGTACAGTTTCCGGTAATTCATTCAGCAATGTACAATACGTTGTTAAATTCTTGTATGTCAGAGATTGGAAAAGAGATTCCAGCTTGGTCTTTGAAAAATCGAGTTGGTAATAATGGAAGGTATCGCATCATAGCACAGGCACCTCCTTAACTACACATTAAGAAATTATGAATTTTACACGAGACGTAATTCATGTTTTTAAAAAGTCTGAGAACGTAAAGCATGATTTCATGTTAAATTATGTCTCGTGAAACTGACACATACGCAATTCGACGAAAGATTTGTTCGATTGAATTTATTTTCTCCACTCTTTGAACTCATTCTTATGTGCTAAAGGACGCTTGCATGTGTCGGTCTCAGAGGACAGAAATTTACATGACATTTTGCTAGCGTGTAACAAGTATTTTTTTTTAAACTACGTAGCTATGTGTGGTGAGTATTATTATTTTTACAGAGCCTGTATTAGAAAGAGACAACATTGATCAATTGGAACAAGCCATTATCTGCCAAAGCCTTGCAAACAGCCATTCCAATCGAGCGAAAGATCTGTCAAATTGACGAATCTTCAACTATGTTGCGCTGAAAACTATTGCTTTTTTCTTGAAATTGTGGTGGCTTTGAAAAGGGCCGATCGTTGTCTGCGACGGAATGTCAAAGTGCACACACGAAAATCGAATTGAGATTGTCGACAGAATGACATCAAGCGCGCATTGCCGTCTGGTGTAGAATGATGACGATGTGAGTGTCGATTTTCTCCTTTTTAACCGTTAGTTCGGTTACTCTATGATTCTGTCGTCCGTGTTGGGAAACAATCATTCAGATGCACATGATTGGTTTGATTCCTATTTTGACGGCACTTCACATTTATTATTTTTTTATAAGTTTAACGTTTGAAATCAATAGTTTTTAGTATTGGAATGCATTGTGAATTTATAGTGAATGTACCAATTGATTGGTATGAGAATTTTGAAAATCGATCGTGAAATGTCCGAGTTATTTACGTTCAAAATGTACCCGTATTTCATGACGCTCGAATTTTTCGCATTCATAACGTGCACTCCAGTACTGGAAATACAGGAGCAGTCCGACGTCCGAATCGATATTTGTCGGAATGATAGGGCATATCTATCTCATCGCTTCACCATTCTTCCTACTCAAAACTAAAAGAATGGCACGTGAGTGTGTTGTTCTGTTATGCGTGCAATTGTTATTGAACGTGAGCAAACATTATTAATGAGAGAAACCAATCTTTTGTCATTTAATTTCTTGATTAAGCGTATGAATAAATAAATACTATGAGTTTTATATGCAAATAGCAAACCAATAAAAGTTCAGTTATATTTTTATTTATAATCCAACATTTGTTTAATTTTATGTCCTTACTAGACTTTTTCCAATTGCCAGTTTTTTTTCATTTATTCAAAATTCAGGCAAGCCACGTTGGATAAATGAACAACTTCTGCTGAGAAAATGTTCTTTTTGAAATTTTGAATAAATGACAGCTTCAACTTAGCGTCCCTTAGCGGTAGTCCTGCTGTAGCTAAACAAAACATGTCAATCATACTAATACAAAAATAATAGTTAAAAACTGTGCAAGTGCATTAAGAACGCTAAGATGAGAATAGGCTTAAAGCTAAGTGAGGTAAGCCAAGAAAAGATAACAAATGAAGAAGGTTCACTTTCACTTTTTTTAAACACGATTGTGATTGGGAAACTGGAGAATTTAAAATTTAACACTTCATTTGATCACTTTTAAAAAAAATAAAAAATAAAAAATAAAACCTTGAAACACTTTTTCAAATTTTCGCTAGTAAACGCGAGCAAATTCCTTTTAATTCTACTATGAGCTTATCTTTTGACAGATAGGCCTATTTCGTCTGCTACTTACAGATTTCTTCAGTGTCGAATGCTCGACTTGAAGAAGGTGCTCGACTTGAAGAAGGTTTATAAACTGCTGTCTCGACAGTCCTTATCTGATCTGATGATATTGGGTTACGGAATGATAATTGTGGAGTAATATTATCAAAAACAATGTTTTAATATCGTTAAGCAGAATATTATGTTCTTCTAAGCAATGACAAACGAAGCTCAGTTAAGCAAAGACCGAATAATTCCAAGCTCCTAGTGTCAAGTTAAAATTGCAAGCAGCGCAGAAGCTATTGTGATGCTCACAAATACTTTTTGGCGTCTCTTATATTCGGGAAGAGTCAGAGACAAGAGAGCTAGACATTTCAATGCGATGTCTATTAGGAGGCAATTCGGTGTTCCAGTTGGCTTATGCTTTTCGATTGGATGTCGACTAGACTTCCGTTTACATGGAAATTTTATTCAGATGAATGGCATCAGATAACTCTTTTCTCATGCCCAGTTGAACGAGGGGTACAGGAAACAGGAAATTTTCTGCGTTATCTGAACCACATATGTGGAAGGCTAGATTTTGCATAAATTCATGGGTTGTTCAAAATAAACTAGAGCCAGAGCCACAGCACCTTGTTGTTTACGCTTGAAATCGAACGAGGGGAAATTTCAAGGTTTAAATTTAGTTTCATGAACGTTTAAAATTTTTATTAATTTGCTGGAACACGTGACAATAATACAGTAAAAAGCAAAGCAAAGCCATTATTACTTTTGTTTAACATATGGTAGAGATTAGTTGAGTAAATGAAAAGGTGTGTCTTCAGATTTTATAAAGTAGTAGGACGCCAAATTTATACAGATATATGTAACACAAAAATTCTGATTTTTATATGAAAACTTTAACTAAAAATAGTTGCTCTAATTCAATAATTTTAGAAACTACAGGGTTTTTTTATATATACAAAACCATCTATCCAAACTATCTTCTTCTTCTTTCTTAGCATTTCAAACTTATTTCTTATCACAATAGCTGTTTGCCTCATCTCAGCATAGTTTTCAAAATGCACTTCAACAGCTAGTCCTGAGAGTCTGATTTTACTAACCAATTTTGCATGAGTATGATTGTCTGGTTAGGAGGGACCATTAGGGCACCCGATTCGATCGATTTGGATGGAGAGAATATAAATGTCAACATAAATAAATGGGGGACATTTATCCTTACACAAAAACAAAACTGTTCCCAAAAATGAAAACGGACCGTGAACTAGTACACGTTTTCAGGATTTTTACCTTTAAACGTGATTAAGTTTATTATTACATGATTCAGTTCAGGGTGCAGTTCGCGCATCTGGGCCTGGATTTTTTTCCGTGTCGGAGGGACCTTGAAGGCACCCGACTGGATCGATTTGGATCGAGAAAGTATGAATTCCAACATGAATATATGGCGGGCGTTTATCCCCACTCGTTGAGACACCCTCTTGTTACATATTTGTTTCCAATTGTTCAATCTTGTTGTTAAAATTTTCGCAATCCCGTGGATACGTACAGGCGATGTTTGCCATCAATTCACCCATCAAATCCAGCCGTAGAGCACTCCTCCCGGCTTTGTTGATACACCCTCAATGCATCTTTAACGCCACAATGTGAACATAGTGGCCCACTCTATAGACGGTTGTGAAAACAAATTAACAACACCTTTATAAGACCAAAAAGATTTTGAAAATGTTCTGGTGAAAGATGTTATGACCACTTGAGAACCCTTATAAAACCTGTTGGCTGCTATAAACACCCACACACGATCAAATGGCCACAGCTGTCAAACTTAACTGTGATATTGTGGTTGGTTTTTGTTGTTCTACTCTGTTCTGCTCTTGATTCATTTAGCAGCAAATCATAAATATTTATGAATCTAGCACTAGTGCTGCGGGATTTTTTTTTTTTGATAGCAAAATAGCCAAAATTAAGTATATTTTAATGGGTTTCATGCTCCAAATCATATGCGCATTTAATTTTATGGGGAGTATTGTAACGATAAGAGCCGAATAATAATGCGCCTTGGAGATTAGGCGAGTTAACAACAACAAAAACAAAAATTAAACAAATATAGTCCATAAGTTGATCATAAATTTCCTGGACATTTTTGGAATTCAATAAGGTTATCTGAAAGAATGCCGAAATTTTTCTCCGATCTACAGTTGATTTCCATTATATTTAAAATTTGGTGCCTTTACTTCTCTCAATTCGCTGGAGGCAAAATGGTTTAAAATGCCTTTTCAACTGACCATAATGAGATAATGTGAATGAGTCCTAAAACAGCATTTCAATGAGATCAAGGTCTAATAAAGTCGAAATAAAACCTTTAATAGGGGTAGAAGGAATTAGAGAAAACAAGGTTTTAAGATCATTGCACACAAGCTATGTTCTGATAAACTCGACTAAAATAAAAACCTTTTGGCACCTCTTGGTGCCAAAATAAAACCAAATGGATGTCTAGAGGCTTTCATAAAACTTTTATAAAACTCAATGATGGTGGATGGTTTTGGCAATGTTAGTTGGGTAGTTTTCATCAATATAAAAAAGAGCTTAACTACCAGGGCCGAGTGTATAATACAACTAAGCTCTTAAATGCCAAACATTGGCTGCCAATGTATTGATCCGTTGAAATTCGCATTTTGGATCAAGAAGAGTCATGTAAGGGTATGTCAGTGTGAAGATGGTTTAAACCGCTTTGCATCGGTATGAAACATTTTCACACTGACATACCTTTACATGACTTCTTTTTTTTTGTATCTCTGCTGCTTGAATTTTTACTCGCTACAGGCTTATCACAAGTGTTTTTTTTTCAACCACCTACAAAGTTCTTCAAAGGGAAGAGAAGTTTTTTTTAAGTTTGTTGACTAATTTTCTCGTTTGCTCAAATACATATTATTACTTTGTTTAGTCAAGAAAACTGCATTTATAGCTGTAGATTTTATGTTTTAAACTCCAGGATAGTTTGGATGACCTAGCACATCCGAAGATTATGGCATAATGTCTGTTGGTCTTTCAGATGTATTCAATGTTTTTGTTTTAATACACATCGTAGCTTTGCATAGCCCAGTAAACTTTTGTTACAACTATAGGTCTTATGTTCTGATCTCAAGGATAGTTTGGATGACCTATAATATGTCATTTAAATTTATAATGGTGGTTTACATTCAAGAATATTAAATGAATATGTTAGAATATTTATTGTAACTTTTAATTGCCTAAACATTACTGCCACAACTGAATATCTTGAGTTCTGAACGCCAGGACAGTTTGATTGACCTAGACAATCCCAAGTTTATCTACTTTTGTATTTTTACGTTCGAAAATATTCACTGATTGTGCTTGAAAACGTGACGAAACCTTGTATAGCCCAAAAACTACTGTTGCTATCGCGTTTTGAACTCAAGGACAGTTTGGATGACCTAGTATATCCCAAGATTGACTCATTATGTCTTTTGGCCTTCCACACGATTCAATGGATATATTTAAATACATATTGTCCCTTTGCATACTCCAAAAATCTACTGTTACAACGGTAAATCTTATGTACTGAACCCAAGGACAGTTTGGATTACTTAGATTATCTCAGTTTACCTCATTGTATTTTGATTGTTGTTTTTTTTTTTGTATTCTCCCATTGCGTGGAATAAGGGAACGCCCATTAATTATGTCACGGAAAAGCCTACCGTTCAAAAGCCCTCCGCTCGTTTTCAACTTGTATCTTTCAATATCAAAGCCTGCCGTTACGCTTTCTCTTCATTTCTATCCGTTCTAGCAATAAATTAATGTCCACTCCTAGAGCCTCTCATGTAGATGGGAAAATATCAGCTTCTGAAAAATTTCATTATAATATATGTTTTACGTTCGAAAATATGCACTAAATATGGTTGAATACGTAGCGCTACTTTTTAAAGCTAAAAGAGTTATAGTTATTACTGCAGATCTTGAATTCTGAACTCAAGGACAGTTTGGATAACTTAAAAGTTCACAAAACTGTCACATAATGACTTTTAAGGTTCATTCAATATGTTTGAATACATATCATAACATTTTATAGCCCTAAATGCTACTGCTACAACTGTAGATCTGAAATTCTGAAAGAACATTTTGAATAACGCCTCCGAAAAGTACAAAAAACGTTTAACGTATATTAAAGTTTAACTAACCTTCAAATATTTTCTTTTCGAAAACGGGAAATCAGGACGGGTTCAGGTGGTTTTTTCTTTTGCTTGCTATAAATCCTACTTACTTGCATAACTTTTTATGTCAATTTATGACAACCCCCTTTAATCCTCCCTCTCAACTTAACCTTTGCTGGAGTTTGATTTGCACCAAATATTCGTGGCCGTAAAAATCGGTACATCAAAAATAATCAAACAAAATGGAAAAAGCTTAAAGTATACCCCTTCTCTTTTATAATTAAAAAGAAAAGAGGTTCGATAATACATTTTGTTAGTAAATAGATAATATTGGAGTTGGTTGGAATTCATTTAAATTTGGTTACGATTTTGAAAATATGGTTTCGAAAAAACAAAATAAAGTTTACATATACTACACACTCAATGCTCGGTACAAACAGCTGGTACTTTGAAAGCAAATCCATGTCTTTATTTTGAAGGTCTTTCAATTAAAACCGGTTTTCGATTCAATGAACAACCGATCAAGTGAGTATTCGATGATGTCATTAAGTCTGTTATCGGCAGTAACTAAATGGAGGCGCCTATCACGACCCAAATAAACCGTGCGTAACACTATTAGTGACATCAGCAGCGCACCGGCATCAACGAGTACGCTGGCCAACCCATTTTGTACTTCCTCGTCATACGAACGCGCCCTCTCGCTCCATATTTGTGGTTGGCTACATTTTTACATTCATATTTCCAAACAAGAACATAGTGCCTTTCCGATCGGTATAGGCCGTCCAAAGCGCCATCCCTAAAGCACACATAAAAAGAAGTAGATATCTACAACGCTCGGCTGGCACATCAATCGTACAAAACGTAATGTAATCAGCGCACGCGCCATTCAATTAATTAAAAAATAAAAACAAACGTGAAGTGGTGTAAAATGATGCCAGCTTGTTTGACACCCGGCTTTGAAGAAGAAAAATATATAAGGGAAAGAAAACAAAAACAACAACAATACTCGTGAAAGCGAAAGCAGTAGCAGCTCAACGATACCGTCGAGTCGAGTACTGTCATAGCAAAACTGCGGAGTGCGGAAAATGGATGAAGCAGGGAACGAAAAAGGAGGTCAACTCTAGACTTCGGTGAGAGAATATCGATGAAATAGCCCGAAAGAGTGGAGAAGAGCTAGATGCCGGTTATACGGCTCAGCTGTGCATAGCTTACGAATGAAACGAAACGGAAAGTCAACCCCCTCCATGAGACAGCCAGTCGGGCCTCTGGCTGGTATCAACCCATCTCAGAATGGAGCTAGTACCTACCTTCTACTAAGCAACAACAATTTTCCCCTCGTCTCTGCCGTCGTCATGATCACGGCACTGCATCCACAACAGTGGAAACAGGGAAAATCGGAGCATAGTTCAACGTACTAAGCGTCATCTCGTGCGAACGCTCCGAAGAAAATGTAACCCAAAAAACACAGTAGCCGAGCGTTCTGTAAATAAAGCGGGGCCAGAGACCGTTCGAAGGCGTTCACGCGAAGCGATTAATGGCAATCAATACGACGAATATTTAGAACGCACAGGCTTCTAGATTGTGGGGGTTGCATAGTAATGTTTGATTCCAGTTCACATTAAGAAAAATATTTTCTTTCAGCTCGATGAAAGAAAAAAAATATTGCGGTTTGCTAGATGTTGTACTTTACGACAATGTTGACTTGATTCCTTTTCACTTGTCTTCACGCATCTTCACGCAGAAAAATGCGTTCCGAAAATCATCAACCTCAAGTCATGCATTTTATAACAGATTGATTACGAATTAACACTTTGACAGAAGTACAGAGCGCTTGCAAGACATAAAGGAACTAAGTTCAGATCTGAATGAAATATTTGATGCTTCGGAGCAAGCATTGCGTTATATTTTCAAATCTGTGTAACGACGCTATGTGAGTATTCCGACGCTATGAAATCCATGAACTTTCACCTAAAACATCACAACTGGGCAGCATTGTTACGAAGTTAACGCAAACGACTCGTGAAGGTCGTCCAATTATATGTTTGATTAACGATATCCAACCGTTTTACATGTAACGTTCCCGAGTACAGTTTGAGATGAAATTGAAACTGATGAAACTTGATACAATTTAGTGATGTTGCTGATAATGATGAGTCAGATTGATGTCGTTGTGGATGTTTGTGGATTGAAACATAAGTAAATGGGAGCAAACAAGTATTCCCATGAGGACGAATTGATATTTGATTATGCGAAAAAGTAGAAAGTCCATTTGATGTTCATTCATTCCTATTGATAAAAAATTACTATTTAATTTTTGTTCTGCTATGTTTCAAGAAATACATTATATAAACGATATAAACTTTGATAAATTTGAAATAGAACAAAACGTTTTCAATCAGCTGTTGGCATCAAGTAGAAGCGAGAACCTTTAAACAAACAACAACAAAAGTGGTTTCATATTTTGCATTAATTATTTCAGGCCAAAATCTTCAAGGGGTGTCTTACAAGCAATTTGGTGTACTCTTATTGATTTGGTGGTCAATCCCGTAGGAAAGATTAAAAAAAGAAGGAAATATTTTTTTGTGATGTCTAATCTTGGAATATTTAATGTTATTCAAACTATTCTGGAGTTAAGAACTTAAGATCTATTCTTATAACAGTAGTATAACAGTAGTACAGTAGTATTGACTCACCAACATACATCTTGGTCCAGTCAAGGCGTAAGAGGTGTTCCATTCATTTTCCATTAACTATTGTTACGACTGTAGATCCCCACTTTTGAACTTAAGGGCAGTTTTGGTGACCAAGAACTGCCCAAGATATATTATTATATCCGGTGGCCTTCTAGAAAGCTACAGTTACAGCTGATTCATATCTTCAGTTTATAACTCCATGATAATTTGGATAAAGTAGAATATGCGAAGATTATATCCTAATAACTGTTATTCTTCCAGGATATTAAATACATATGTTTCAATACACAAGCGTTTGTTACAACTGTAGGTCTTATGTTCTATTCTCAAGGCTAGTTTAGGTGACCTAGATCATGTAATAATATTTTATAATGTTTGTTGACCTTCAAGTATAATTATTAAATGTGCTTGAATATTGGTTGTAACTTTGTATGCCACAAAATTACTGCTACAACTATAAATCTTAAGTTTTGAATGTCATCTACTTATTTTAGCATTCGAAAAAAAATCACTGATTGCGCTTGAAAACGCGACGTAACTTTGTATAACTCATAAAGCTACTGTTGCTAAAGCAGATTTCAAGTTTCAAACTCCAGGTCCCTTTAGATCACCTCACTAGAGGATCACAAAGTTATAAGGTAATGAATGTCGACCTTCCAGAAGATTCTTTGAATATCTTTGAATACATATCTTATATAGGACCCAGTCATCTTATATAGGACCCAGAAACCTACTATTACAACTGTAGATCCTATTGTATGAACACAAGGACAGTTTGGATGTCTAAGAATATCCCAAGTTTGTTGCATTATATCTGTTGACCTTACACACTATTCAATGGATATTTCTAAATACATATCATCCCTACATATCTACTCCAAAAACTACTGTTACAACTGTGAATCTTATTTTCTGAACCCAAGAACAGTTCGAGTGAGAATATCGCAGTTTATCTCATAATGTTTGTTTTATGTTCGAGAATATTCACTGAATATGGTTGAATACGTAGCGTAACTTTGCATGACACAAAAAGCTATAAATAGTTTTAACTGCAGATCTCAAGTTCTGAACTCAAGAACCTTTTATAGGCCTAAAAGCTACTGTTACAAATGAAGGTCTTGAATTCTGAACTCAAGTACATTTTGGATAGCTTAGAACGTCTCAGAGAAGTACAAAAAAAAATTAATGCTTATTAATTAGAATTAATAAAAATACGTATGCATATGTACTATATTCTCTAAGAACACTTCACACGTTTGATGAAGCATTTATTTTTTCATTTTGAACTTTTTCATATTAAGAATTACAGAGACCAGACATTGATGCCCATATACCTTTTCTTGAAAAACGTGTGTAAAGGTGAATATGGGCAGCCAGTTCAAAAAGCGAGAGCAGAGTAAAACAAACAAAACTTTTCAGGTTTTTTATTGATAAACATTGACATGACAGTTAACGCACAACTTCAGCGCCGCCTACCAGGAGCATAACGACATACATTTGAAATGTCGGTTTAAAGTTTTACACGAGTAGCAGACCGAAGCTTAACGTCTGTTCTCTGTGTTCAGAATGTTGTGAATCGCCAATAACGCCTTGAACTCGTATTTTTCTCCAAGATTAAAGAAGTCATGTAAAACATATTTGCCAAATAGAGTGTATGGTTTTACTCACACTGTGATTTTATATAGCCATTTTAAGGTGATTCGCTGGTCCATGTATTTTTTCCTATCTTTTATCTCGCTCTCGCAAACTCACCATGCTATTTCAAATTGATAAATCTCGATTGTTAGTGAGTGAACATCCAATCGAACTCTATCAGTTTGCTCAAAGGAAGTAAGCATACAATCTGATGTGATTAAATTTTCAATATCTAGTACAGGCTCTTAGTTATATAAATTCTAAATATTGAGGTAATGACTGCCGCCAAGAATGATTCAGCATAAGCCCTTAATGTTGAGGTTATATTTGATCCCTAAGACCTGAGGGAGTTAAACCAACAAACAAAAACAATCGAATAATTCAGTTATTTATTAGCAGCCTAATTACAACTCAGGTAACCAATAAGCATTATCATATGCAGTAAATCAACCCTAAATCTGCATTTCAGATGCTACAAGCATTATATTAGCATTATATCAGCATCTTGAAAGTTATCAGTTATAAAACTGCATTTCAAATTCTATTTAAATGCTTGTAGCCTGTAATAAGCATTTCGAATGCAAAATAGCATTACTGAAGCATTATCGTAGCATTGTAGTAAAGCAGCCGTGTATTGTGCCAAAAGCGTCATATATGTCTCCTTTACGGCGACTTACATGCTTGATAGGCTGCCGTAAAGACGCTTTGGAACTGCTTATTGGTTACCTGGGAAGGTATGCATACACAGGTGCCCATACAAGGGTTACGTTGACATACTGCTACACCAACAACAGCTACGGGTGTTTGAGCTACCCATGCTCAAGCGCAGATAAGAAACCCGCGGAGTCGGAGAACGAAACAGTCCAAGTCCTATTTTAAAATGTGTATTCCTTCAAGAGCGCAAGGGCCTCAGCGAGAAGATCCCACAGAGAGCGAATAACCTGTTATAATGGCTTGTGGCCACCCCTGATATCCCTTAGCCAACCTCGTCTTCGATCAAAGAACCGTCCGTAATAGCAAACCTCGAGCCTCGTTTCTGGAAGCAACTTCTCTGTCAGCAGCCTGAGCAGACTTAGGGTTTGCCTTTGCTACGCACAATCTCTTGATACTTCACTTCTCTTTGGGGTCCACTGGAACATCGTGGGAATCTCTACTCCTGTCAGGTTGTGCCACCACTCTTAAGCTCAACAGACGGTAGGTCTGTTGTCAATAGTGGAGTCTCCTTGTAGCAACCTCAAGACCCAAGTCACAAGTTACTACATTTACCATTCTTTACTAATAAGAAAGTTATTGGAGAGGTCCATTAATTATGTCATGCAGCAGGGAGGGAGGAGGGTGGTAAAACATGAAAATCCATACGAAAAAAAATGAAAGTCCATACAAAATACGTGCCGTCCCTACTCCATAACTTCAATCCACAAAATATGACAAGTATCATTGTCTTAGCAATCTTGATCAAGGTACATCGCGAAGCTCAAGAGAAGCGGACGTTCAGGGCCAGCGTTGACGTTATACTTAACTGAATTGGCGAATTGGCGTGCTTCTCAAACCACCGTTTGGGGTCAATCGTCACGCCAATTACCTTAATCTGTCCCACTGTCCTCAAGCTTGTCGATACTAACATTTGGTAACTTCAACCGGTGGTTCTGAACAAAACAGAAGTGCATGATGTGCATGATACGAGGTGCTTGACTTCTCAGGTGGAATCATAAATCCAACACCATCTCCCCAGTCAAACACAAGTGCCTAACTGCCCTAGAGTATTTACCAAACACGGCAAGGGTTATATCGGCGTACACAATAATGTGTACATAATTTGGGATGCGTTCAAACGCTCAGTTCATCGCAATGTCTCTGCCCTCCGCCAGTCTAACAAATGATCGAGCTCGAAGAATTAAGTCTCGGATTCATAGCCGTACAGAATGGCGTTTAGCTGTGGGTGTATTTGCTCATGCATCTCCAGCTCAGTTGACAGTTAACCAATCGCTCGTCTATAACCATCCTTTAGGGTCTTAACCTTCCCAGGTTTGGGAAGTGAAATGACTTATCCTGCTTTCAACACGTCTGGAATCATCCCGGATCGCCAGACTTCGTTCTAAGTGTCGAGATAACTTACCGATAAGTGGCAGGTTTCTCGAGAGACGATAGCCAATATCATCGAACTCTGCTGTTTTGCCAACACCACGGCACAGGCCCCAGCTGAGGTTTCCAAGGCCGAAAAGTCTATTGTGTATGTACTTGTACGTTCTTTGGTACTTCCTATCAGCCAGTGAATTAACGCGAAGGAACGCATCACTATGATTGCTTTTTTGCTGACACTTTGGTAAATGAATCAGCAAAGGCCTCAGCGATGTGCTTCGGTTCGTTCGGGTATTCCGTATCAAGCTTGATGACCCTCTTCACATGACGATTCTTCCCACCGACAGACATTCCTTCACAGCTCACTCGAGTATGAGGATTCCGGTAAGTCCGTAGTGAAAGTCGACTAATGTGTCTTCTTTAAATCCTTTCTTCTTGACCTTCTTTGTAAGTAGGTAGCTTGAAATTCTTTGAGCTTCGAAGCCAAAGAAGGATCATCAGGTGCTATTTAACGTAGCGCTCTCCTGCTTCCTCATATGTTCTTAACAGCGGTATATATTTCTGACCCCACCAAGGAACAGACTTCATACCGCTTCCACATCCAGCTTTTGGGGTGTGACGATGAGCGACCACACTCACGTTCCAAAAATCCAATTTGATATACTGAGTAAAGTATCTTAACCAGAAATCAGACTTCCTTGCTAAAACCGTTCCAGTTTGTCTAACGTTTGCATTAAAAAAAAAATGGACCAAAATTGCCGTTTTTTCATGGGGTTACCTTCACCTGCAATGATGGTCACGTTTCCGAGTTCATTTTAGGAACACACCTTCGCTATATGTAGTTGACTGAGTTTTTAGCGACAAAAGGTGTTCGAAATGGGATTATATTTTCAATTGACTTAAGGGGACCTTCCCCTGGATTTGGGCAAAAATAAGTCAAAGTTTGTATTTTTTTTTGTGGGAGATTGAAAAGGCGTATGAACTTTCGGTGACAGTCTTTCAGTCAAAAAGTAAAAATTTAACGAGAACTCGGTTGTCCCATTTTGAACCGAACAAACAATCGAGCGTTCAGCAGATAAAAACTCGGTTGAAATTCAACCGAGTTCGGTATTATTTTCCAAGTGTGCAGTGTAACATATGTTTTCAAGCAACTATTAAACATTTAATTTAGATTCACATGAAACGTCATGTAACGCCATGGTTATTCCAGCGTTAATAACGTAGTGCACATTTATATTATCTTTCGCATTGGTGAACTTTATGCATGCATTGTGGGCTGCATCCATCAAGTGAAATAAAACATTACCACTTAACTTCAGCCACATCGGTAAGTCCTCACACTCTCACACATACTTCAGGGTGCACTCATGAGCTGTCTCTGTTGAGCTGAGTTCAAATTACCGGTGATGTATCTATTTACCTTGAGTGATTTTGTTGTTGTTTTTTATCACCACCTGACAAATAGGTTGAGGCTACCTCGTTTTTTTTTATCAAAACTCAAACGCGCCACCCTCCTCATAGTCACCATCGTTGTCGTCGTTGACAAACAGTGTTAACATTTACCGGTTCAATTTTGGAGAATGCGATGAGACCGAGGGTGATAATGAACGCAAAATACTAATAAAACTGTCATTGATAAGAATTTGCAGGCAGACAAGCTATATCGATTGCAGATGAACAACAACAATAGCACTCTGATGCGCTCCGATTAGGGTTAATAATAGGGAATGCAACTTTCCATCCTTATCTTTCGCAGAATTCTGGAATGATGCAATCGATTGCGTTCGAAATGGCACGATTAGAAACCCGGTTATCAAAAAATGCAACGGCAATTCAACTTTATGCAACAATCTGCGTCCTTGACGAGGGAGAGTGCTTTGTGCTTTCGGTTTAATTTTGTTTCGGTGCAAGTTGTTGAAGCCATTGTTGCCGGCTTCCTTGTTCACTACTTTTGGCCAATTGCTGAATTTAATTTCCAATCAAGTCAACCCGCACAAACACGCTGACATGGAGGCTCATTTCAAATGCGGTCGAAAATGAAAACGTTTCCGTGTTCATTTTAGCAACACACCTTTGCAATATGTTGTTGACTGAGTTTCAGCGACAAAAGGTGTTCGAAATGGGATTATATTTTCAATTGATTTAATCATCTAACTTGTATTGTAGAAATTTGTTGAAATTTCATCATCTTACAGTTGGGTGCATTTTTGTGCGTGCGATGGCTTATTCGTCTGATTTATGACTCTATTTAACAATTTTCATTTGAAAAGTTAGCCACGGCTCTCAAGACTTAAGAAATGGACGGTCGTGTTCGAAATACCCTGTCCGTTCAGGAGAAACATTGCCCCTGCTGAGGAAGCGCAGACTGAATGCATAAATCAATATATTAATCGCGTTGAACACAATAAACTATGAATGAACTTCGACGAAATGAGCGACAAAACTACCTAAACAAAAGACAAGCATCTGAGAGGCACCCGAAGGAAGCGAGGAGTGTGGGTTCAGTGCCCAGCATTGGGGACATTGTATGCGTGAATGTGCACCTTTTGACTCGCATCACACGTTCGGGGAACTAGCAAATTCATAGAAACGGACGTGATTATAATAAATTAACAACACACAAACAGACACACATCGGGTACTTGGCCAATACGTTCGCGGTAGTCACAATTGTCGGTTAAGGGGATACGACACATAAATCTCAGCTTCTAGTAGAGATATGGATTTTGTTAGTTAATATTCTAGTTCAGTATAAACGATGTTTATCCGCTGGAAACAAAAATTTATACCACCGAAATAGCGGAATCAACACAAATAGAACAAAAAAACAAGAGATAGGGGAAATAATATGGCGTGCCTGTTACTATTTTGGTCAATTACCTTACCCTAATTGGCCAAAATAGTATGCTTGAATTCGTTCAAATGTCATAACCAGGCAAATGGCAAATGACCCAACACTTTTAATGTGGTTGAATAAAGGGTGTCCACGATGAAATTGCCACACTATGAAATTGCTCTAACTTTTTAACCGTTGGGTAGAATTTAATGAAAATTTGGGTGGATTTAGTTGCATTTTTTACATTCTGCAAGTTTTAAAGTCCTGTGATCAAAACTCGCGGAAATGGAGTCGAAAGAACAGCTCGTGCGTGATAAAATCTTGCGCATTCATCACAAGAACAAGGATCTCTCGCATCGTTCCATCGCTAAAACGTTGGGAATCGCGAATTCCACGGTGTCGCGAGTGATTAAGCGGTTCGAGGAACGGTTGACCACCGATCGGAAGCCCAGAAGTGAAGACAAAGTATTCCGTACAACACCAAAAATCACAACCGCGTAGTTGGGGCCTTCAATCGATACCGCCTCCGTTCGGGATGTGGCTAAGAAGCTGCACCTAAGCCGAAGTTTTGTCCAGAAGGCCAAAACTAAGGCTGGGCTTCGAACGTTCAAGGTACAAAAGTCCCCTAATCGCGACGAGAAGCAGAACAAGTCCGCCAAAACCCGTGCCAGGAAGTTGTACCTCAACATGCTGACGAAAGTTGAATGCTGCATCATGGACGACGAAACATATGTGAAGGCCGACTTCAAACAGATCCCCGGCAACCTGTTTTTCACGGCCAAGGATAAGTTCAGCGTTCCGGAGCATCTCCGCACTCAGAAGATGTCCAAATTTGCGAAGAAATTCCTGGTTTGGCAAGCCATCTGCACGTGCGGGAAGCGGAGTGCACCTTTCGTGACCCAGGACACGATAAACGGACAGGTGTACATAAAAGAGTGCCTCCAGAAGCGGCTGCTTCCTCTCTTGAAGGCCCACAACGTCCCAACAATCTTCTGGCCGGATTTGGCCTCATGCCACTACTCCAAGGACGTGCTGAAGTGGTATGCGGACAATAAGGTCAATTTCGTGCCGAAAATGTTCAACCCTCCCAACACTCCGGAGCTCCGCCCCATCGAGAAGTACTGGGTGATTATGAAGCAGCACCTTCTTAAACGACCTAAGGTAGTGAAGACAGTCGAGGAACTGAAGAAAGTATGGTTTTACATGCAAAAAACGGTTGATTCACAGGTTGTGCAGAATCTTATGGCCGGTGTTAAGGCCAAGGTGCGGGCATTTGCATATGGACTGTAAATAAAATACGAGTAAAATGGTAAAATGAAGTTTAATTGTTATTTCTCAATCCCTGAAAATTTGATGGCAATCGGATGAAAACTCGAGTTTTGCGAATCAATTTTGTGTGTGGCAATTTCATCGTGGACACCCTTTAGGCATATAAAAATAAATGAATAAATACACAGAAAAAATAATGAGTTTAAAAGACGTGTAAAATATTTCCTCGTTTAATTCAAAGCCAAAGCAAGTGTAAACAACGTAATTGTTTGCAATCTTTCACGCAGCATACAACATTGTTTGCAGTCTTTCATACAACAGACCTGATTCCAGCGATATCTGGCTTAAATTTAAATGAAAGATCCCATTTATTTATGCCAAATCTGGTATTCCTTTTAGGGGAGGTTGGCCAAGTCTACGTTCCATACAAAAATTCAAAAAATTGTACGTAGAAAAGTCTACGAGAGGTGCAAGGAGTGGGGGGGGGGGTGTTTATTTAAGGTTTTTAATAAATGGTGTCTACGTGGTTTATGAACAGGCCCTTATGTGATAACGCAGAAAAATAATTCTATCTTCCTATCTGTGTAGAAAACCTAGATTCTATAAAATGCATAACAGTTTAAAAAATAAGGAAAACTAAAGACTGTATTCGATGAAATTTGGACACACAAAATAGGTCACCAAAAATTTTCCTTGAGCCCGATTCTTTTCAAACTCATTGCTTTATTGAACCTCTTTTCCCAACCCAAATGCCCACATCTTTGCCTTGACCCCTTTCATCAAATTTTGGGCAATGATAGAACCAACTTGCTTACTTACTTTTAACCACACTTTCTTTAGTTCAAGTTCATTTTCTATCAGTGTTGGAGTTTTAACGAGCTTTGCCTTCATGATTGCCCAAAATTTTTCAATTGGGCGAAGTTCCGGAGTGTTTGGAGGGTTGACGTCTTTTAGTACAAAAACTACATTATTATCTTTGTACCAGTCTAAGACGGGCCGGGCATAGTGGTAATATGCCAAATCCAGCCAAAATAGTGTCGGGCCATCGTTAGATCTCAAGAAGAGTAGACGTCGTTTTTGGAGGCATTCGTCGTTGTAGATTTGTCCGTTGACGGTCCCAGAGGTGATGAAGGGCTGACTCATTTTGCCACATCTGCAGATCGCTTACCAGACAAGGAATTTTTTGGCGAATTTCGACAGTTTCTTCTTCCGTACACTCTCCGGAACGGCCAACTTAGAGGTGGCGACCTAGTGTTCCTGTCCTGGCATTCGTTTGGTGTCAGTTTTAATGTAGGTCTCATCGTCCATCACAATGCAGAACGGTTTTGTGAACCACTCCCTGTACAGTTTTCTTGCACGAGTTTTGGCCACCGAGTTCTGTTTATCGCTCCGGTTCGGTGCCTTCTGGACCTTGTACACATGTAATCCAGAACGTTTCATTGTTTGCTGCACAAAACAAGCTGAAACTTTTGCCTTTTTCGCAACATCCCTGATCGAAATGTTGGGCTAACGCTTAAATTGGTTCAATACCATCCTGGCCTTCTCCGGATTTGATGTGCTACGTTTTTTGCCACTACCATTTTTCCGCTTGGTTGTCTTACGGTCCTTGAACGTTTTGATCATAGAGATACGGTTGAATGTGCGATTCCGAGCTTTTTTCCGATCCATCGATGAGAAGCGTTTGGGTTTTCGAAGTGAGTGCCCAAAATTTGTTGGCGCACTATTTCTTCATTCGAAGCCATCACTGAAATCACTCGACCGATTTTCACGAAACTCATTACACAATTGACACAACACAATGAAATACATTCAGTTAAAACCATACGCTAAAAAGTTACGAACAATTGCGTGTGTCAAAATTTCATCGAATACAGTCTTTATTAATGCCTTCAATAGGATAGGATTATTTTTTGACAAATTATTCTCCTCAGCAACATGAGAGTGAAGTAGCACATCGCTTGAAAAGTTTGGAGAAAGTTTGGGAAGAGTACAATTCCAGTAAGGACAGTAAGGAATAATCTAGAAGTTGAGGGCAAATGGAGTTGATGAACATCCTCTCTGTGACAAGATCGTCGATTTCCTTCAGAGACGTGCCTGAATTTTAGAGACAATAACTAAAATTTGGCCGCAACATGTTAGTAACAAGCTCGCCAGTAACTTGCCTGTATCGAAGAAGTCAAATTAGCCTTGTATAAACTCTATCGTGGCGGTTGAAGTCCCGTCGAAGACATTTCCGATCTGCCCAGTGCGACAAGAAAGAGCATTTATTCTTCGATTGCTCCATCTTCAACGGCATAGACTCGAAAGGCCGCATGAAGTTCTACATGGACAAAAGACACTGCAACAATTGTTTCCGCAATGACCACTTTGCCCACCACTGTCGCTCAAAATTCCGCTGCAAACACTGCTCTAGGTGACATCCCAAGAGTTTGAATTCAAATAATTTTCTAACAATCCGTGCCCCCATGGAAACTTATTCGAGCCTGGCCACTCCAAAGATAATTGAACGGATAGTCCAACAACTATAGCAAACTTTCTTCTACAATGATTCCAAGAATGTTGACACCATAGAACATTTTCTTGTATCATATCTGACGAAAAAACATACGTACTCGAAGACTTCAAACAGCTTCCGGGTCTTGTTTTTCAACCGCAATGCAAAAGAACTCTGTTGCCGATCATTTCCAGACAAAGAAGGTGCCCAAATTCCCTAAGGAGAATTTATGTTGGCAGGCCATGTGTAGTTGTGGTCGATAATCTAATCGTTTCGTCTCTACCGGCACTATCAATATGGATGTGTACGAGAAAGAATGTCTGCAAAAGCGGTTGCTACCGTTTATCAGAAGCCACGACTATCCAGCTCTGGCCTGATTTGGCCTGACTTGTCACAAAGCGAAATGGTATAAGGTACAAGAGGTCAATTACGTACCAAAAAAGATAATCCATCAAACTGTCCAGAACTCCACCCAATAGAGAAGTACTGGACTCTAGTTAAGTGGAAACTCTTCTAAACTAAAGGAGAAAGCAAATGGTACCGATGATTTCAAGAGAGGGTGGAGAATCGTCACGGCGGGCGTATCTGGGGTTTCAGGCGTCTTTCTGTACCATAGCAAGTTCGAGAATTTTGACAGAAAGAAGGATTAACATCTGAATCAACTGTTTCTTATGTGGATATAGCTCTTTTATTGTGAAATAAACAATCGGTTTTGTTGAATTATGTGTAATTTTTTTACTGCTATTAATTTAGTGTCCGAAATTTAACGTGGACTGGCTATATATCATGAGTTGCAATTACAAATTTCAAGAAACATTCCCTTAAACAACACCAACACCATCCTCGTTTAATTGCAAGCCAAAGCAAACGTAAACAACTATGTTCGTAAGGCATTAAAAACTAGCCGCTTGACTGAACACTGGGATTTGCAAGCTTTAAATTTACATGATCCTTGTCTTTGGTGTTATAACAACATCAGACCAGTCGATTTCACGCGTCACGACAAGTCACAAGTTCAAATTTCATTCATCGTAAATATAATGTTGGATAATTGAAGAAGCAGTAGTGGAATAATGAAAATTTGGGGTAAAGGACAAAATGTTCTCAAATTAAACTTTTTCAGTGATTCACGAACCCGGTTATGCAGCGGTCTACATGTTTATATTATTCATTAATCTGGCGACAAGCTCAAGCATCTTTAAAATATTATTTGGCGAAGGCAAACGACCGGGCAAGCCACAATGTTATTTTAAATTTTCAACAGCATTTGGGGATTCAGGAAGAAATTGAACCATACCATAGAGTCAATTTTAACCCCTAAAATCTGTATCCACATTAATCCGGACACCTTCAAATCATTGCAACTTTTGAAATATTGCACATAGGAATGATTTTTTTTACTGTGCTATAGCTGGGAGTCTATGATGAAGAAGACTATGATTGATGGTTACTTTTTCATGTTTAGTATTCAAGATGGCGACGAAAGAGAAACAAGTGTGCGAGCGAATTTTGTACGGGCGTTCGGCAAACCCTGACTTGTCAATACGGGACCTTGCAAAAACATTGAATTTGCCTAAATCCACTGTTCACGATGTGCTCAAATCATTTTCGGAACGTTTGACGGTGGAGAGGAAACCGAGAAAAGACAAAAACATTGGACGCGCTGATCCTATCATGGACGGAAAGGCGAAAAAGATATTAACGAAAAATCCAAAATTCTCCATTCGAACGGTGGCTCGTAAAATAGGGATGTCGCCTGGTTTTGTCAAAAAATTAAAACAACGTTTCAGACTTAAGTCGTATAAAGTAAAAACAGTTCCAAATCGCAACGTCAAACAGAACTTGGCAATAAAATCACGGACCCGACGTTTGTACTGCGAATTTTTGACGAAGTTTTCATGCGTTGTTATGAACGATGAAACTTATGTCCTGGAGGATTTCAAGCAGCTTCCAGGGCTGGTTTTTTATTCTGCTATGGCCAGAAATGCTACAGTTGAGCATTTCAGAAAGAAGAAGGCATCGAAATTTTCCAAAAAATACCTTGTGTGGAAAGCAATTTGCACGTGTGGCAAAAAGAGTAAATCTTTCGTCACTACAGGCACAATCAACAGGGAGATCTATCAGGAAGAGTGTCTGCAGAAGCGATTGCTATCCTTCATCAAAAGTCACAAAGAAAAACCTTTGTTCTGGCCCGATTTGGCATCATGCCACTATGCTGAAACTGTGATGGAATGGTACTAAGCAAATCAAGTGAACATTGTACCAAAAACCTCAAACCCGCCAAATTGCCCAGACAACCAATCGAGAGATATTGGCCTCTGATAAAGCGGAAGCTTTCTGGAAAGAAGCAAAGAAAACGGCTTCTACGATTTCTGCAGAGTCTGTACAAACCCTAATGGACGAAGTTAAGCGCAAAGTTCGAAAATTTTATGCAAATACCGAAAAACTATGTTTTCTCTTCACGAATTGTTAAAACACATCCCATGAATCTGAAATAAACAACTACGACGGAAATATAATGCGAAATTTATGTTTTATTCATGTTTTGAGGTGTCCGGATTATTGCGGACCTTACAATCTATGGCCCTCAAGAGTCCGATCTTTATTTTTTCTGACCTTAACTAGAACTAGATCCTCGAAGAAACTGGCATCGAGAAGCATTTATATTTGCATTGCTACTCTTAAACATCGTTTTGTGTACCTCAACTTAGTTTTACGTCATGTCATGTAAGGTAATATTTCGAGTTTTTATAGTCTTGTAAATTTGAGTACAGATACGAATTTCAGTCAAACGGTCCGCTCCATTTATGTGCATCCAAATAGACTTAAATTTACATGATCTTGTCTAAGATTATACATCATGCAACATTATTCAATACTGCAGACTTGATTCAAGCGATATCCAGCTTAAATTTACCCGAAAGATCCAAATCTAGCATTTATCTGTGTACAAAGACAACAATCCACATCTCAAACGATCACATTTTCTATGTTTGAAACCATTGTGTATTGGATAAAATCGAACACTCATGTGTTACTTGTTTTACCACCATCAAATGTTGGAAATGGCACCTAGAGCATCCATGTTGTAGGTTCAAATCAGTAATAATTTTTCGTTTTAATTCGGTTATAATATTTCTGTATTCATCTCTTTGGAACTAAATTTGCTCAATCAAGGTTGCTTGAACCCAGCGCGAACACTATTGCCAACCCAATCCTCTTATCTAATTCAAGCAATTGCTTGTGAAAACTCGGAGGATACCTCGGCATCTAATAAATAAAACGTCACGTCCACACCTTTCGACTTGAATTTGGACGGAGCTAGCGCTGATATTGGATTATTTGAAATCACCAGTTTTTACACATTGCGGATGAATGTTAGTCCCAAGCATCAACTATTGGTTGTTGGTGTAATTACAGCTAATCTGCCAACAATGGAGAAGCAACCGTGGACGGTCAATCATGCTCATGCCCACGTTCAAAAAATTAAATTGTATATCAGTTGGAAGTTTATTTGGGAATTATTTTCATTATCCTTCACTAAACTTCCCTCGTATAGTGAAAAGGTTCAATCCTAGCGTCTGACCCAAAATCTTCTTAAGAAAACCTCCTGTTATCTGATTTTCTTTAAAAAAAAAAGAGCTTTTTGATCGATAGGATGTGCGGATTCTGTATCAAAAAAGAAAAAGAAGAAGATGTGGTCAAATATTGGAAGGCGCTTTCTCGTGAATTGAACATCCAACCAGCAATACTCGGTTAGGGGACGGATTGACAGGCATTCATTCATTGATCTTCTTATGCTCAAATTAACGGTTTCTTGTGTAGGTCAGCCCTTGTCAAAGCCTACAGACAATTGATTGTGCCATGTCATCGACAGCAGCATGTAATACCCCGACAAGGGAAAAAATACCGTTTGCTGTCGGGTTATTTCTATTTTCTAACCATCTATCTGCCAATTGGTTATCGCCAGAAGAATCAATACCTATATAACCACAGAAGGAAAAAAATGTCAATTACTGTCGACGTTGACATATCCTTTCAGATTTAATTTTTTTTTGCTGATCCAATCTACCCACGCAGGCTTTAATCACAAAATTCGGGTCAGGATCCGTGCCATGTGCCACCACACCATCGGGAAGCGTTGGTGTGTGATGAAAATTAATGAGAGTTGGGATTTTTTGTTCGTCAACTTTCCCCCTTGTGTCGTACCAGTATAATCAGAAGGAGAAAACAAATGGCCACAATCTCCTCCCGGCATTTGAGACCATCGCCGCCAGTGGAAGTGGTGGTTGCTAGGCGGAGAACCAGCGGCCAAAACACTGTCCACTTGTCAGTTGTTAAGTAGCTCTCTACAACTAGCGGCCCTTATTTGTTGTGGTTGCGTTGCGGTGACGTCGTCGTTGTCGTCGGCGGTCGTTGGTCGGCGGTCTACCGTTGCGCATCTACTTTGCATAAGAATGAAACGACGCATATAGGGCATTCGTTCGGAGGACTTTGACCGCAAGAATCGGTCTGCAGTTGGTGAAAAGTGGAAGAGATTCATTACGTAAAGCCATCGTAGGCACATAACCATAAACTCCTCTTACCATGAATTCCAACGAAAAGTTATCAAACGTGTTTGTTGACCGTTCAACCATATCAAGTTCACGAGTATGTCATACTCAGGATAGAACGTTTATCATGTTGATTCATGGCGATGGCTTCATTCAGATGCGTGACATATTTGGTTCCAGTATCTTTTTTGGGTCTCACATGAGTTGTTATTGGCCAATTGTTACTCTAGTTTTGTGGCTCGAAGTTTACAAGTAATATTCTGACAAGATGCTTTCTTCTTCATTAAAAGCAAAAAATAACGATGTTTCCCACATTCAAAGCCCACGAAACGATCTGACGTTTGAAGAAAATAATAATTATCTCAAACCCATCGATTTCGGTTTTTTAATTGTCTTCACTAGTTTCGATTGTATCGTGGTCAAGACATTTAATTGTCTTCTATGATTCTTTTGCAATAGAAATGAGACTCAAAGTTAATTTTTTCTAACTTTTAGCATTCCTACGCAAACGAAAACCTACACTTCCTTACAGAAATACATCCTTTGCAATCGCAATAATCAAACCGTGGTAGAATAAAAAGAATAATTCTTCTTCCATCAAAATTGTTCCACTCTAATGAACACACATTCCCACTTTGAATTTTCCGCGGAAGTTGCCAGGAACTTTACCCGACTTGCCGACAATCATCTTCAATTGGAGCAAAGCGTATCTCAGTGCACGTACCTTGTTGTTGCCTTTATACCTAGATAGCAATACATACATATATGACTGAACATCGAACGCGGGATCGAAGCAGGCGAAACGAGTTGCGAATCACGGAGGCGGGCAAGAAGATGAAGCGCAGTCAAGCAATTGCTAATAACTGCCTTCTGAAGTTTGGCATTACGCAATCGGCGAAGTGTGCACGGCGTTTGTAATTAAATTCAGCGCCTACAGCGGCAAATTAGAATACAGCGGATTCTGCAAACAGTCATGTTTTCATAGTCGACTGGAATTGCAATTTGTGCGTGCGTTTTGGAGATGCGTTGGTAAATTGGCGGTTATCGAAACTGGTTTGCGGATTGATCGACAGGCTGTGAGGCTGATTACGAAGACCTTCTTTCATCCCGTTCTGGCGTTGCCGCCGTTCTTGGAATTTGGTGGGAAAATTGGTGATTCGGTTTTCTGCGTAATGATTGGTTGGTTGGGTGATTTTATTCTATGAGATTTAATTTTTATGTTTGTCTTCAAGAATTTGTTTATTATTTTTCTTTATAAAACTTTGAACGGTTCAAATGTCATAGGATAGTTCAAACACTGTTATGAATTACAGCATATTTCAACTATGTATTATAGTGAACTAGATTCACTGCGATTTCAACGACGGTTGACGGTTGACATAACCCGCCCGACGCTTGCATTGAGGCTTGCGATCCGTCGACAAAGTTTCTCTGTACTTTTTCAAAACACGCCACACGGTATTTCGGGGAAACACCAACACATAGTTTACAAATCCGACCACTAGGGTCGCTGTAAGAAGCCAAAATGATTGTTCCAATACTAAATGGGCCACAGTTTATAACACTAGCAAAGCGAAAGAAATTAGAGCAACGATTTTTTGTAAGGAGCTTCGCAAACAGCATTGAGTTTGATTTCCGAGCCAGTCTAGGATTTTTTTCGAGTGGGACATGTTCTCGAATTACCTGGGATAGGGATATCAATGTAAATGTTAAACTAGGTCGGCGGTTGGACCTGTGCTTTGGTGGCAGCGCTTTACAATGGCCTCGGTAGGACCGAATCGACTTTGTGGCAGATAGGATTGGATTCTTTTGATAATGTGGATAATGATATGAGAGAAATTTCTTGTTCGCTGGGAATATCCACGAATACTTCAATCATCTAAACCAAGAGCTTTTTTACACCGCTGTTAGTTCGTGTTTATGCAAAATCTGTTTGAATGTTGTTCAGTAATTTATATTATAGATAAATCATCCAGCTCAAACCTTTGCAGGGGTAGTTGGGGGGACCGTCAAAATAATAATAATAATAATAATAAACAACCGTGTGCTTCCACCGAATCCGATTTTTCATTATTTGTTTGCCTCTGTTCGGTACATGAACCACTGCGACCAGTAATTTGATCTACATTAGTTTAACTCGTATCCTTTATTTAGTGCATGCCGAGTCATTTCATCACTATTAAAAAATGATGAAGTATTTGGTGTTTACTATTGTCATTTTTTATTTTGTTGGCAAAGAATCGTTTTTTATTGAAAGTTTCCGCTATTTAAACCCTTTGAGGAGTGAGAGCACCTTTCAAAGTCGCGCCCCCTTATCAGTCAAACCCAGACTCATTGCAAGAAAACAAACAATGACTCCGATACTGACCATCTATCAGAATCCTAGTCATAACCAATTCAAACTATAGAAAATAAGAATTCACAAAAATGAAGACTTAATACAAGCTCATTCTCCGTGGCTCAATCCGAGTATTGTAACTTTTCACAAGACATAAAATGTAATAAGGACTTTAAATACCCAAAAAGAAATATGTTCCCTTGTTTAGATCTGATACCTCGTAACGCACCACGAAGAGGATTTTGCATTACACAGGTAGTTCAATCAATTCATCGGGTAGAGCGTTACTTCGTCGTAATCACCAATTTCCTTTCTATTGCAGAGAAAACATCAAACACTAATCGGAAAAATAGAAACTTTTATTCCACTCCCATCGGAATTTGTTATACAATTTTATATATGTTGCCTCACTGAATCCATTTATGAGATCAAAATTGCTGTTATTCTACACGTCCAGTTTTTGAGAAAACTAAGATTTTTAATCACAAAAACGCGTATTTCCTACGAAATATGATTTATCGGTTTAACTAGAATATTGTCTCCACTCTTGGAATGGTGGGCTTGGATTTTATGTACTGGACCTTCCTGAATCCATTTGTGAACACAGGTTTTTCCCTTTTATCTACAAATTCCCTTTTTTGGAAACTTGAATTTCGGCTCCGCCCTGTTAATGATGGGCTTGAACTTTATGAAATGGACATCCCTGAATTCACTCGGGATCAAAGATTTTTCCTTACACCTAAAATGGATGAAAAAAAACAGGCTTCTATTCACAAAATTATACAAAACGTTTACCGAATGCATTGAAAAATGGACGGGTTTTAGCGAATTTTCAAACGATTACCCTGTCACCCGATGTTGAATGCAAATTTGCATCGCCAACCTTGTTGCGTACAGAAGGAAAATAGCTTCGTTTTCAGTTAAATTGCAAATGCCATGACGAAAATAGTCAAGCAACTACACTCGATCGTTAGTTTGTACTGTCATGTCTTCCTCGGACCAAAGAAGTTGGATAAGCACGCCGTATATAGCCGATCTGGCATTCACAAAATTCTTTCCCTTCAGAAGAAAGGCGACAGTAATGCAGCCTCGGCCCATTATGCCGAGAGATCACTGGAGGAGATGGACCGGCTGAAGATATACGTTGCACCGGAGACCATAAACCCTTCCAACCGACCGGCAAACCCGGAGACCACAAACCGTTCCAAGTAACCGACCAGAAAATTGTTGGGTGAACCTCAAACGAATGATCTACTCGACCTTTTAGCACTCACGCCAATTTTTTGTGACACGAACCCTCGCGCGTTGTACTTTTTACAACACAATCCTTTCCGGAATATCTCGTGATACGAATCACGTAGGATGTTTCTGTACTCAGTAATGTAATTCAGTAGGTCAAGGCCTTTTCATTGGCAAACAGTTTAGGATTCTCTCACTACGTGGCGCTAGTGTGCTAATTATTTTCAGGAATATGCCATATCTTGGTATTTTGACCAGATAGAACGTTTCTGTTTTTGACAATGTTGTTCAGTGAAACAAACACTTTTGAATGATGGCCACTAGTTCACAATCTTTCTGCTGGCGCTGGTGTGCTAAACATGCTGTATCTTGATATCCTGACCAATACAATGTTGTTCAGTAGGTCAAGGCCTTTTGAATGGTGACTAGCATTTCAAAATTGCGTGCTGAGTAATTTACTGAATGAATACTCTGCTGTCAATGCTGTCCGAGCGCTCCTTTCCGGTAAGCACGAAATTCAAAACGGTTTTCATTATTGATATAATTTCTAACATGCGTTACATTACATTATTACGTTACATTATTTTATAGCACACACGCAAATAAGAAACACCATTTGAGTAAATAAAGTTTCCTTAGTCAGGTTATTGACGTTGATGGCAAAAGCTGGACAAGGACTGTCGGAATCCAACGATGGTCTTCATTTATATGTCCGAGAAATGAAAAGCAAATAATCTTTCTACATTCACTTTCTCACGAAAAACCTCATACAAACCTCACACCGCCGTCAATGCTTATGCTGTCAATGATAACAAAGTTATAGCCACAATACTGCATCAACTTTAGCACCAGCATCAACTTTGAAATTATTGAAAATTGATAGACTGACGCAACGTCGATGTGAAGTCACCAAGTAGAGATGTCGGTGGAAAAGAAACTTGACACGGCGCAACCCCTCCGTAAAAAATGACGATGACTTACTATTGTGGCTCCAGCTGAAGGCTTTTTGACGGATACACTGAATTCTGTTTTACACTATTTCGATTTGGAGTTTCATGCAGGACAGATAACATTTTTTTTAATATCAGCTGATTTTTTTTTAAATTTTTTGTGATTTTTTGAAACATGTTGCCCTTGCTTTTTGTTGAAGATTGGGATCACACAGTCAAAAAGGGAGGCCAAAGAAATTGTAAAAAATAGAACAGAGTGTAATTACTTTCCTCTATCTTATACATAAGGCCCAACATATTTTTTGTTTTCGCACGGAATCCATTCCCTCTCGCTCAAGTAAATTATCTGAATAGGCTATATCTTGGGGTCCTTGCCATATAGACCATTTCTGTTTTTAAAACGTTGATCAGTTAGCCACGCCCTCTTAGTTGGTTTTTTTATTGGATAGTTCAGATTTTTTGTTTTCGCTATGCGGCGCTAGTATGTGACTGAATTACCAGCATATGCTATATCTTAAGATCCTAACTATATGAACAGAGCATTTATTCTGTTCTCGAAATCTCGAAACAAAGTACAGAACAGAAGAAGCCAGCAGCAACAAGGGCCCGGAAATTGTATTCGCGTCATTTGCGGCGTCCGGATGCATGCGTTTTGATGGATGATGAGACCTATGTAAAGAGGACTCAAAAACGATTCCAGATCCACAATACTTCACTGCCGTCGTTGGGGAGGATGTGAGCGATGCGGACAGGTCGATTCAAGTGGAGAAATTCGGTCAAAAGGTACTGGTATGGCAAGCAATATGTTCCTGTGGTTTGAAGTCAACCATTTTTTACACTTCCGGAACTATAAATGCGGAAATCTATCGATCTGAGTGTCTCCAGAAGAGATTGTTGCCTTTATATAAGAAGCATAGTACACCTCCACTGTTTTGGCCGGATTAAACGTCGGCTCACTATGCCAAAACCACTCTCAATTGGCTTGCGGAAAAGGGTATAGATTTCGTTGAGAAAAATATCAATCCACCAAATTGCCCTCAGCTTCGACCCATCAAACGTTACTGGGCAATCGTGAAGAGGGTCTTCAAGAAGACTGGTTAGGCAGCTGGGAACATGCAGGAGTTGTAAAAAAATTGGGCTCAAGCGTCCAAAAAATGCGATGCAGCACTTGTCCGGAACTTGATGAAGAGCACTCGATCCAAAGTTCGAAAATTCGTGAAGGAATTACTTAAATTTCATCCGGTCTTCATTATGTTCAAGTTTAACCTCGTACAGTAAAGGATCAATTTTTTGTATGAATAAAATATCGGTTTTCAACATAATTTGAAAGAAAGTTTGTGGATAGCTTATTTTCGATACACTCCTTACTCTTCATTCGTCCTCTCTTCCTTATGCTGTGAATTTTACTATATTATCATATCTCTGTTTCCATCCATAGCAACGCATATTTGTTTTTCAGAACATGAATGAACATCACAGAAGAAGAATAGTGCGATAAAAAGTATACTAACGTTGCATACTTGGATTGTTCAGTGTAGAAGGTTTTTGTCATTGAAAAAGTTGTACAGTAGGTCAAGACGTCGCGTTGAGAGAAAATCGTCTACTTCTTTCCATCAAACTAATGGCGCCGAACTACTGAATCACTATGTGAAAGACAAGAACCTTCCAAATGGACTGGATAAGAAAGTATATTTTGTTCAAGAAACTCACTTGAACACTAGCGCCGTGTAGTGAGAAAATACAGAACTATTAATAACCGACGAAAAACCCACTGAACATTTAGTAGCACACTAGCGCCTCGTAGGGATAAAATTCTTACCTAATAGCCAACAACGAAAACGCTTTGGTCTACTGGAGCTTTTGTCAAAGACAGAAACCGTTAGGATGGTCAGGATTACAAGATATATCAAGTTGGATCCATTTATATCAAACATGATACACTGCTTATTTTATTTACTCGGACTCGTCTCGCAATATTGTATTATACCGCACTATTTGAGGATTTTTTGTTATCAAGAAATTCACTGTTTGGTACAGAACGAGTTTCTCGAGAAAGGCACCTTGGTTTAACATTGACAGGAGCTTCATGTGTTGCTCAAAGTACAACAGCACGAGTGCTAAAAGGTTGAATAAATTCAATAACAATTTCGTGGCCAATATGGGGGAGCAACTGATTGCTAAAACCACGAAAGTGCTGAATGGTACTACAACATCGATCTTTTCATCGTCCATGGCTTAGCTTTCAGCTAGCTGCCGTAAGATCTCCCGGCAGAGCGTCGAAGCATCATTGTAGATGGTTTGATAAACGAAGTATTTAAGGAAAATTATTCCGGCTGTATTATACTTACACATTTTTTTTTCTTCGTCCCTGAAATCTTTCGTTTTTTAACGCATACGTTCTAAACTATTAAAAACTTTTGATAATATGCATGATAACTTAGCTTAGACAATTAGGAAAAAAATCTCTGGAAACAACGCAGAAAATCTTAAATTAATATGGTCTTTGTAACTTTTTATCAACATTACTCAAATCAGTTTGTTGGAACTTATCTAGACAGAAAAAAACCGCATAGAAATTAATGACATCAGTCAATATTTGCAATTTGTTGACCAATATTTTGAATGTTTGTTTTGAATGCAACTGAATGCCTGATGAATAAAGTTATTATTCTAGTGGCGAAACATACATTGTTGTTATCAGAATAACCTATAATCATTCAATGAATTCACATAATCATATCCCATCAAGATTATTGTTGATCTCAAAGACATTTTGTTATTCAATGTTGCCCCGTTTTACGGTTCTCCAGAAATATCCTGAGATGATATTTTAAGTGCTATATTTTTGTGTAGCTGTTGTACGGGTCCAAACCACTATTGATTGGTTAAGGCTAGTGGCAATGTTTGTATACCAAAGTACGCGTCTTTAAAATTTCTAAAACTCGTTGGAATACAACTGTACGGTGGGAATTAATATAAAATATTAAGGCAAAAAAACTTTTTTTTATGGTACACCCTAAGTTGTTGAGGGAAAATTGCTCTAAATCGGTCAATTTTTAGGCTACAAAAAATATAATAAATAAAAATTCCATGAAATTTTTTGCACTACAACTTTGCCAAAGAGAATAAACGTCTATTTCTCGAAATAAGAAAGTTAGGTTTTGTATTTCCGTGAAAATGGGGACCACTCTAATTTTAATCAACATAAAAAAAGGGCCTTAGTGATACAAACCATGTTGTAGAACATTACTTTGCTGTGAAGTTTCAAGTTTAGGCACTGGGAGCATGTTTCCTCGTAAATTCGTGATCTGGACCATAGTGCACTGTGCACTCGGCTAATCTCTATGTTATTTTGGTGAAACGCAAACGCCTACGATATCCACAATTGATTCGATCTCTAAGACTACACAGATATTGCAGATCTTGTCATTCAGGTACCAAGGTGAAACGACTGTATCCCCACAACTCTTTGACTAATGTTAATTTAAACAGTTAACTCGCAAAAAGAAACTTCCTAACCAACCCAATACAAACTTCCAGAAGTTCTTGATAATTAGCATAACGGACTAGAGGTTTGAGATACCAAATATATGCTGTTGTAAATGTAGCATCCGGAACGTGACCTTAAGTGTGACAGTATTTATTAGTTTCGGTTACAAATTAGGCTTTAACAATACTTCAAATAGAATATACCATTGTCCTTTTTTCTTAGCGTTTCAAGCTTATTGCTTTCGCATTAGTATTCTAAGTGCCCTTCCACAGTTATTAATTAAAAGCTTTTGAAACCAGGTATCATTTTTGCATTAGTATGACTGTGTGGCAAATACAATGATACCCCATTCCCAAGGAGTCGAGAAATTTTCCTTAACGAACAGACCGGGAATCGAACCCAGTCACCTCCAGCATTGTGTTGCTTTATAGCCGCGCCATTTTCAACTGAGCTAAGAGATGACCCATTGAGCCCTTTTATGCTTGGGTTTCAAAATATTTACGTGTAACAAAGGTTATGTCACTCGTAATTTTTATTATTTGTAAGAGGGTAATTTCCATCTCATTGAGCAATAATCGATGAATAATGTAGTATAATTTTGACCGATTTCTGATCAATCTTCTCCATGAAGCGTGTTTTGATACATACTAATGGTTTGTTCAGCCTTTGAATCGTTTTATCTTTCAGCAATAACAAAACAAATCACCCCTCAGTCTGATTGCACATTAGACATCAAAATATAAACAAATCTGTCTCGAACATCTGTTATGCAAGCTATTGGTAGCCACAAAAAAAATCTGCTATCATTTTAAAAATTTATTCCGTTGCAATAAATGATTGTCATCACTTCTAAAATGGGAACTGTCTAGAAACAGCGAGAAAACAACATACACGCGACAATCGTATGCACATATCAGCTGAAGGCAAAAAAAAAATATTGATGAAGCGCATACACCATCGGACCGACTGCAACTCTGCAACTGAGGAGAACCGCAGAAATCAGCATCAGTGTCAACATTCGGTGTTGCGGACTAATCAATTGAATAAAATTTAAATCGAGAGTAGAAGATAGGTCGTCCTCTACGACTTCATCGACGATGACGATGACGACGACGGCGACGAAGACGGCAAGCTTTCCAGCCAAGTCAAGCAGTCTGACCGAAAGTATAGACCAATAAATTTGCTTTATTGAACTACTAACAGACAGGTCGTGGAGAACATTGGATAGGGTGTGGAATTGATTTGCACCGAACAAATTTGCAATGCTTCGGGATAGGTGTTGTCGGTTCTGATAATTTCTATCTTCTCTCGAAGGCAGATCACATTGTGAAGTATGGGTTTCATTTGTTTTCTGAGGAATGGTGTTGATTGATTTATTATGGGTGAATACGAATTTGCTCTATGGGCTCTACCACTATGAAAACAAATGCTTTCCAGTAACGTGAAACATTTACATCTCATGGACCAAATAGACTTCATTTACATCCTGCCGCCTTAAAATTGATTGATTCTGCGTTGTTTCAATAACAAGTGTTAATATTTATCAAAGGAAACCAACGCCGAAGGCTTCAATATGTGACCCACTTTTGAGCCAATGTCATTGAGTTGGAGTCTAGCAGCTGAAACTTCTGCCTATATTTGCCCTAGTGCTGCCTGCATCAGTCCCATGGAACAAACGATCAAAAACAGTGAATTTGAATTTATTCATTTCGCTAATTTGCAACTGCTTACCTTAAATAGTTGATGGCTTGTTAAACATACGAATTCCACGCGCGAGCTGCTAAACCTCTCGGATCGAGCTGGCTTGGTGCAACAAGTTTTCAACCGTTCAATGACACAATCAGAATTTTGCAACCAACCACCGGTTCGTCACACACGGGTTTCGCGTTTTCGCATTTATTGAGGGTACCCACCACCAGACAACATTTCATTTCATTTTAGTTATTTATTTATTATTTTTGTTTTCGGAAGGAACTTGCTAAACAAGTGATACATAGCACGTTCGTGTGGTGTGGTACGACTTGCTCGGTTTTGGACCGCTGAAAGCTTGCCGGTAGAAGAGAACGAGGAGCGTTCTCCTGTGCTTGTATCGTCGTCGACGTTATGATATGGAGGCATGACATTGCTACCGTTGGCAAGAGCTGTCTAAACTACACATACCAACTTGAAGCGTGGAATTAATCATCAGAAGAACGCACGAAACACGTACGTGGTCGATGTTGGTATGTAGTTTTGGAGTTCCAAACACAAATCTTTCGAGTGCACAAGAACTCAGAATCTCGTCGCTATGCTTCGGGGGAACGGTGGGATCAGGAGTTCTGGACGCGCAGGGCATAATTATTCCAATTTAGCCGAAGAAACGAGAAATGAATCTTCCGAACAACAACAATCTCACCGTGTCGCGTCTCCTCAGCATGGTGCTGCTGCTGCTGCTGCTGGGAGCAATCAAACAACAAAAGCTTCGTATTTTTGAGACGCAAAAAGAGCTCACTCTGGCTACCACCTCACCGAGGAAGGACGCAGCGCGTATCTCAAAAGGCGAAAATATGCCTAATAAGAGAATATTATACATTCTCGACGCTCGCGGATCACTCCGTGTATAGTCAATTATCATATTCTTCTGACGCAAACCACTCTGGTCAGGCCCGGTCCAGTATCTTTCTGCCATCTACTTCCCCTCCGAAATCGCCACAACTGGAGGTCTTTATAAAAGTACAGAGCAGTTTTTCGTGGAATTTCATCGAAAATTCGTTCTGCTATCCCACCAAGGTCCCTTGCGTTTGGTATTTAAGGGATATTTACCCAGGGTTCAATGTATCTTTCTAATGACAGGGACAAGCACCGACGCGAGCGCAGCTCGGTAGGGTTGGATGCACTTTTTTTGCATTCCAGAAGCGAGATGAAGTCATGTTGGCTTGAGAGGAGTTTGGTTTATATATGAGGTTGGAAGGTATATCCCGAATAAAAAATGACAAAGCAAAAAAAATATGATTATAAATGAAACAATAAAATGGTTTATAGTATTATTTTTCTCGAGCAAATGTGATCAAATTCAAGTAGATACTATTGTTTTAATTTTAAATGAATATTAAAATGGTTTTTGCCACATAATAAACAATGATCTAATTGCTGAAACAATTTGCAAATTTTACCAATACAATGCATTCTCAATGGCAGTGTAATGGATCATAATAGAAATTAGTTGATTTAGTTGTTATTGTTTTTCAAACTTATTTTTTTTATGAAGGTTTACCGGCGGGACGCTGAATAGAATAGATACTTCTACGCTAGGACGTTGCGTAAATCCTTTCGTATTATTTTGCCAACCGTACACGGACCACGTCGTCCAAGAAGACACTGTTGCAAATGATTCGGAAGGTGTCACGTTTGAGAATTTTGAGTCCTTTCATCTGTTTTTTCAATTGTGTTTCCATTATTTTGAATGTCAATGTAAAGTTTGCAAGTTCAATAAGGCGCTTCGTAATTTCTTTATTTTTTTGTAGTGTGTTCCTTTGGTGTGTCATTTAATGTGCTCTGAGAGTCTTCCGGAGCAGTTTTCTCGAACCAAAAATAAAAAGTTATTGTTATTGTACCTTGTGCGTTAGAATGATATAACTTAACTCCTTTCAAAGCATTTTACCAGCCGTGCAAGGATCATGTCGTCCATTTAGACTGTTGGCACTGCCTCAAAAGCTGTTAAATTTTCAAGTTCGCTTTCCTTTTCCATCAGTCTTGTCCATGTCAACTGTTTTGTATGGCGTCGTGTCGTCTTGTTGTCTCTTTATTATTTAGTTAGTCAGTGTCACTTTTTTTCATGTTTTTTCCAGTCTTTTGAGGTTTGTTAATTTCTTCATCATCTGCTTGCCTAGAGCCTCTGTGTTAAGAATGAATGTCTCAATGTCTAGCAATATGCAGTTTTGCCATGAACATGCGGGTGGTACTTTAGTTCTAGGGCTATTTTTAGTATACTTCCGTGATCACTTCTATTTGAAAATGTATCGAAAATAGTTCAGCTAAGCAGTTCTAATTATCTTGTTAATGGTTCTGTTGTTAAGCCAATTCGATGCAATATGTGGATTTTCTCTTTCTTCTACGACGTTATTATTTGCGCCATCGTGATTTGAGTAGTTTTTTTGAATTACATCTTCTGCTTGCTCTGTTGAGTTAATGCATCACCGTTTCTTCAAAACTAGAATGTTCCTAGAATTTTTTAAGCAAAATCGCCTCACGCTTGAAGAACTCGACAAGAGTATAGCATCTAGGGTAACCATTCCCATTTTCATCTCATTTCTGATGTCGTACTTTTTATTCATTAATAACTTTGATTATTTTGATCTGTTGTTGAAAGAAAGCTACAAATATAATCAATTGTTGGATACATCAAACCTACATTTCAGATAAATATGTGTAATGGATCATTACATGAAAAAAGGGTGTTTCGATCAAAATTTGGTTGACTTAAACTTGACGCATTTCCTTTCATCGTGCATTAAAAAAATTGGCGAAATCAACTGTAACCAACGTATTAAAAGTGTTCGGTGAACGAACTGGTGAACGGTCGACAAAGACAGCCAGGAAAGTTGGATGTGGGGGAAATCGAAGACCGGAGGCCACAATGACGACGCTGTTTCGAGCGGAACCCCAACTTCTCCGTTCGAAATGTCGCAAAGAAGCTTGGAGTGGCACCATCAACCGTGGATTGGATAGAGCTAAAAAACGAGCTGGACTGTCGACTTACAAATCGTGACGATAAACAAATCACGGCGGTCAAAGCACGATCGCGAAAGTTGTACACGACTACTTTAAACAGCTTCCTGGACAGGAATTTTATACGGCAACCGGACGGAGAAAGGTGGCAAATATTTTTAAGCACATTAAACTGTCAAAGTTCGCGAAGAAATATCAGGTAAGGCAGGCCATCTGTACCTGTGACTTGAAGAGCAACGTTTACATTGCTACCGAACCGTCAATCAGGATATTTTTCTAAGCGAGTGCCTACAAGAACCTCTAAGGCCTGTACTAAAAAATAATGCACCAGACTAAAGTGTTCGCCAAACATTTATTTTAAGTCAGATTATCTCTAACACTTTTCTTCAACTCCAGCTCGTTCTTAAGCACCTTGGACGATTTTAAGACTTTGGCCTTCATCATGGCCCAACATCTTGTAACACGTGGAACCATTATCCGACATGAATGGTGGTTCTTCTCCAAATCGACTGACCAGATCAAATTTATCCGAGACAGCTTTCACCGCTCTTGACTTTATTCCAACCACCGGCTTATGCGCCACCTCTAACGAGGACCGGTCGTCACTTTGTAGTTGCCCGGCATGAGACCTTACCCAGGGTAAGCTCCATTATCCTTAAAAAGGGTCAGAAAGCGGTTAAGCAGCTCTTAAACTAAGCTACACTAGACTCACAGAGCGCATCATTGCAAATGTCCAACATCTACAACTCGACCTGAACATGCATTTAGCAAAGATTCCCTTCAAAGTTTAGTTTCATCATCATCGGATGCTTTCCCCCGTTGACGCTACGAGCGGCACAATCGCAAGATGGAACTGAAGCTTCCCACCACTGTTCAAGATTGGATAAAAGCATCTATACAACGAACGCGCAAAAGGGAAATCTCTCAAGTAATAACCATCGTAATTTAACAGCGGATAGGTAATCAAACAGGGATGTATTCTTCGTGGATCTCGTTTACATTAATTCATATCTTCTTCCTATTCAATTGTACTATCTATCCCTAACTGTGCGTGTTTCTTAATCTTCTTGAAATTGCTGGCAGGCAAGGTTATTGTTTAACTTTGGGCGATCATGACGAAACAATAGATCGCCCGTCTCATGTGCACATGGACAAGAAATGAAACGAGCTCTTTTACTTACAGGCCTGCTTTGTTGGTTGCGCTGCGATGGATGTTGATAAGCTTCGGCGGTTTAAAAACTTGCTGATACGGTGGTGAAACGATGACGTAGAAGTGGTGAAGTGGCGACGTAGTGACGCTACTCTCTACGGTGCGCGTTGCCCCGGCTAACGCTGTACGCGGCAACTAGCAGGACGAAGTCGATTCTGTCGAAATGCGGATGGAATAGTTTTACCTTGCACTTCGATGGTCGTTACTCCAGGCCGTGGGGTTCCAGTGGGCCCGTTGGTCGGTTATTCGACGGTTTCACCAACGGAGAACTCGAAGGGTAACGGTGGCTACGGTTGTTTGAACTAAAGGTAGAAAGCCGTTGCACGGCTTTCTTTTCGCTCTTCTAGCTGATTATGTCACTCCTATCAACTTGCCTTCTAACCCAAACTTTGACCGCCTACCCAATGATATCCGCGAAACACTGGTAAGGCCACATTTCCTACTATACGTCGAGTCTCCAGGCAAATGAACGGGAAAAAGCGCGGGTCCTCAGATAAATAGCCCAAGGCACCTTGTCTACAGGAAATACGTCATACCTGAGCATATTGGAAAAGATGTTGAAGTTGCCTCATTTGGCATCATGCGTCTCGCTTTGCAGGTTGAAATAGATCTTGCCTTCCCACTTTCTCACGTTTTTTATGGACCCGAAGTGAATATAAATATATATTCATCTCAGCCGAACTAAATGAGTGATAGTCTTTCTCTCATGATTTTGTGATCGTGGCGCCAACTACCAATCTTTGAATGTTGCCTATCTAACAGGCGCGAATGTGTTTTGAACGCCAAGAGTATAACAGTTTACGTACTGATGATATTGTTTGGTTTTATGTTGAGCACATTAATTCTATCTATATTGACAAATACAGTTACGTACGCGAAGCGCATCTGTTACAATCTTTCCACCGGACGAATCTCTAGTGCATTTGGGGTGTTGGCGGTTTTTGGTACAAATACAACGTTATTGTCTCTGTACCAATCCAACGTCGCGCGTTATGGCATGATGCCAGGTCCGGCCAAAATAATGTCTCGCCTCCGTGGGGCCACAGGAAGGGCAAAGACGCTTCTGGAGGCACTCGGTGCGGTAAATTTCGTTGTTGATGGTGCCCGTTGTGATGTACGGTTTAGTCAGTTTACCGCATTGGCATATGGCCTGCCAGAGAAAATATTTTTTGGTGAATTTGTCCACTTTCTTCTTCCTTATGTCTTCCGGGACATCAAACCGTGATTTGGCAACGTAGAACTTCATCCCCAGTATCTGTTTTGAGTCTTGATGCAAGTTTCGTCATCCATAACCACACACATCGGTTTCGTTAACTACTCTCGATACAGCTTCCTTGCACGGGATTTGGCCACCGTGTTTTGTTGATCACGCCGGTTCGGTGCCTTGTGAACCTTGAATACACGAAGCCCAGCTTGTTTCATGTTTTGCTGAAAGACCCAGGCGGAACACATTGTCTCCAGCGCCGCGTCACGAATCGAAAGGTTCGGATTACACTTGAAGTAATCCACCACCTTCAGAGGGTCAGCTGTCTTCGATTTTCGTCCACTCCCAGCCCACCGCTCGGTCGTCGGGGGCTCCTTAAACGAGTTTACCTCCCAAGACACAGTTGTATGGGTGATTCCCAGGGGTCTTACGATCCATATCATGGTTCCAGTCAGATTTTCTATGACGGCGCGCAAAATTCTCCGGCGATTTTCTTCTTGTTTCGATGACATCTCAATAACCACTGAACCGATTGTTATGAAATTTTGCACATGTAAACAATTTACTCCAAACTAGATTTTCATCAATTTTTATCAACGAACAAAAAAGTTACACACGGATACAAATGGTACATTTTTTTCGAGTACAGGCCTCACAACATCTTGGCTCTATTAGACAACAATCAGATCATCGAAAGAAAGCCCGGTTCCGGACGGCCCTGGGTGACAAGAAGCTCAAAAGAATGCTGAAGAGGAAGACCGAGGGAAAAGTGGCTACATCGCTGCGTGCGCTTGGCTGGGAGGTCGGTTCAACCGGCCAAACAGTGAAAAAGTACCAGGCAAACATGAACATACATGTCAGCCAGCGGAAGTCGCGTCCACTGGTTTCGGAGCTGCAGGCAATGACGCAGCGGCAGCGGCTGAATAAGATGGTCAATTCGATTTTCCCGGTGAATCGCGACTTGGCGGTGGTGATGGACGACGAGACCTATCTCACCCTGGATGGCAACGACTCGCAGGGAACTTCGTATTTTACTTCCCCCACGGAGGAAGTGGTGAAGTTCATTTCACACACCAAGTTTCCCAAGACGGTGCTGCTGTGGCCGCTCTTCTTTCGCTCCGGACTGGCCGTGAACGGGGAAATTTATAGAACAAAATGCCTGCTGAAAGTTGCGTCGTTCATCAAGAAATAGCATAAGGGCGAAGACGCGTTGTTCTGGCCGGATCTGTCGTCGGCTCACTACTCGAAGCGATCGTTGGAGGAGATGGAGCGACGGAAAATCGATGTGGTACCCAAGTCGGCGAACCCACACAACGAGAATTTCTGGGCCAACCTGAAGCGCAAGATCTACTCCAACAATGTTGCAGCGAAAACTGAGGAGGAATTGATAAATAAAACGAATAAAGAACTCAAAAACATGCCTACACGCATGTCTTCGTCCGCCATGGCGGATGTTCCGGTTCACTGCCGGAAGGCCGCTCGCAAGGGCGTAGAATTTTTTGCAAGTAAGCTTAAATAAATACCTTTCATGAAAAATTTATCAAAAGCAATTATCTGTCTCTGCTTTTTTTATCACCATCCGAAAAATTGTTTACACTCCGCCCTATTGTTTACACTCAAACTTTGATAGTGATATCAGAAGCCATGACGAAAGCAGTGAGAACTTCCGTTCAATGTCATGTTCTAACTAAAGTCTGCTCTCCGGGATGAGGAAATTCACCATCGTGTCGATGGGATACATCAGATCCGGCTTCTTTAAGAATATTTCCTCACTAGACGGAGAAAAGATCCTCGCTAAGAAGCCTGGTTTTGGTCAATAACGGTACTGAGCTTCTGGAAAATCCAGCAGAAGCTGAAGCCCAACATCGAGGGAAAGGTGTCAAAATTCTACTGTGCCTTGGGACGATAGGTCAGTGCAACCGGAAAAACCGTCTAAAAGTCCAATTCATTGACAACGGAAGACGAGGAAGGGTAGATCTAGAAAATTGTCCCGGCGAAGCGTAATATGTGGATGGTGATGGACGATAAGACATATCAGACTCTGAATGGCAATGACTGACAGGGGACCAACTATTTCACGTCCCCGCCAAGTAGGTAAGTAGTGAGGTCTAGTATATCTTCCATACCAAGTATCTGAAGAAGGTTCTCCAGTGGATGACCATCAGTGAGAAAGGGAAGCCGAAGTCACTGTTCTTTTCTTTTTGTGAATGGGGAGATTTACAGTACCAAATGACTTCCAGAAGTAGCTGCCTGTATCGGTAAGTTCCATGCACTGAGAATTTATTTTCGTAAATTAGCTTTCACTCGTTTCGTGAACATGGATTTTGTACAGAAAAAAAATGTCTCGTACACTGTATGATACATTCATATTGCTTGTCATCTAACAACATGCTATCATTACACCTTTTTAGTCAAATGCACAAAATGAATTTCGTTAAGACCAGCCAATCGCTGCTTCTCTTCGATCGTACTAATAAGTGTGGATGTTCCTGCTGGGATGGGTGGGAATCACTAATTTATCCCAAAATAGAAATTAAACCCCTCATGCTCGTTAATCAAGTACCTTCTCACGAGTCAACATGGTTTAGTGAAATCAACCACGGACTCAATAGCAGCTTTTCCCGAAAATACAGGATCGAACTCCATGTCAGAAACACTGAAAAATAAAACTTCAGGTTGTTGCGCTTTTTATTTCAATTATATTTTGAGTCGATAAAGTTTCTTTTTTATTGGTAACAAATTATTCGTTGCGCTTTGTATTATTTTCGTACAATGATCGACAGTTGCACGTGTGACATTTAAAGCGAAGGTTGCTTCTTAAAAAGTGCAAATCAGTTTCGTTGCAGAAAAAAAACGAATAGATTTGTTAGTCCTACCTTCGATTTCGTAATATAAATAATAATTAATTTTCAGTGTGTGGAACTGCATCGGCCTTCTCCACCAAAGGTAGTAGTTGTCAGAGATGGATCGCCTAATACATAACTGTGGTACCAAAGAACGGAAATCCTCCAAACGTTTCTCAGCTGTGACAAATCGAAAATGTATGGGCCAACCTCAAACGCAGAATCCATGCCAACTATTTTGTGGCCAAATGTGAGTAGCAGTTGATCGAAAAAGTGAAGAAGGAAATGAGGCATCGTTCTTTTTCACAGACATAGCCAAGGTCCCGGCTAACTGCTGTAAGGTCGCTGTGGACGCATTTTTGTAAAATTGTTAATTAATGTGGATTGGAATAAAATTCACGTCAAAGATTTATGTTTCGTTGTGTTGCTAAAACTTCTTGCGAAGAATGTTTATTTTTAAGAGCAGACGTTGAATAAAAAAAAGTCCTCTGGTGCAAGCAACGTAAGGTAATAAGTCCAAATATTACTATATATTCTTGGAATGCATTACCGTGGAAACGCCGAGTAAATTCAACTTACTCAAAGGTAAACAAAATAAATTTCAAAACAAGAACTGAAATCATGTTCTCCTGAGATCGAGAAACCAACACAATTATAAAAACTGGTTTTCTTCAGCTTTCATTCTTCTCTATCGTTGAATGTTTTCAATCAAGTTGGGCATGTTTATTTATAACTTGCTTTGTTGATGTTCTTCTTCGGGAAAGTGTTTTAACTTCTAGTTCCGGTTCTATTATGAGCAGTTAATTTTGTTGCGTTGAGATCTCGAATCAGATAATATCATGAAACGTGGTGATGTTGTGCAGTGGAATGTGAAAGTGCCATAACAAATGAGAATTTACTTCAGTGGCCGAGAACTCAACCAAAGGGTTCTCTTAACAGGTTTTAACCCATTTCACAGTTTTGATGGGTTCTATTTTTATTGGCCCGTTTTGGATCACGGATTGATAACTTTTCGTCAATTCGTGATCAAAAGTGTTCCATAAATAAGTAAACTGAATTAAATCGCAGGTGGGAATGGTCATGATGAACGATTCTGGTTATTGACTTGCTCTTCTGTAAATATAGAAGTATATTTCATAGAATTATTCGATTCATGTGCATGTTGACGGCGCCTTTTGTCGACATTAAAGGCAGAGCCAAAACTTCGTTTGTTTTGTCGTGGTAAACCAAATACTATGTGGATGAAGAAAATCGACCAACAAGGCGGGCCTTTTACTCCTGTTTCATAAGGAACTATTTATTTTCGCTACTCGTAGCCCAATGAACGTTCTTGTTGTTTTTATCATCAACCTGTACTGCCATAACTGTCCCATGTATACAGAAACAGTGTATACCAGGAACCCCATATAACATGGGAAAATTATGCGCATAACGGCAGTGTACTGCTGTATGTCCCGTATATGTCACATTTAGAGAAACAATTACAGCAAGCATGTTACAAATATGTGACTTGGGACAGTGTATTACATGATTTCTCGAATATTTCATGACTAGGGCCTAAAAGCCAATTGTAAACAATGACTTTTAACGCCTAAAAGCCAATTGTAAACAATGACTCTCTAAGGAATCACAAGAATGTTACATCCAACTACATTGAATGGTAGATCAAATATTCCTCTACAAGACGCTGCTTTCGATTCGTAAGAGTGTTGTGAGATTCGTGAAAAATCTACGTTTAAATTCATTGTTTACAATTGGCTTTAGGCCCTAATCATGAATGTCTTGTTTGTGCTTTTTATTTCCGTGAATACCGTGAGCAAAAACTTCTTCTCAATGTAATACATAATTGGAAGCTGTCTTAAAACTGTTTGGCATCCCGAGCAAAGTTTTATACCAAATTGATAACAAAAGTTCTAATATTGCATAATTATCAGTGTTTGATCGACTAAATATGTTATCATTTAGGCTGAATAAAGCAGGCAACATAACAAGGAGTTGATAACAAATTAATGTTCGTTGAATATCACAATATTAACTCGTTTTGATTATCATCGGCCAGTTCGATTTGTGATAACAACCTTATTAGTGATATAAACTAAATTTCTTGAGATATTTTGCGAAATTATGTTATCATCATGATCATCAAATTCATATACTAAGAACTGAAGTTGTAGCTTCTGGGCAAAAAGCTCAATTTGCATTATACATCACATGCTGGTAATATTCAGCAGTTAGCGTCAGCATGCTGGTAGAATTCAGTTATGTTCGTACGAAAATCCGTTCTTAAAAAGTGTGATAACAGATGATAATAAAATTTGTCGAGTGTTTGATGATTCTAAAATTTGTTATGCATGATAACAAGACTGAGGATCAGAATGACATCTGAGATAACAAAACTTGTTACTTATGTGATATCAGTTTGTTATTTTACTTTGCTAGGGATCATTATAAAAAAAAGTGTCAACAGTGAATATAGAAAATAGGTTTGGCATCCCCGCAAACTTGTGGTTAAAATCCACAACTCTCACACTAAAATCACTAGTGCTATTCTCATCCTCAGACATGTCACTTATCGTCAAAGATTATAAATCGACTATAATGTAAGATAAATCAATATTTGGCCGGAGCTCTTGGCATTGAAGAGCAAGGAAACAGTTCAAAGATGAAACAAAACTTAACTTTAAAATGCACAGAAGGCAAGTATCCCCGCTGCACATCTCCTAGCTGCATGACGTAATGCAGTTTCATTATTTTTCAAAACAGTGAATCAAATCCTTCCAATCAAACAACAAAAGTTTTTCCACTCTTTCGTGATCATCGCGCGCAGCAGCACATATTCTGGGAAGCTTGTCCAAGTATAGAAACCAAAAGTAAATTTGTTTTCATGACGCTGCGTTTATTCTGTCTGATCCATAAATCTACCAACAAACACTATGGCTCCATCTTTCTCTTCTTCCCAGGCATACATTAGCTTCATTATCTCCGTGATAGCGTGTCATAATTAAAATTTTGGTTGATGCAAGAACTCACGAACACAACTACGACCCAAACCAGCTCTCAAACACCAAACCACCACATCGCCGTCAAAAAGAGGTTTATTTATTTATCCTTCCATTATCCTACACACATTGTAAATATCAAAATAACAATCAAAATAAAAGTACATGACCCGAAAAAAATAAATCCAAAATATTCAAAACCTGCAGACAAAACCCACAACAGCCCAATCCGTGTGTATGGGTTATTCCCGAGGCGCGTACACATGGACATGAAAGTAAAAACGAGAGTTATCGTTTCCGGCGACCGTGCACCCCACATTCCGCCGCCACCATGCCAACAAAGCCGGTCCGCGAGGCTTCACCCGTCTGCCCATATGGACGCGGTCGAGACGCGTAGACATGCGTCTACCTGTTTTTTTTCCCTTTATTTCTGTTGTTGGTGCCAACGCTGCTAGAAGTGTTAATTTTCGGCTGAAGTTTCGAGCCGGGGATCGAACAGCAACAGCATCAACAGAAAAAAAAAGCGAAAAAAGGCACGAGGCAGCAGCCAATCGGTAGCAGCGGCATGGCGGCGACGACGCTGGCTGCGGTTGGGGCATTCCACGGCGGAAAGAGAATGTGCTTGAAGAGGTAAAAGAGGAGCTGGCTCTACCTGATCTCTCGAAAAAATACAAAATACAAAGAAGGCCAGCCAGTTAACCTGCCGGGCAAAAGAGACGGGGCGGAAGCGACACGCAGTGGTAAGGTACATAGAGCCCCTTGCAGAGACTGGAATTGGTCGGTGGTGCCAGATTCCGGTGATTGGCGATGATGGCACTCGGAAGTGATTGAGGTTTTTTACTGGGGGTCTCTTCCGGCCGCTAGATTTTACGACACTAATTGGCCAAATTTCAAGTGGTTATCGAAAAATTAGTCGTCAAAGCATTGAGGGCATTAACAAGGATATTGAAAGTAACGCTTATGTACAGTGACGAATAGGACTGAGGCGCAGTTTTCATAGAAAAAAAAATTTTTGAAGGATGTTTGGATTGATAGAATTATCAACAAAACATAAAAACAAATTTTGTTTCATAGTATAACGGGTGGTAACTAACATTTTGGAATTTCTTTCTCAAGCTGTCAAAAAAGACAAACAAACTTCAAGAAGATCTGATTAATTGAAATTAAAGGTACATTGATCATTGTTGAAAACACGGATTAGTAAACATTTGAAAACGATCCGGAATCGGCCGTTCGACGGAAGTAAAGCAGGAAAAAACCTTCCGCGCCTTAAGCCAGGAGGGCGGTGTAACCGACCAGACGGTCAAAAAGTATTTGGCCATCATGGAAATCGTCATGAGGAAGCGGAAGCGCGAGCGGCTCCCCAAAATCAGCAGCTGAAGGTGCTCAAGGATCAAGAATCAAGGATGTCTTCCCTGCTAAGCGCAACGTAGTTTGAATCATAGACACCGAGACGTAACTGACACTTGACGGCAGAGACTGGCAAGGGAACAGCGACGATACACCGTTTGGCATAAAGACGTTTGGTCGATTGGACTTTTTGCATAAAAAAGTTTTGAATGAACGTTTGGCAACATCGGCGTTTGATCGATTTTTTTATTGGTCAGTAAAATTCCAAAAAACTGCTCATGTTTGAAAGAAGGAAAAATCTCACTAGCTTTCTATCATAATACATTTTTTCACCTAAAATCATACCTCTCATGTATATGGTCATATGGCCGAATATCATTTTTTTGCCCTTTTTGAACACAAAAATTTCGGTTTATAGTTAAACGATATAACTGAAACATAATAAGAATGCTTATGATTGCAAATGCACACATATTGATAAACCCTAATTGTAATAAGTCTATAATATGTCATTACATCGAGATGCTACCTAATGTGTTCGAGAATATTTGTTTGGATTTTTATTTCCTTTTCTTAGAAATAGATATATGCTGATAGACAATTTTCGGCCAAACGTCAATTCGGTCAAACATCCATTCAGCCAAACATCCATTCGGCCAAATATCCACATGCCAAAGATCCATATGCCAAAGGTACATTAGCCAAACGGCCATATGCCAAACGTCCCACCCCCAGGGAACATCTATTTCTCGTCCTCCAGGAAGGAGGCAATGTGAAATATATCTTCCGCATGAAGTTCCCTAAGAAGGTCCTCATGTGGCTGACAATCAGAGCGAAGGGGACGTTAAAGCCGCTCTTATTTTCTTCTGGAACTTGTGGTCAACGAGGAGGTGTTCAGCACGAAGTGCTTATCGGATGTTTCGGCCTTCATTAAGCAACACAACTCCGAACGCACATTACGCGAAGCGGCCGCTGAATGATATAAAGCTTTTGAAGATCCCAGTCATTCCCAAGAACGCCAATTGAAAGATTTTGTAAAATCATGAATCTTAAGGGTAGTTCGATTAAAGTTTGGTCGACTTAAACTTGGCGCATTTCCTCTCATAGTGGGTTAAAATGTTTTGCACACCCCTCATTTTGAAGATGTGTGTGTGTGTAGCATCATGCATCTATGTTGATTTTGAGATTAGCACTTCAGTTATCAAAATGTTGTCAAAGGAAGAGAAGCAACGCATCATAATTTTGCACGTGCATGGTAAAAATCCAAACTTTGCGAAATTGTTGAATGTGACTAAATCAACTTTTACCAACGTATTAAAAGTGTTCGGTGGACGTTTTTCGACAGCCAGGAAAGCTGGATCGAGAGGAAATCGAAAGCCGGGGGCCACAGTGACGACAAAAAGAGTTGCCCGCTGTTTCGAGCGGAACCCCAACCTCTCCGTCCGAGATGCCTTCAACCACGGATAGAGCAAGAAAACGAGCTGGATTATTGACTTACAAGAAAGTGGTGACTCCAAATCGCGACGATAAACAAAGCACGATCGCGAAAGTTGTGCACGACAATGCTGACGAATTTCGATTGCGTGGTACAGGACGATGAAACATACGTCAAGACAGACTTTAAACAGCTTCTTGGATAGGAATTTTATACGGCAACCGAACGGAAAAGGTGGCAGATATTTTCAAGCCCATTAAACTGTCATAGTTCGCGAAAAATATCTGGTGTGGCAGGCCATCTGTACCTGTGGCTTGAAGGGCAACGTTTACTTTGCGACCGGAACCGTCAATCAGGAAATGTATCTGCTCGATTGCCTACTAAAACGTCTACTGCCTTTCCAGAAGCGACACAATTGTTCCGTTCTGTTTTGGTCGGATTTGGCATCTTGCCATTACGGAAAAAAAGGCCATGGAGTGGTATGCTGCCAACAACGTTCAAGTGGTGCCCAAGGACAAGAACCCTCCCAACACGCCAGAGCCAATTGAACAATATTGGGCCATCGTCAAGCGGAACCTTAGGAAGACTCAAAAAGCTGTTGTGAGCGAGAAACAGTTCAGGGCAGACTGACGTTCTGTGGCGAATAAAGTGGACAAGAAGACTGTACAAAATCTTATAGCAGGGGTTAAACGAAAGACCAGACAACTCGTATTCGGTGAAAAGGAAGCTTAGCTAAATATTTTTACTGTATTCTGTATTAACTGAACAAGAAAAAGAAAAAGAATTTGATCTATTAATAAAAACTTTGATCGACTTTGATCGAAACTTGATATCTTTTACAAAATTTTTTATCCATCCGAAAATGTCGGTTTTTAAAATGCAAGCGTTATTAAGAGTGATGCTCCAAGACGTTTTAATCTGAGGTTAAAATGCTTCAAGAAATAATTTATCGCATCCTTAAGATGCGTTTTGAATATTATTTTATTGTTTATCAATTCTACGTCAAGCATTATTTTTATTGACTGATTTTTGTCTTGTTCATTAACAAGATGCAATTTTGATGACAAGTGATGAGAATCAAAGTTTGTCAGGATTTAAAGCCGTTCGAAATGTTTTGATTTATTGATATATGGATTCCCAGAAAACCTGACGCGGTTGGTCAAAGCAACGATGGATGTAGTGATATGTTTTGTTCGAGTCTCAGGGACACTTTTGAGTCCCTTCAAGAGAGGGTTACAGCAAGGTGATGGATTGTCGTGTTTGCGGTTTTACATTGCACTGGAGGTGTGCTTCAAAGAGCTAGGATAGACATGAGTATCACGAGCTTCAGGACGTCTGTCCAACTTTTTAGTTTCGCACATAGCACGTAACTTTTAAGCAATGGTGGAAACGTACAACAGACTTTTAAAGCCGGCAGGATTGGGTTTGTTATTAATGCGTTGAGAACAAATAAAGAGAACTCACGAGAAGACAACGTTAGCCTCCCACCACGAGTTCACATCGCCGGTGATGAAATCGAGGCAGTTGAGGAATACATGTATTTGGGCTCATTAGTGACCGCCGATAACGACATTAGCAGAGAAATACAAAAGCGCATTATGGTGGAAACAAAGTTCACCGATCTACAAAGTTGTCCATCTTCATGACATTAAAAAAACCACTACGGCCACAAAACATGGACATAACTAGTGGAGGACCAAAGCGCCTTAGGTTTCTTTGAACGGAAGATGTTGCGTATGATCTTCGGAGGAGTTCAGATGGAAGTCGGAACGTGCACACCGCTAACGCATGACGTCAGAATGTCAGACGACAGCCTAGTTAAAATGATTCTCGAAAGCGAACCGACAGGCACAAGGCCACCCATGGACCGCAGAGGCTGGCGAGGTGCAACCATGGATCGAATAGTATGGAGACAACTTTTGTGTACAGCAGAGGCCACTCTAGCCTTGGTCTGATTGGTGAGGTAAGTTTTATTTGATATTGAAATTAATATTTATTAGTGGTATGTTTGGAAATCAAATAATTTGAATCGGAAGAATTTTAAAGATTTTCCTGAATGGACAACTGAGTAATCGCCGTGAAGGGATCGTAGCAAGCCGTGCTGGGAAATTGACGTTTTGATTTTTCTGCGTATTTTCCGCGGAAAAAAATCCAGGAATAATTCGTAATTGAACTGAACCTAACAGTGAAATCATAAAAACTCCGCGTGTTTTGCGAAAGACGTAGTGAATACAATCGACTTAATCCCGAAATGTATGAGCGTCGGAACCATTTCCCCGGTTTTTTGTTTTTGTTTTTTTTTTGTTAACATCAGCTTAGTTTGTTTATTAGTGATAGTATTGTGACATCAGGACATAGATGTTTAAGTTTGAGTGTTTTGTAGCGAGTGAATCGATGATTATAAGCAGTTTTGAAATTCGATATAGTGTCGCCTCATAGCGGGAATTTTGATTATTGGAAGATTGTGGGGGTGAAAAAAAAGACCTGTGCAATGTCGAAAACGGGCATTTGCTTGTCAGCAGCAACAAACAAAAACAACGCGAATGCATGCGTGAATGGCTGATACATCATTTCAGACTATTTTCATAAACTATTTATGTAGTTGATTCGATTGAGCCTGTACAAATTAATTAATTTATAAAAAAAATTGGAATTTTACACTTACTTTCCAATCTATTTAGAAATAGTCCATTAAAACGATAACATATGATAACAACACTGGCCTGTGTAAATAACCTAATATGTTATACGATAACAGCAAAAAGCAAGATAACATCTGAGATAGCAAGGAATATTACCTTAATGATATCAGTATGTTATTAAACTTTGCTCGAGCAGTCAAGCTTTTGTTTCCTTAAGCCCGTGGGCGTGAGACGAACAAACAATCAAAAATCATGAAAATCCGTTATACCATTCTTGAAATAAAAATCTAACGTACAGACACCAAACTCAACTCCATAACTGGTTTATGGCATTAATTCATGACATATCATCTGAACATAGGACATCTGTTAATATAAAGCCTGCTGAGTGTTAATGGACAAAGAAGATTTCAAATTCCCGAAAAAGTATTTGATTTGGCAGGCCATATGTAGTTGTGGTCGAAAATCTAAACGTTTCGTTTCTACCGGCATTATCAATAAGGATGCGTACGAGAAAAAATGTCTGCAAAAACGGTTGCTACCGTTTATCAGAAGCCACGACTCTCTAGCTCTGTTTTGGCCTCTGTCACTATGTGAAATCCGTCCTGGAATGCTATGAAGTACAAGAGGTCAAATACGAGCCGAAAACAGCTAATCCACCAAACTGTACAGAACTTCACTCAACAGAGAAGTACTGGGCTTTAGTTAGGCGGAAGCTCTAGAAACTAAGAAGAAAGCAAAAGATACAGATGATTTCAAGAAAAGATGGAGAATCGTCACGGCGAGCGTATCTGAGGATACGGTACTGAACCTGGTGGCGGGTGTACCACAGAAAGTTCGAGAATTTTACAGAAAGAAGGATTAACATCTTTATCAATTGTTTCTCAAGTAGAAATAACTCTATTATTGTGAAATAAATTATCGGTTTTGTTGAATTCTGTGTACATTTTTTTTCTACTTTTATTTTGGAGTCCGAAATTTAACGTAGACAGGCTTTATTAATTTTATTATTACTATTTCATCGCTCGATGGAACAAGAGGTTGCAGAGTAAATCAATTGGTTTCTTCTTGCAATGATGTTTGCTTTTGTTTGTAAAACAAATTTGTGCGTTGCAATTCCGCTCTGTTACGCGTCAGTATTTCGATTCTGAGAAGCATCAATTGCAAAGTGATGAGATTATTATTTGAACAGCTTCCCTTGTTCTTTTGAATTCATTCACGTTTCTTGATAGTAATTTTCAACATAATGGGATTTTTTTCAAAACAATTCCGGGCATTTCAATGAGTGCATTGATAACTTAGTCGATCACATCCCACTTGTAAAAAGGTTCTCTCGTCGTTCCAACGAAAAATAATTGACCGTATTTGCCCTTTCCGGTCCTGTCTGTAAATAAAGCATAAATACATAGCATACAGTGACCCGTATGAAAGCTGATCTGCGGTTGACTTAATCTATGAAACAGTAACCTCTCCTAATTGATTGGACGTAATTTAACGAATAAAGAGATCTGTTTGAAGAGCAAATTGTAGCTTATCTTAAGAGGGACTCTACTCTCGCTCATCGCGTATGAAATGCATTATTATCAGCTAGTTTTTTTGTTCAAGTGGAATTGTTTTACGGTCATGTCAAACGTTTTGGTGTCGAGTTAATGAAATAATAAATAGTCGACAACTTTTGGAAAACAAAATATCTGATTTTAAAAACAAACATGTAGATTCAAACCTTCTCGGCACTATTAATACCTTCATATAGACTAACACTACCATCACATTAGGGAACTAATATCCGTGTTGGATCTTTTTATGCATCTTAATTTACAAAATCAAATGCTTCGGTTTGAATAATTTATCGACAATTACACTTACGAGTCCGAATTAGATAGAGTTTCTAGTGTTGCTTTTTTAACAATGGTCAAACAAGCCGAGAATTAACCCTACCCGGAAGAAACAAAGTACCTAAAATTGAGTATTTTTAAACTCAAAATTGAGTACTGTTGTTGATTCGGAGAGATGGGTAAATTTGATTCTGCACATTAGGTAAAGAATACTCATCGGGTGAGTACTTCATTGACAACTCATTTTTGAGTAAAAATGGAAGGCGTTTGCAAACTTTTATTATTTGACGTATATCAAATTTAAATACCGAAATACAATAAATATGTTACGGTACTAAACTAGCCGTTATTGTAAAAGATCGCAAAAATCAAGAAACAAACAAAATCCATAAAATTATCAACAAAATTTATGTTTTTATTCTATCATCACGAGAAAGGCACTTTATTTTAAATGTTATATAACATTTGCTAACTAACCGTGCAAAAAAGTGTTCTTTTTTTGGTTTCTACAAGTTCTATTGCGTTAGGTTAAATTTACCCACCATTAACTTTGAATACAGTTACTCAAATTTGAGTACTATGGCATAAACTCAAATTTGGTTTCCCGCACGGAACCCCAAAGTTGGGTGAAATGAACTTAATTTTGGGTTCTTTGTTTCTTCCGTGTGGAGATATTCTGTCTATAATCAAACATAACAGAGACAAACAATATCAAAAATATTGTTAATGGTAATAAAATTCTCTTTTCAAGACTATAACCGCTGCCAAACTGGCATTGTGAGAAGTTCTTTGTAGTCAATTATTATGATAAAGTATAGCACATGAGTTTGTTTTAAGAAAATTATCGATATTCCATATGTATTTAAATGAATGTGTCAGTTTGCGGACGGCGTGCTTTATATACCTGTGATAGATATAATTAGAAAATGTTTAACCATTTAAGCTGGCAAAAATAAAGTACACACCATAGTGACATTATTTTTTATCACAACAGACAACACCATATTGATAAACTATCCTCTTGTCCACTCATACTGCAATGAGGTCTATACTGGTGTAGAAAAATTGGTTAAGTTGTATTAGTGTAATGCAAAATACTGTCATTGTGTTCCTGAGATGATGCACAGCCTGATTTTTGTAAACATGCGTGACGAAGATCTACAAAAAACAATAATTTACAACAGCAGCAAATCACAAGGTGGAATGTTTATTTTCGGTAATTGGTAATCGGTTTAAAGGTTTCGGCTGAAAATGCCTTTTTGTGCACTAAAAGGATGCGGACAAAAACTTAACTTGCTTTGTTATCATTCACTTGTTTTTGAAGTTTTACGTCACTACCCGTAATCATGGATTGTTTACACATTTTTCGTTACTAGTACCGACAAACACCTTGCTCTTTAACACCTGTATACATCTCATTGCTCATACTGGAAGTAGCCATTGCAAGTGTCAAACGTTTGAAATCGTGTTTGCGTCATAGATGCAAAACATCGAGTTTGTTGTTTGAAGTACATCGAGAGCATGAAAATATCGTTGCAAGTGCGAAAAGTTATTGTGAGAGATTGTGAAAATGGTCTCTCATACAGGAAAATCGCGAAAAAATTCGGTGTCAGCTTTTCTGCGGTTCAACAGCGGTGAATTGTGAGTGATAAAGGTGGCCGAGGAAGAAATCGTTTGACAACAGTCAGACAAGATGCTCGAATACTATGAGAAGCGGGAAGTAACCCGAAAATAACAAGCCGTGCTATCAGAGAAAGCTTGCCCCTAAATATATCCGTGAGAACTGTTCGTCTGCCAGTGGAACTTGAAGGGCTTGAGAACAAGTTTGCCGTACGCCGTCCTCACATCAGTAAGGGTAATAGAATCAAACGATTGGAATTTGCGAAAAAGTATGCGGATAAGCCCATTTCGTTCTGGAAAACGGTTGTTTGGACAGACGAAAGCAAATTCGAGCTGTTTGGTACCAAACAACGACCGAGGGTATGGATCAAACCAGGCGAGGAACTTCCGGACAAAAATGTAAGAGAAACAGTAGAGCATGGTGGAGGCAACAATATGGTGTGGGGATGCTTTGCTTGGTCAGGAGTTGGAGAATTGGTCCGTATTGAAGGAATGATTATAACGGCCTACAAGTATATCGACATCCTCTCTGAAAATCTGGAGGTTTCCTTGCTGGAGGTTGAACTCGAGCATGACTTCCTCTTTCAATAAGACAACGCCTTAAACGTTTTTCCGTGGATCAAGTATCAAAGTGTTGGAATGGCTGCGCCAGTCACCGAACTTGAATCCGATCGAGAATTTGTGGTCGATATTGGATTCAAAAATGGACAAAACCAATGTTACCAACAAAAACTTGCTCTATGAAGCTCTACAGGAGACCTGGGAATCAATTGACGAGTGTTATTTTCAAAATCTCATCGAAAGTATGCCACGTCGTCTGGAAACGGTCATCAGTGTCAAAGGAGGTCATACAAAGTACTGAGTTCGAGTCAGTTTGTTAATTTGACTACCTACTAACTTCTCTGTTCTTTTTCTTGCAAGCAAAACAAAGAATTAAAATTTCGACTACTCCAAAACAATAAGTCTTCTAATTTTTTTGATATACGTTTTATTGTTCTTTGCACTATTGTCTCCTTTTCGTCCAAAGGAATCATTGTTGTAACTATAAAGATTAAAATATAATCTTTCGAATAAAATGTAACATGTGAGTGTGTACTTTTTTCTTGCCAGTACTGTAAATCCACGATGTTGCATTGTTGAGTTTAGAAGGTTAAACTTATAAGGTCTAAATTCTGATATGTTCCGATATTTAAGCACAGATGAAAAGAAATTTTGAATTGTGTGCATTACCTAATGCAGCATAAAGGGAATACTAGAGTTGGCAGAAAATAATAGGATATTTCATGTAAGTTTTAGCCATATAACGCCTGAACGCCTGTTGTATGAAGATTGCAAAAATTGTTGTATGGCGCATGAAAGATTGCAAACAATTTCGTTGTTCACGCCTCTTTTGGCTTGGAATTAAACGAGGGTAAGTTTTACTGGCTTGTTATTTTTTTTTACTGTGAAGTTTTCTCTTCTCTATACTCAGTTTCAACTTCTACGCGTTTTATGATTGAGCGATGATTGAGATTTGATGATTGAGGGATGATTGAGATTGAGAACAAGTGGGATGTCAATTTGTTCGCTTGTTTATTCACTTTAACTCTAATAATTGTTCATTGCATAGTTTCCAATCAAAAACCAAAATATTAGATTTTTAAATTTGCTTAAATGATTCTGTTAATAAATGCATTGGTTGTCGAGAAACATTACACAAACTTTCAACCGAAAATTGGATCTTGTAAAATTTTATTCTTATACATCTGGCAGCACTGTCAAAACAAGAAATCACACCCGTCAGATTGGTTTTTATATTCAGCGTTTACCATCTCTCTGCCTCTCGCTTGAAACTTCCCAGTTGTTACAGCCACTTGGTGGTGGTCCCTAGTTGATTTGGATCCCAAGAATATGAACCACCTGCCAACTTAATGTTTGTGGCTGCCCCTACTGCCACCTTTGCCCAACTAGTTTGTACACTCATATCAGTGAACATCATCTTGGGAATTTCCTTATGCCTTAAATTTTATTATCACTTACTAGGCTTGATTATTGCTTCTGACACTATTAGTAATTCATTCACCGATTTATATCCCTGATCGGTACTTGCGAAGATCGTTGCTTTCTGTGTCACGCGTTGAACCAGCCAAGCAAGGGAATCATTTTGACATTTAAATTTTTGCACCAAGTTTCACGGACTGGGTTGAATTGGTCGTGGAAGAAATCTTGAATTGCTGTCCCTTGCCGCAAGCGGCGTTTACCTCCACTCCTACTCCCTTCTCGACGGTCCCGAGCTGAACGTGGCGACCGTCATTAGCGTGGTTGTCGTGGCCGTTGTCTTCGCCGTGCCGAGCGGAATACCAATAAAGGTAAACGATATCCGAATGGGGGTTTTACTTTTTTTTGAGAGAATTCCACCTCGCCAACACGCACAATGATACTTTTTTTTCATGGAGTCTCGGTTTTGAGGTAGCAGCTTTGGATACCTGCCCATTCGTGGAAAGCAAGTGTGGGTATTTGGTGATCTTTTGCCACAGATTTGTCATCTCACTCGTTCCACATACTGCAAATTAAGAGGCCAAGGTGTGTAATTAGTTGCGCTATTTCTTCCCCTAGCTTATTGGCGGTGATCGAGTCCTTTTTAAGGTGCTTTTACATAGAGGTAATATTAATCCAGTGTGCTTTGCGCTCTTGGTATGTCAACAAGATACTGGGACTGATAATGCCAATTAATGCGTCTTTTTCGTGAATCCACCTTAAATGTGTTTATATGATACGTGCAGAATTTCCTAAGCACTGAACATTGGGATTAAGATATTGATTTACAAGTCTTTGATTTAGCTGTTAAATTATTCGCGACAGAGTGGATATGGATCTAGAGATTATAAACATTTAAAAATTATCATCACTCCTTTTATTTTCATTCGAATTACTGAACTTTTCGTGAGTTTTATTTACTTTCTACAGGCTGCGGCAGGAAATAATGCGGAAATGTTCAAACTTGAGTATTGGGTTAATTCGTGTAGCTAGTGACTCATTTCTGTCGAAATTGTATTTGTTTATGAAAACTTTCAAGTGCTGCATCCGAACATTCTATTTGTTTTATTGCAAATTCCTCAAAATGTTCGCGAAAGAAGTGATCACCAGTTTGTTGCTCGCCCAGAAGAAGCCGAAAGAGATTGCCAAGGTGGCAACCATTTGGCAACAGTTTACCCCATAAAAAAGTCCCTGCAGGATGGTCCTAAGCAGCGGAAGCCGGGAAGCGGACGTCCGCGCTTTGCACGCACGCCGAACGTGATCAAATTGGTCCGTGCAAAAATTGCTCGCAATCCGGTGCGTTCCATAAGAAAACTTGCAAAGGAAGCCAATATTTCGGAGAAATCCATGCGGCGAATCATCAAAGAAGACCTGCATGCATCTTCCAGAGCCAGAGTGAAACGCCACTTGATTACGGACCGGGTCAAGGAACTACGAGTGACTCGTTCCAAGAGATTGCTTTCCTTGTTAAAGAAGGAAAAAATGATAATCCTGTTCTCCGACGAATAGCTTTTCAGCATCGATGATGAGGTCAACAGCCGCACGGACCGGTTTATTTCACCGCAAAAAATGGAGAACGTTCCGGAAAAAAGTGAAATTCAAATTTCAAACCAAACATCCGGCTGGTGTCATGATGTTTGACTTGGTGGCGTCCAACGGTTTGAAAATGCAACAGGCGGCATTTCATTGATCATTGATCATTGATGCTGGAGTTAAAATCAATACCGAAGTGTATATCGGTATTTTAAAGGACCAAGTGTTTCCTTGGGTGAAGGCCAACTTCTCCGAGGACCAAAACGTTGTCCTAGCGCAGTGTCACACGTCCAATCGAACCCAACAATGGTTGAACGATAACATGAAGTTTTGGCCGAAGGATTTGTGGCCCACTAGCAGTCCAGATCTTAATCCGTTGGATTATTCGATTAGGGCATATGTTGAAGTACGAGCCGGCAAAACATCACACCCTAGTGTGAAAACCCTGAAGTCAACCATAACACGCACATGGCTGTCAATGTCGGAGGTCTACGTCCGAAAGGCATGCTCTGGCTTCCGGCGTCGGCTCGAGGATGTTATTAATAAAAATAGAGGACACATTGAATAAATTGGTTTAAAAGAACTTTATAGAGATAACTGCACTCGAAAATGTTGATATTATGGCTTGAATTAGTTGAAAATGGGATTTGAAAGAAATAGAACAAATTTTCGCATTATTTTCTGCCGTACCCTGTAGTTGTGTATGAGCTATTTGTTGAAATTTTCCTGAAATTCTACCGAACACGACTACTCATCCTAAGTGTGTGCATCGAAATATTATGCGAGTTATTCGCATAGGTGTTTGAAAGGCACTATAAAGAGGGCTCACGGTGTTCTGTTGTGTTTTCTGAACAAGAAGTTCATAGGCACTGCCTACCTCATCAAGCCTTAGGAACACGTCATGTACTCTTCTGTTGCCAACAGTGAAATAAATGGCGACTAAAAGTAGATTGTTGCGCACAAAAAGACCTGTTATTCGTGAGTCAATAAGTTTAAAATGCCCAAAAATGGTTGCGTTACAGTACTTTTATTAAAACTTCAAAGTTACAGCATGAGATGGTTACATTTCTTCTGTTATAACGAATATCGAACCATCCTCTCAATAAACGGACACTGAATTTTGTCCGTATTTGCTGGATGTCCTTGACTGACCCCGTTTCGTCAAAGTAGCCGTTTTTGATTGCCCAGTACTTGCGATTAGTCGAAATTTCGGGCAATTCGGTGGGTTCGTTAGCTTGGGGACAATATCTATCTTGTTGGCAGCAAACCACTCCAGAACCACCTTGGAGTAGTGGCAGCTGGCCAAATTGGGTCAACAGATGACTTTGCCCCTATGATTGTGGATTAACGGCAATGCACGCTTTTTCAGGCATTGTTCGATGCAAACTTGGAATGTCAGGTTCCATTTTCAGGTGACAACTGCAAATCGCTTGCCAAATCAAGGCTTTCTTCACGAACTTGTTGGCAAACACCAACTTGAATTTTCTCGGTACATCACCACGTCAATTTGTGATGTAAAACTGATGACCGGGAAGCTGCCTAAAATCGAGTTTGATGTATGTTTCGTCATTGATCTAAGTGCAGCCCTTGTGTTTCGTCAAAACACGGTCATAAAAGAGCCTTACACGCTTTTTGGCCACGGAATTCGGCTTCATGTGCCAGCTCGGATGTTTACTGGCTTTGTACGAGTTGTATCATTTCTTGGCAAGGATGTTCCGCACCGTTTGAAAGTTGGCGTTGTACCTTCTGGCCAAATCTTGGATGGAAATAGCGGAGTTGACTTTAACGCACCTCAACACCATTCTGTGCAGCTGATAATCCCTGGTTTCAGTTGTTTCGTTGCTCCTTTGATTCGTTTCCAAGCTCAGGGTTTTTTTCTTGTAGCTTATGACAACTCACGACAATTTGTTGTTTTCGGCATCTTCAGCACTTTAGCTAGCTTGGAGCAATATTTTCTACTTAAGAGTTCTGGTTGACGTTATTTCTGAAGGCAACCGACTACGTTGATCATACTTGCACCAGTTATTCTCTATAGAAGTGTTAGCAAACCACAGTCAAAAACTTTCGATTCCCAACACTAGAGGCACTCAGCTTTTAATGCTTTATACTGTAGAATTCTTCATCATTCAGCCGGGAGTGCACACGTGAGGCAGATTTAATTGTGACTCTACATCTCAATTTAAATGCGACTTAGCCAAGGAAAATGTGAATCAAAACATTGTTGATGATTTTTGCCACTCCACGAAAGGTTGTACGTAATCAAATTGCACCACTTTTAAATGTCTGTAACTTTCTAGCAGTTGAGTATTTGTTATTGAAATTAGTTCAATGTGTGTTTGTTAACCCGTGTAAGTTTCACTAGTAGATGTGCAATCGTTGCGAATATGGAGTCGGAAGAACAGCAGCGGTGAAATTTTGAGCACGTACCTAGAAAATCCGGATCTTTCTCATCGTGCCATCAGCAGGAAGCTGGGAATGGTACATTCTTCGGTGTGTCGTTTTTTAAATCGGTACCAGGAACGATTGACCATCGGTCGGAAAGAAAAAAAGTGGCAAAAATGGATCTCCGTATAGTGTTAAGGATCACAAGCGGGTAGTTCAAGCTTTCAAGAGAAATCCCAACAGTTCAGTTCGAGATGTGGCGAAGAAACTGAATCTAACCAAAACTTTCGTGCAAAATGCGAAAAAACGTGAAGGACTACACACGTACAAAGTCCAAAAGGCGCCTAATCGCGATGAAAGGCAGGATACGGTAGGTAAAACACGTGCACGGAAGCTGTACACCCAGATGTTGACGAAACCACATTGTCTCGTTATGGATGATGAGCAGACTTCCGGCAGCTTCTGGGGCTCCAGTTTTTCACTGCTCATCATAAAGTCGATGTCCATGAGGACGTTAGAAAGCAGAAGATGTCAAAGTTTTCCATAAAAATATATGATTTGGCAATCAATTTGCTCGTGACAACTGGAACGGCCAATGGGCAGGTACCTAAAGGAATGCCTCCAAAAGCGTCTACTTCCTATTCTGAGGTCTCACGATGGTTCTACGATTTTCCGGCCGGATTTAGCCTCGTGCCATTACTCGAAAGAGGTTTTGGAGTGGTACATGGCTAAGGAGGTCAATTTCGTGCCGAAGCATCTCACCCAACCCAACCAACGCAAAATGTTTTACAGGACTTTATGAGTGCAAAGAAGAAGAAGGTTCGAGCATTTGGATATGGAAATGAAATTGAATAAAACAAACATGAGATAATATTCATAATATGTTTTATTTTACTCCCTGAAAGATTGAGGATGATAGGTTTATCGGGCGAATTTTGCCGAATATTTGTGTGTGTCGCAGTTTGATTCCGTACACCCTTTAGAAACTGTTACGAATGGTCTGAGTAACGCATGGTCAGCAAAGGCTAGTAACCTTGAGTTCTTACACTTATCCTGAAATTTGTGCTCCACTGGTGGGCTTCGTGGTCAAGCTGTTAGCGGTGTCCCCCGTCGTTCAAGCGATTGCCATGATATGAGGGTTCGTTTTCCGCTCCAGACTGTGGATCGTTTCACAAAACTCCATACTGGTCTACTGGATGTTAGGTTAAGTTGTCCGATGTAATTCGCTCTATGTTCAATTTACAGTCTGTATGACCTTGAATTAAAGACAGTATAAATGCCTTTTTTTAATATATGAGAAATCGAGCTGCACGGGCCCTTTGAATTTGTATGGGAACTCCTATGGGAAAACCAATTTTTTTTACACTAACACATTAATTAACTACATTAACACATATTGTTAGCGTTTGCCATATTGTCATTGAAAGGTGTTTTGTCTGCACTTGGTAGGGATTATATACCAAGTTTTTGGCATAGAGTACAGCAAAAATTTTGTTCGTGAAAATTGCATTTTTTTTATGGTAACCTACCTTTATACCACAAAAGTTCAACGCAGTGGACGCAGTGGTTTTACGCCCCAACAAAAAAAAATGGTAACCTAACTTAACCGCCTATTCAGCATATTGTTATTTGGACTTTTACCATCTGACATATTGTTAAAACTATAATGGAGATTGTTAGTTTATAGTTGTCAACTATAAAGGTGAATGTCGTAATAATAACGGAAACGATCGTCAACAACAAGGAAAATGGTACAGGAATGGTTTGTGATTATGCGGGAACTTACTAACACTACTAAATCACCTTCCGATGGTAGTTGTGGAGATGCAGAGGTAAATTCAGTCTCTAGCTTCGAAAACGGATATCGCGTAGAGTGGCTAGCTTCACTAACGAATGACTAACGATTGACTTTGTTAACGCAAACATTTAAAATAGACATGAATCCCAAGATCTGTTTATGTAGTACTTTATACAATTCTTTATACTCCTGATGATTGATAATCGATGGAGTATTTTCGGTAGGCACGATCCTTCCAAGCTCAAGCTCATTCTCATATTCTTGGTTCTAGAGTAAATTTAATGTAGAATCTGTCTTGGAAGCAGTTCTTTAAATTTCACTTGGATTCTGAGTTTGAGAGTATGATGAATCATGAAATTGTTCCCTGCCCTTCGGTTCAGAAAGGGCTATTGACGCGTTCTGCCAAGTTGGTCGCAGCAGATGCCTCATTAACGTTCAAAAGTGACTGAACCAAATGGACAGGTTGTAATGATCACTTGAACATACGTGGGGGATCATTGCCCTGATATTCCAAAATGTATTAAATGATTGTTTTTTACACTAAAAGATATATATGAAAATTATATGTTATTTCTGTATATAAAAAAAATTACTAAGTGAAGCTTTCTGTTTTGAATGCAGGGAGCAGATATACAATTTTGCATCATCTCAAATGTGTAATGGCGATTTGCAACATTCCCATCATTCATTCTTTCTTCACTGCAACAAGACGCCACTTCTCTAGCGTCCATCTTTCTCAACCATCTTTTTTTTGGATCCAAAATACATCATAAGCACAATCTTCCGTAAATTTAGCATAACTCATACCACCTACAAACAAGCCAAACTTGAAAAAACCAAAAACGATCAAGCTTCGCCCAGCATCGACTAACGCCACCACATCTATGCAAACTCAGTCAGCTGATCATCGCAGTCCGCCATCCATGCATTCAAACGGAGGAGGCTGCCGGCTATGAAATTGGCTTCGCTATTTCACCATCGCACACCACAAGCCTCCCGGCATCCATCGAACCTACCTTAAACACGATCAGTTTCACTTTCCACCACGGTCGTCGACGACAACGACGCTGGCCAGTCTGCTGTTCCCATCTGATCTACAGGGGGCAGGGCAGGGCTTTGCGATCCCTTCCGTGCCCTATAATTCAGGTGTGTTAGACAACACGTGTGGCGGCGAATGCGACAACGCACTTGGCAAGGGAATTCTCTCGCAATCAGTTAGGTATGATTGTGTGCGTGGATCGCGCGCGGGTGGCGGACGGGTTAGCACTATCGGAAACGTGTATTTTTCCTCACCAGCCTCGTTACCCCGCACCATCGAACATTGCGATCGATCGATCTCGATTTGTGGCTATGTTGTTCTGCATATGTGCGTGTCGTCCACGGATTGCGTAACCACAACACACAGTCATGCGCCTTAAATGGTAGTTGTTTTAGGTCATCATGTCACACAGTCTATCAGCCAGCGCGTGCGGAGAGGCGTGGCGCGGCGCTGCAAACCAACGCCATAAAAAGCAAGAGATGGTTGAGGAAGACAGGCAGAGAGGATAAAAAAAAATATCAACAACACAGCGTGAGCGGTTTCTGTTTTGATTCGAATAGACCGAAGAACCGATCGCGATGGAGGTATGCATTTAGCATAGATGCAGTGCTATTCATCGTCGGCGGTTGTCATTGGAGACTAAAAGTTGTTTGGTACTGCTTTGAATAACATGTGACATTGGTGGTGTAAGATGAGTTTTGTTATTGATGCTAACCTGTTTCTTGTCGGCAGCTAAGTGTTTATATTTATTTCTTTTCAAAACCCGTAATAATGGTGAAATCTTGTGCTATGTAAATATCGTTAGAATGCAGACAACCCCCGAACAAGGACAGTGGGCAGCAGCACTCATCCATTTACCATTGAGTGAAACCTCTGACATCACTCACCACAAGGTGGCGAGCACCTTCTATTTATATGGGGCTGGTAGTAAAACATTTGAAAATGTATAGGACTTTCAGAATTCAATTCAATAATTCCGAATTTAACAAACTTACAACACTGAAACTTGAATAACAAGGTTTCTTAGACTGTTGCGCTTGTCCTTAATTTTTTAATCCGGAAAAGTGATGACTGTGAAGAATTTCACGTTTTCCTGATTTTCCCCATATAGGACATTAACTTTTACTACCACTGGCAGCATTTTAACTGCTGGCGATATTGATGCCAACTTAAGGCATAATGGTTGAGAATGAAACACCCACGCGAACTAACTGTATTATCTGGTATGAGGAAAGTGAAATCGAGATTTGAAGGACGTGCTCTGCCAATTTAGAATTAGCACGCTCCTTTTTGTGTGATGCAGTGCTTCTAGTGGTCTGCTTCAAAATCATTTGACAGTCATTAGTAAACAAGATCTTCCTCTTAAAGTTCTGCTTAAATTTAATAAAAGGGTAATATTATATGTTCTGCTTTTTCAGTGCTGAAATTATTGAAGGAAAGTTTGCCCGTTTCCCAGAAGGTGCGATCAATGGATTGAAGCGGTGCAGAGGATCTTAAACAGCAACTTAATAATCGGGATTCTAAGCAAAATGCAAAAAAAAAAGAGAAAATAATACGGCCAACACATGGATCCAGAAGCGGCTGACCAAATTCTTCACTTGCATTCTTATGGACGATTAAAAGTACGTCAAATTTTTCCTCAAACAGCAACCAGAACAAATGTTCAATATTGCGAGGAGTCACGGAGACATTCCCAAGAAATATAAGTTTGGTTTTTCCAACAAGTTTGACAATTTTTGCAATAACAACAAAATACGGCCAAAACATGGATCCAAAGGGGAGTGACCAAATTCAACGCTTGTATCCTCATGCTACGTCAAATTTGCCGTCCCTAAATGTAAGTCAAATTTGACTTCAAATAACATCCGGGACAGATATCTGTATTGCGGGGAGTCAACAAGATGTTCCTAAGAAAGGGAAGGTCCATTAATTATGTCACGCAGTTAGGGGTGGGAGGTGGGGTTTGGGAAAACGTGACGATCCATACAAAAAAAATTGAAGGTCCATACAAAAAACGTGACAAGGGGGGGGGGGGGGGTTATAAAAAGTCATTTTTTGCGTGACGTAATTAATGGACGTTCCCAAATAAAAAAATATTTTTGTGGACCAGTTTACTGGTTGGCTGATGATCTGTTAGGATATTTGCAGTTGTGGCCGGAAGAACCCAACTTTCATTGAAACTAACACTATTAACGTAGGGCGTATTAATGTTGAGTCATACGTCAACTTGAAACATCAGGTATTACCGCGGATTAGGTCCCAAGTTTTGAGTAGAATTGACAAATTATCACTACAGTAACAATGCGTGACTGTGTTATCATTGAGTCATTGAAAACGGGATAAACCCAACAAACTGTCCAGAATACCATACAGTTAAAGGAATTGCTTTCAAAGCTAAACTGAAGAGTGTAAAAATGGCCAATGAGCCCGAGCAGGGTTCCAACAATGTTATGCGAATACCAAATTGAGGTAAGGCAATACCAAAATAGTACCTCTCAGGTATTTCCAGGTAACCCCAATAACAAGTTTTGTTGTTCGAAAGATACTTTAATGGTCTTAGGTATTTTGGTTAGGTATTTTACCTCTTAAGCTGTGCTCTTTAATACCCAGGCCAGTTATCTTGATCAAAATTAGGTATTCATATTTTGTTGTCTCCTGCTCGGGGAGGTTGTGCAGAAATGTATCAAGCCCAAATTGTTATTCGATGGCATTAAACACTGCACTACCGATACTGTACCTAAGAACTAAAACAAATGCATAGCATTTTCCTCTATTATTTTGCACAGAACAAATTCTGAGGTACATTCGAGGGAAACTGTAATGAATTTTAATTGGCAGGGTTTTAACAGTGCTTCAAGAGAAATCCATGAGCAGAAATTTTTTGAACATTCAATCAAAATATTTGCTATGTGTATTCCTACTGCATTTAAAAAGCTAATATATTGATTCATTTATTTAACTTTCACACGTGTTAATCGTTTCTGGTTAACATTTGTAAATTGATATGCTTATGACTCTCGTGAGAGTCACTAGCTTTTATTTACTATACACGCTTAAAAATCCCCCTCACTTTGATTTGCACTACTGTCCCTTTTTTTCTTTTTGGATTACATCCCTCAGCAACATTAGGGGGCGCAAATTGGATAAATTAAAATTAGGAGCAAGTGTTCCTCGAAGGTGCCTGTGACGAGAGCATGGCATGACCGTTAACCCGGAGGCAGAAGGCTAAGCAAAAGTAAGTATTGTTTTGATGTTGGATAGCATCCTTCGGCAACATAAGGGGGTGTAAATTGTTATGAGAATAACTAAAATTGGGAGCGTCACGAAAAATGGTCAGTATTTGAACATTAATAACTCATTTATTCCTAGTAAGGTTTTATCCATTTTTGTGTCAATAGACATATTTTAAGAAATGTGTTGAATTATTCAAAAATATATTTATAATTAAAGTATTAAAAGACTTCAAAAGGGTATGTCTTGTCATTTCAATTGTGCAAATAGATTACTACAGATTTTTTTTTCAATACTGGTACTAACACAGAATTTGAGCACGTATCGTGTTTGGACCCCATAGAAAAATTACTAATATTAGTGGTAGTATTTGGCCATGTAGTTTATAAATTCTATAAGAAACAATAACACCCAATGGTGCATTTGAAGTATTAACACTCGGGAAACATTACATGGGAAATTCACCGGTTCTAATAGTATTTGATCTTATTTAAGTTGATTTTCGTGAAAAATTGGAAGTAAACAAATGATAATAATTGAAACACTAAGTAAATTTATACGAACACTTTAATCTCCATCGCTTAAAAAAAACATATATAATAAAAATCTGAAACACTTTTCAAACTATCAGAAACAAATGTGATCATATTCCTCTTCACTAGAAAAAGCTTATCTTTTGAACGATAAGCCTATTTATTTATTTTACTTACAAACTTTTTCAGTGTCTAGTGCTCGCCTAGAATAAGTCTATAAGTCGCAGACAAAATAGGCCTCTCTGTCAAAGGATAAGCTTTTCTTGGTGGAATTTGAAGTAATTTGTTCACGTTTACTAGTGGTATTTTAAAAAGAATTTCAGTTTTTACTATCTGTTATTTAATGAAAAATTATCAATAAGAGTGTTGATTTAAATTTTCCTAGTTTTGCAGTTCCAAGAGTGCTACAAATACGCCATAAAAGTGATAAAAAATAATTCTTTTAAAAGTAAGGTGAAAATAATATTAATTTAATTATGTTGGCTGACTGCCTGCCTTTCAATTGATACAATCAACCATGTCAGGTAAATCTGTAGAAGCCAACGAATGGGCCTTTTGAATATTATATTAACAATAAAATATCATAATTTTTTGCATTAACAAGAAAATAAATCTCACATATTTACTATTAAACATATTGTAATCATACAATACAATCTGTAGTATGTACAATTAGTAGTATTGTTCACGACGATAAGATGACAACAGAAGTGTTTGCTTCCACAATATAATCTAATGTAAATGAGACGTCGACAATAGAAAAAGAGGGTTGTTATGAATCCTAACTATAGAGAATTTTTTTTACAATTTTGAGCTGATTACAGGTAATTGTTTTATTTCACAATTGTTGAACATTGTAGCATATTGGATGAATAGTAGATCTATTGTTATTAGAAGAGGCATGAACAATAAGAATCATGATTCGAAAAAGATTTTGATGTGATTTTATATTATTGTATTGAAATTGTATGGTTATTTTTATCCATGTTGTGTGCATTTTAATTAATTTTTTTCACGGATTTGAAACTCAAGGTTGGTTATGTTGTGCGTTGATCCACTGTTTACCAAAATTGAATATTGTTTGCGTTGAAGAAAACGAGGTTTTATTATCATCGATCGTAAGAGTCTCCTTCCTAAATAAAGGAATCTTAATGTTAAGAAGTTCCTAAAAATTGGAATTTTAAGATACAGTATACGTTTGCTTAATGGCAGTTTTGTGACCTCATTAAGTTTAAGTTGGTGGTCAGATAGCTGGGACGCGCTACAACTAAAAAGCGGTCTTACTTCTTTATCTGCTTTCAAAATCGCACTGACGTTTTAACGTCATGTTTTTCGGTGGGTTTCAATACATACCAGCAATCAAATACAATCCGGTAGTTGGAGTGTAATCATAACCCAGCAGCAAACACACACTGTATGCCGATTCAGTGAAATATTAGTTGACAATGATATTATAAAGGAAGAAGCCTCAATAACCGCATTTACCAAATAGCCTAGAAACCTGAGATCCTTGAATTTATTTTTAAAAATGTAGTTATTTTCACAATGAAATCAACCAAGTCAATCAATTCTTAACCATGTCTTAAGTCATTAAATAAGGGCTCTGTTAAAAAAGGAACAGACTTGTTCATGTATTAGGACAATACCGTTGGCAAAAGCACTATTCAAAGTTAACAAAATAGTACAGGTCATTGATGAACGGTGTACCAAAGTTAAATAGTGGCACTCGTATTAAATGCAGTATTATTAAACAATACCTTTCCAGTAATTTTTCTACCTAAAGAGCTTAAGTTTTGCTTCATATTTATTTTACGCACTCTAATCTGACTTGAAGTTTTATGAGACCTGACGCATTGTCAGCTTATCTCCATTGTGGCATAGAGATCTTAACACGAGTTTGAATAACTGATCAAAAAGCCTACAAGCAGATGTCAGTGACATTTGTCAAATTTAGCTTTCTGTAAGAATTCTATATATCACAAATAAAATTTGTTTGTGATATTTATGTTTCTTCCATTCAATATAACATGGATGATTAACAAATTATTAGTCAAGAATATTTCATTTGAGCTTCATGTTGTTCAAACAAAGCCCTATTAGGACCCTAATGGACTGTGAAAAAAAAATTACTAAATTTGCATTTCACTGTGGAGAAAAAAATTACAAATTTGTGGAGAAAAAAAATACAAATTATTAACATGGTTGTTTATCATAAGAATTTGTTTTGTTGTGCAAACCCTTATGTCACCCGCATAACGAAAAACGAATTGATATGTACTCGAATTAGTGCTAGCATTTGTATTGCATTACAAATTCATCTAAACAACAAGAAACATTGGATGGAAAAACAACGGAAGCTACCAGTTTAGAGAGGGCACATCGTAACTTGTTGTTCTGGTTTCGGTAGATCCGGTTGGATACAATATGTGCAATCCATTAATATGTGTGGTGGTCATTCACGTCCTCAAATTTAGTTCTCTTCGTCGGGTTGTACATAATAAACTAACTAAATCTCATGAACAACAGCCCAAAATCAACGACATAAAAAAACGAAACGAATGACTGTCAAATTTTAAAATAAATTCACATACATAAGCTTGCGTTTCACAGACGAATACGATTTTAAGGACATCTCGACCAAATCTAAATTGAAAAATAAGGTAGTAAAATTGTTCTAAATTGAAGCAATAGAAGTTTGAAAATCACTAAACAATAATCCATTAACGTACTAGTCAAATGCAACCACTAACAAACCTGAATTACCCTAAGTATTTTATGTGAAATAGTGGGGTTGGATTCATAATGCTTTCATTTTCTATGTTTTAGAAAGCGGAAAATTGCACTCGAAATAAGATGGAATTTTGTATATCTCATTCAAATAAGTCAGTGTTAAACAGTACATTTTCTGGGCAACGACATTCACAACGATTCAGACATGCATTCAAAACTGAGATGGTCGGACGGCTGTCTAATTTTTTGACTTTTTTGATGATTATATTTAAATAGAATTCGGAAGCATTCCAACCATCATCAGCATAAAACTGAAAAATTGAAATAAACCATTTTTTAAATGCTCTTGCCATCAACGAGATAATAAAACAAGCTGTTTAGTTGTTTTTTTTTTATCAATAACAAAACAACGGCCCATGAAAAAACAAAACAGGGCTCACTAGATCTATTGACATTTTTGGACACAAGAACAACAATCTGAAAAAATCTTTATTGAAGAAAAGTTCTTCATTTAGCGTAGACAATACCATTTAAAAACTGTGGATTTATGAGGGTTGAATGAATCATAGTTTTATTTCATGCCAAATCGTTTCAAAACAATAATGAAAGTAAACATGTTTTTAAATTGCACTAAATAATTGATCTGAATAAATGATTTCTTATCCGTGAACTCTAAAGCTTCCAAATAGTATATTAAACTGTGAACATGGATAGTATAATAGCATATCATGTTTTTAAAGTACTGCTAGCTATTGCTTTTACTAACGATTTATTAATTATCAAATGTTTCCTTGTTAAATTTGGATTCAAAAAACAAAAATAAATAGAAGATATGAATTTGAAACATAGTTGTACAGATCTCAAGTCAACTTCGAGGGTTTTGTTGAGTTGGTTGGTTTGTTGAGTGCTGGATAGTTTGAGTTTAACAGATATTTTATGTAGAAGGAGATGTTCGCTCATCACCATGAGGCACCAAGAGTGAACAACAATGTTTTTGGCCAATAATCCCAATGTTTTTGGCAATAAAAACTTTAGTGATCGTCAGTCGGTGTGAATCAAAACAAACCCAAAAAAGGAGAGAGTTCCTCTCCCATGTGCGCATCAGTAAACAGAGTGCACACAATAGATCGCTAGAATAACTATACAAGCCACAGTGGTACATGAGCGTCTTCCAACCGAACATTTTTGCCTGTTGAAGTGGCGGACTTAGTCCGTGCTTCGACCTACCCCGCAGTGGGATGTTAGGCAAAAATGTCGTTGGTTCGAGTACCACTGTACACATGCCCTTTTCGCTCAATTTTCCTAAAACATCTACTATATATCCAAGCCTGCCGCACACTAGCGGAACTATCAAAACTTTCTCTTCATATCTTTCATTCTAGCCAAAAACATTGTTGTTCACTCTTGATGCCTCATGGTGATGAGCGAACATCTCCTTCTACATCATAATCGTTACTCCTCGCACGGAGAATATATAACATAACAATTAATGTAGATATTTTAGGTATATATCTGTATATTATGGTTAGATGTTTTGTTAATATAGATTAAAACACGAGAAGACCTCGGAATCAAAACAGCTTTAATATACAGAGTAGATCACATATGACGTTTGATAACATAAATGCATGGTTTATAAAATAAAGAATAATGTAAGGACCACACCAATGATTTCAGAAATTAACCAGATAACATTTATCGTTCAACCGATCTAATTATACTTCGTTTTTTTTCGATCTCATTATACCTAATTTTTTGTCAGTATTAAGATATTGAAAACAAAAAGCTAGCATTTATTTCAGTTATTGCCATACAACTATTCACTGTTAGTTCACTACCAACAGTTCTAGGATTTTTTTCAAAAGGGCGAATCTAACAATGAGAGGCTCTCTCCTCTCTCGCTCTCTTTCATTTATTACAACGCCATTATAAATCTTTTGAGGGATTCTTTAGTACAGATAGAAACACAACAGTGCTGGCTACCATACGTTTTTCATTCAACTAGTACTACTTTGTAGAGTCTACAAAGTAGTACTAGTTGAATGAAAAACGTAACGCTGAATGGAATCTGAATGAAAGAGCTTTCTCAAATCAAAGAGAGTCTCTCAATTTCAGATTCGCCCTAATGAAAAAAAACCCAAGAATTCTCTAACAATTCTAGGAACTTTTTTCAATAGGATGAATCTAACAATGAGAGATTCTCTCTTGTCTTGCTCTCTTTCATTTATTAAAGCGCCATTATATAGATTTTGAAGGATTCTTTAGTACAGATCGAAACAAAACCGTTCTGGCTAGCATACTCTACAAATAATAGAAAGCAAAACGTAAAGGTGACTGAAATTTGAGTAAAAGAGCAAGTAGTCAAAGAGAGTCTATCCATGTGAGATAAGTTCTAATGAAAAAAAATCCCTACAATTGTTCCCGCAGTTATGCATTCTTTTGATTAAATATAGATGTGGTTGGGTTATAAAATTGATAAATTACAACACAGCTTTTCTAAACTTCCGATCATGGAGAAAATTAATGTTTTATTGTTTTGAAAATCCTGCCTAACTTGCAGAATATTCCAAAAATGTAATCCACTATCCATTATGTCAAAGCATCCTGCCAATACCTTACAGAGATAGCTGCTGTTGATTAAATGCTATTTGAATTGAAATCAATTCGAGAAATTTACCTACGACGGCGTCACTGACCATGCAAAACAAATTTGAAGTTCGTTGTTTGCACTTATTATAAGCAGTTCAACAATAGTTCTTCGCTACAACGACACATCCTGTGCCACTTGGAAACAGCGCTTAATTCCAGTGGATAAGCAAACAATCACGCGCGCTAGCTTTAGTCACAGCACTGTACTGATGGAAGTAAATTTATTTTGTAATCTACGGGGACAGAGTGAATGAAATCAGTAACTTATCACCTCACGTGCGGATGCAAGTTGTGGTGCAATAAGGGAATAGAAAATAACAAGAACAGAGAAGTGGGCTCATGCACCCAGCTGTTGGGATTATTAATAAAAGGTATTGGAGTTTTGCTTTCAACCCTACCTAATTCAACCCAAGGATTGATACATTTCGAGATTCTACTTAGACTCATTGTTGTTGACAGGTGATTATTGCACTTTTCCAAGAGAACACTTCATCCTAATCCTAGATCATAAATTACTCCATAAAGGTAAAATTCCAAAAAACTGATGCACCGGCGCGCAAGTCTAGCACTGCCTTATTTTGTATTAAATATGCTCAATAAACCCACATGCACTCGATCCCTCTCTCTCTCTCTGTCTATCTATCTCTCTCTCAGCGTCTCTCGTTTTCTTTGCGTATTTACTTTACGCAGTATTTGGCCTAGAGTAGGTAGGAACCCGATCTCCTATGTTTCCCAAAACACTCTCGATCTCATGAAGATCTGTAGGCGCACACAAAGCACAGAGATACGAACAAAATGTCATTGAATGAAATTTAGAATAGTGTAGCAGTTTAGGGGAGATAATGAATTGGATAATTACCACATATCGTTGCAAAATACTGGTTCCTGATTCCTTTGGGTAGCATTTGAAGTTCGAGCACGTGTCTGGATCACTGATGGAAAGGGTGTTTCTTGACAGCGGCACGTCGATATGGCACCGACAGTTTGCAACGATGGCAGGAACAGTGCGCAGCTAGGAGATGTGTACACAAAATATCAAAGAAACCAGTTTAACAACGTCACGAAAAAATAAACCGCCTTTCGAAATATTGAGCAAAACCCGCGATTTCACTTTCACTCGCGTCCGTATTCGTCCAACGCCGCTGAACAACTGTGAAGAGCACTGCGAGCATGACCATCGACAGTTTATGGATGGATTCGTAAAAACCTCCTCCTCTCTTGCCTTTGCTGGCTGGCTGTGGCTGATGTTGTTATTATTGCTGTTGTTTGTGTTATAAGTTAGTGCTGCTGTTGCTGCAGAGTGTGTTGTGTAGTATCACAAGTCATCGAGGTGCCTTTTTTTGTTTCCTTTTTTCCCCCGGGTTACCTCACTAGGCTGGTTCACAGGATCAGTAAGATTTACTTTCAATGGAGATGAATAAATACGCTGGAGATTATCTGGGTTAGCATTTAGTTACTCTTTAGCTATGATTTTTTTAAAAGAGTAATTGGCCTTTGAAAAAACAAATATATGTTCGATTATTGATCGTGGTTGTACTCGTTGTTGGGTACAATAAAAATGTTTCCAATGGTAAAAACTAATTAGTTGCTGAAAAATCAGAAAACAAGTTCGAATTAATGATTTTAAGAATCTAAATCGACATCAGCATTTTCATTCTATTGCATTAGATGTGCAACTGAATGTCGTCTATCCAAGTAAAAATACGATTTTTTTTTGCATCTGAGCCACTTTGTTCTAAAATGTCGATTAACGGGTGTGTTACGATCACAATTCGTTCCACATAAACATGCCGCATTTCTTTAAGTCGTGCATTTATCGCAACCGCAACCTGGAGGCCCCTCTATTCAATTTCTACTTATTGTAAAATTTGTTATTCAGTTATTTAAAAGGCATCCAGGCTGATTCTCGTGCCCCCGTGCCTCGTAATCTGTGGTAGGCATTTACACTTTTTACTGATTTTTTTTTCATTCCCGGTTTGCAAATGGACCTTTTACCAATTCTGAGCTGATCTGATTCATGCAGCGCTTTGTGCCATTTGGCTAGTATTTGATTTTACAGTTCAATCTTTGTCATTGCTTCATCATAACTCATAATATCGATATATTTGGTAATATCGTTTTCAGGGTGGCCACACAATCTTAATTTAAAAATTCCCGCATTTTTCCCGAACTTTACCCGCATTTTTGCCTTATTTTCCCGACTGTTAAGATGAGCTAATATAAATTACTCGTAGGTAAATCTCTGATCTCCCAAACTTTTTCCAGTTTGATTTACCACCAGAAACTTTCCATTTATTTTAAATCCGCCTCTTTTTGCGACAGGATGGGCCAATTTTCAACAAATGATGTCAAATTTGGTAGCTCCTTCTTGGTTCTAGCCAAAATTTGTCCAAACCATTTTCTTTTCTCTGGAATCCGGCAAACAACGTCAGACGGAATTGAGCACAGCAGCCTAAATTCTTCTTTCACCATGTGTTAACAACCTTACAAAGCAATTTGCCAAACTTCAAACCCATTCGCCACCACATGAAAGATAAGTTCATTTCTGGCCTCACCTGTTACAGCCGTGTAGCCAGATCTTCTAAGGGCATCTTCAACGGTGGTTCAAATCGTGGTTTGGATTTATTTGTTTAGACCAAACGCAAAAACATCGCTGCATCGCTGATGTTTGTAAATTTTGTTTTATACCGGAACTATTTTGCATCATTTCAGAACTTATATAAGTTTCTTACTGAACGCACTCTTTAAAAATTTAATTTAATGAACTTCGGAATATCTATGAAGATTGGGTGGAAATATCTCTAATGAACATGCCAGAAGTTGAATAAAATAATTGGAAGTTTCCAGATAATCATGAACTTTGCTCGCTGTCTTTCGAGAAGAGCAATGGTTGAACTTTAGAGAAGTTCATTGAATTGTCGAAAAATTATTAACGTTTCTGGAAACTTGGATGAACTTCCAAAAAGTTTGCTGATCATCTTCATCAGGAACAACTTTCTGGAAGTGACGGGAACTTAAAAAATCAGATATCGCTTCCCAGAAGTTGTTTTAACTTCCAGCAGGTACATATTCTGTGCTAAAAAGCAGAATATCAACAGAAATTTGGAAGCCGTGGAATTTCTGTGGAATAGTTAGTATTACCGAGATGTTGTTAGACCGTACAAGAACGTACAAGATTGTGAATAGGTGGAAATTCTATGAAATTGATTAAAAAGTAGTTGGTTTCTTTATTCACGTTTTGGTTGGGTTCGAAAAATTATCTAGTAGTAAGAAGTTTAAGTTCTTTTTAAAACTTAAATACCCTGAACTTTTTTGATGTTTTCGGAACGATTGGAAAGTTTCTTGATCACATGGAAAGATCTCTGAAGTTCTAGGAAGCTCCCCAAATTTATGGAAAAATCCTTCAAATATTTCCTGTTTATCTGGGACGTTTTCTGAAATTCTGGAAAGTTCCCCGATCTTGGGGGAAGTTTTCTGAAATTCTTGGAAGATCGCAGGACTACTGAGAAATTTCCTGAATTGCTGAATCCCCTGAGCATCCGGGAGTTTTTTCGAGCTTCTGGAAAGTTCCCTGAACTTTTGAGAAATTTTCTGAATTTCTGGGACGTTCTCTGAACGTCTGAGAGGTTTGCTGACCTTTTGGAAAGTTTCCTGATCTTTGGGGGAGTTCCATGATCTTTATGAGCATTTCCTGAAGTTCTGAGAAGTTTTTTGAATTCATGAGAAACCCTGAACTTCAAGGAAGTTTTTTGAACTCCTACACGTTCGCTGAACTTTTAAAAAGTTCTGTTTATGTATAGCAAGTTTCATGAAATTCTAAGAAGTTCACTGAACCTCTAGGAATATCCGCAAACTGTTGAAAAGCTTCATGAATTTCTTGACTGTTCTCTATTGGAAGTTCTCTAATTTTCTGGAAAGTTCCTTGAATTTCTGGGAAGTTCCCTGAACATCTTGAGTAGTTCTATGAACTTCTGAAAAATACCCAAAATAATTTAATAACTTTTCTAAACTTCTGGAAGCCCCCTGAATTTCTGGATAGTTACCTAAATTTCTGTGAAGAACCCTTTACTTTTGGAAACTTTCCTGGACTCGTGGTAAGCTACTTGAATTTGTGGAAAATTCTCTAAATTACTAGGAAACAATCTGAATTTTCGGGAAAGTTGTCTGAACTTCTAGGAAGAACCCTTAATTTCTGGAAAACTCCCCGATTTTCTAGAAAGTTCCCTGATTTTATAGTATGTTCCTTTGACATCAGGGAGAGTAGCTAAACCTCGGAAAAGTCTAAGGCAAATATGAAAAGTATACCGAGCATCTGATAAGTACCCTGAGTTTCTAAGTGCACTGAACTTACAAGGTTTTTTTTGAACTTTTGGGAGATAATGTTTGTCCATCAGTTTCTTAACCTTTTCTGACAATGGGGGCGTAAATACTGCGGGCCATCAGTCTTAAGGACAGATTTGCAAAAAATCCTCAGGGTCACCAACCCCCAAGTTTTCGTCGAGAGAACTAGCTGAGGACATACGCCAACATCCGTTAGGCTGCAGTGCACCTATGTAACACTAAGGCCAACATATTCAGCTGCATCGCAACAGCTGGAAAAAGTCATCAGTTGATTCTAGTTGTCACATATTGTCGAGGATCATATCCCTTGGCATGTTGAAACGTCGCAGAAAGTGCTTCTTGTCATAGGTTGGCGTAGCGCTATTTATCACTATCAGCACTATCTAATATCGTTTAAATGAGATGCATGCATTCACACACTCACCACCACTCAAACCAATCCATAGTAAAAATGATGCGAAAAATCCTCGGTCTCTGAAAAAAAAACAAAACTTCTGATCTCTGGATATTGTATGATTGACAAGATGATAGTTGTTGTGGGTTTAACAATAAGAAATACTACACCGGCGTGGGGAACGCAAAGCTGGTTTGTTTTAGCTGGTATTTTTTAAGTTTGCTGATGCAAATCAACTATAAAGGTGTTAAAATAAATCACCGCTGAAGATGCTCTTGATGTAATCCGAAGCAATTAAGACAATATCAAACTTATATTAGCAAGTGTCTAACTAGTTGAGTTTTAAGTTATAATAAAAAATGTAATCGATCAATGCATAATAGGCTGAGTTAAGGGACACATAGCCTATATAAATATTTCATAGGAATGGGAGGGACCATTAGGGCACCCGATTGAAGTTCTCTGGATGGCGAGAGTGGGAATGCCAACTCCCCATTGCTAACAGTTTGTGAATAGAGGGAGGGCCCTTCTCTTCGCGCATTGGGGCATCCTCATGTTAGATAGCTCACTCTTTTGACCATTTGTTCAACCTTGTTGTGGGAAGGAGATTCTTTATATTCCTGTGGATACGTATAAGTGATGTTGCCTATCAATCCATCCAACCCCTTTTTGGCCCTTCATGCAATGGCATGATTAGGATAATCATTGGTTGTTAAGGCTTGATCAATTCTAACATAGAGGAGAGCCCACTGCAGTCGGACTTAGTTTCCGTGCTACAATGGGTGGTAGTTCATATCATACATACGTTTCTCATGTCATATTCTATCAAGTTCTTATTTTTAAAAAACACACTACGAAATTTTCAATTATATACGACACATTATTGAGATTTGATTTACGTCAAAGAATATAAACAAAGGGTTCTTGTAAAACTAAGCGTCTTCAAATAGAAACAGACGGTGCCCGACAAAAGGTGTGAATGGTTGATCGCTTTCGACTGATTATTTTCTAAAGACTGCTCACATGTTTCGGTCTCAGGGACCAGAAATTTATATAAATGTTTTGTAGTTTGTAAGCTTCAGGACATCCTGTTGATCAAATTCATTTTGTAGCCACTTAAACCTTGTTGTTGGTCAAGTTCTGTGCGTTGTTGGAGACTGTAATGTTGTATTGTAATGCAGTATATTTAGAATTGTTTGAGCTTTAAATGCTAAGCAAAGAGTGGAGTTTCTGACCATGACTCTATAATCAGAGCATATTCTAAAACATTCTTCTCGATTCAGATAGGCTTTAAGGTTGACAGGATCATTCCAGAGCAAATGACGGAGTTCATAACGAAAATAATTTCTTTGAACAGCTTCAATCCTCGCAAGCCAGATACTTTGATACGGGCACCACACCAAGGCTCCAAATGCAAGGATAGAACACACGAGAGAGCAGTACAATGCTTTCAGACAAGTGGGATCATGAAGCTCGTCGGTGATCTTAAACATGAAACCGAGCTGTCTGTTGGCTTTGGTAATCACATTCGTTTAGTGTTGTCTAAATGTCAAACCGGAGTCAAGCGTGAACGTATAGCATGGTCGACCTGGTCAAAAGCATGGTCGACCTGGTCAAACAATGTCGACCTAAAATCTATATTCCAGAGACACGAGGAAACGAACGGTGCAAGGTTGGATGAGGTCGATCGTCTGGGGTGAAATCCATGTTGTTCAGGAGAGATATACTGTCTGATACAAGCAATCACCAACTCGATGATCTCGAAGACTTTTGAGGAGGCACAGACTGATGTGATTCCTGGATAATTTTCGGAATTTTATTTATCTCCTTTCTGGAAAATCGGGAACGTGAACGAAGTTTCTCTGCGTGTTGTATATTTTCCCTGGCGTAACGAAATATCGTAAAGCTTTAAAAGAGGAATCGCAAGCACTGCCTAGCAACTTGTTGATATACCTGAAGGTATTCCGTCCGGGGCAGGCACGTTTGAGAGTTTCTACTTCTGGATTGCGGATTCAAGGAGGTCCAATCTAATCGCAAAAATATTCAAGTCAAACACGTCTCTGGGAGTATCTCTGAGTGCTTCGCTGGCTTGCTCCAATGTTGGCATGGTGTTAATGAATACACTTTTGAAGTGCTCAGAAACGAGCAACATTTGTCTACTGGTGTGCTGGCGATTCTGTTGCCAAGATGAATTTAAACCAGTAGCCCATTAACATTCGTTTTTGTGTTCACAAATGACCGGAACAACTTTGGGTTGCGCCGAAGGTAAGATTAGATTAGTTTTAAATAATTTTTCGCGAAAAAATTCGCTTGGTTAATTGATTTCGAGCTATGCAGTACTTACGAAGAGCCTTTGATCTCACACGTTTCAGGTGACGTAAGTGAGGATAAGACCAAGGAGGTTTACGAGCAGGTATCTTTAGCGGAACAAAATCTGACATAGCCCGGGACAGCTTCATCGATAGTGGAGCACAAGTCAAGGAACTGCCAAGTGACTTGGAAAAGAGATTGGCTTATAGCAGCGATATCAGTTCTACGGAAATTCAGGCAATGTGGATCAACGATGTTATCAAAGGTAATAGGTACTGATATATTGATAGTAATATCCAGCACAGGAGGTCGAGATTATTTAAAGATTCGAAGTCTTCGACAACAGTGTATTCCATTAAGGCAGCTTCATTCCACGGATCAACCGTTGTATTTCCGGTTAGGAAGTGGAGATCCAACCAGGCAACACCATTGTACATAGTACAAGATCTGAAAGGTCCATTGTTTTGTAATCTTTCGCTTGGTCGCTCCCAGCTAGAACACAGTGTTAGTAAAAGTAATAGTTAAGGATAAAGAATAAAAAATACTGTATGTGTTTCACTACTTAACCTCCAAATGCCCCGAATATACGATTTTGGTGACGAGGATGCAGGATTGGAAGTAAAGAAAAGTGAAAAAGACCACGTGTCACGTTTAACTGGAAGACGTGGAGTTGAAAAAAAGCTACCATTTGATAATGCAAGTGAGTCGAAACAAGAGCTGTGTGCGTTTGAAAGCGTAGTCAAACTGTAACCACATGTCGTGCAAAAGTACGAAACCTCATTGTCTCATCATGGATAATGAGGCTTACGTCAAGTCGGACATCCGGTAGCTTCCAGGGCTACTGTTCTTCACCACCCAGCAAAAGTTTGATGTATCGGAGGAAGTAAGGGAGCAGAAACTTCCAAAGTTTGCCAAGAATAACAGGATTTGGCAAGCGATCTGCTAATGTAGCAAACGGAGCGCGCCGTTCTACCACCGGGACGGTAAACGGGGAGATCTACCTCATGGCGTGTCTACAGAAGTGTCTGCTTGCTCTGTTGAAGCAATACGAGGGCCCTACGATCTTCTGGCCGGATCTACCTTCATGCCACTATTCAAATGTTGTCCAGAAGTGGTACAAAGCCGACGGGTTCACTTTCATACCCAAGGACATGAGCCCACGAACTGGAACTAAAGGGTGTATTCGATAAAAATGGCACACAGAAAATTTTCTGTAACTTTTGAATCGTATGAGTAAAAAACCTAGAAACTTGAATAGATCTTATCCATAGTGTATTATTTACATCTGCCAAGTTTCATAGTTATACACTCAGTAGTTCCAGTCATGTCGTCGAAACAAGAAATTGTCCGTGAGAAAATTTTGTGCACTCACAATCAAAATCCAGGGGCGTCCCACCGGTGGATTGCTAAAAGGCTTGGAATTGCAAATACAACTGTGTCTCGTGTAATAAGAACCTTCAAGGAGCATCTGAGTGTCCAAATGAAGGAAGGGAGTGGTCGTAAAAGTGGTCCAATGGACAGTAAAATGGCCAGGAAAGTCGTACAACAATTCAAGAACCGTCCAAACATGTCAATTCGAGATGTTGCTAAAAAGTCTAAGGTGTCAGTCGGTTTTGTGCAGAAAACCATGAAGCGTGCTGGGTTACATGTTTACAAAGTGCAAAATCCCCAAACCGGAATGAAAAACAAAACATCACTGCGAGAACCCGCGCCCGGAAACTTTACACGAAGCTGCTCACCAAATCCGGTTGCATCGTGATGGATGACGAAACATACGTCAAGGCCGACTTCCGTCAACTTCCTGGACAAGAATATTTCGTTGCCAAGTCGAAGTTCAATGTTCCGGAGGATGTTCGAAAGAAGAAACTATCGAAATTTGCAAAGAAGTTTCTAATCTGGCAGGCGATTTGCGGATGTGGTGAAATAAGTGCTCCCTTCATCACTTCCGGAACAATAAACGGTGCGATTTACACGGAAGAGTGCCTTAAGAAGCGTCTCTTGCTATTCATTAAGAAGCACAAAGGATCAACTCTGTTTTGGCCTGCTCTAGCATCCTGCCACTACGCTCGAAACGTAGTGGAGTGGTACCGAGCCAACGGAGTCAATTTTGTGCCAAAGGATATGAACCCACCAAATTCACCGGAACTTCGTCCAATTGAAAAATTCTGGGTAATTTTGAAAACGGAACTTCGCAAACATCCCAAAACTATAAAAACAGAGCTAAAATTGAAGAAAATTTGGGTAAAAACAACAAAAACACTGGGAAAATCGGTTGTACCAAATTTGATGGGTGGAGTGCAAAGGAAGGTGCGGGCATTCGGGATGGGAGACGAAATTGAATAAAACAAATGTTGTAAATCAAAACTCATTAGTAGTTCTTCATTTCCTGGAAATTTCAAGAAAATCCGAAAATCAGTTTAATTTTGATGAGTATATATGTGTGTGCCATTTTTATCGAATACACCCTTTAATCGGTCCTTCAATACGTTTTACGTTAACATATTCTAAAAGCACTTTTAGCAAGAGTCAAAGTGACATTTGTTGATAGCGAGAAGAAAAAAAAATCACTTAACAGTGAAGTGACTTGTCTAGGCAAATCAAATGGGAAGTCACGTCAATGTGACGTGACTTGTCGCACTTTACATAGTGACAAATGTCACTTCGGCATTCGGAATAACCCCTACAATTTTAAACATATTCACAATATTTCTCATCAATGGAAAATTATTGTATTGGTTTTCTGCACCAGCCTACTTCACAGCTAAACAAAAGCGAAAAGGCAGTTAATTTTTCAAGTTGGGTTGTTCCAAGTTGTTCTACTTTTCTAAACAGAAAGGTGTACATATCGCTTGTAAGAATCAAGGCCCGGAGGCGAATGTCGTTCTACTCAGCTCGTAATGCGGCCTTTTTATAAACACAATTCGTTAATCATTGGGTAAAACTATATCCAATTACTGTCAAATGAGAAGCTCATTGGCTGTATAGAATTGTCTCACTGACATATTGCAAATACTATGATCTAAAAGGATTCATCTCCATTTCTTCCTGATATGCTCATGCATTGATCGATTAATCATATGATCATTTGATTGTCAGGATATATTTTTATAAGACGGGCCGGATTCCACCAAAGGTGGATTAACACGGGTTTTTGTTGTTTTTAATTTTTTGATAACACCAGTACGGAGACGACACCGACGACGATCACTTCATCTTTCGTGTCTGTTGTGGTTCTTCTTGCTGTCGTTGCATCGTTCGGGATTGTAATAAGTATTGGGCATGCAGATTCGTCTGAGTCTGGTAAGTACGTGAAATGAATGGGCTGCAACTGATAATGGACTCCGACGCACATCAGCTACAAACAGTATTTACTCCAGTGGAAACAGGGAGGGTCTAGTAGGGACAGGTTTATGGGCCCGGTGAATGCCATTTTGGCACTTGAACGTCAATTTTGAGTGACAAATTCACAACGCTCTGTACTGGCAATGTTATGTGACACACGGCCTCAGTGCTCTTTTTGATTATTGTCGTCTATCGAATGTATCTGCCGTTGAGTGTTTGGTGGGTTTTATTTGGGGATTATAATTTTTCGTTTTAAATCCGTTCTATTTTGGCAGCGCAAAATAACCTACAGAAATTTTTTGAAAAAAAAAAATCAGATTCGAGCATAAACTTTGTAAACATTGAAATCATTGAAAAATTGAAAAAAGTAGTCTCATGAAAATGACGAAAAATAATGAAGAAGAACTTTTCGCAGACAACATTTAGTATACTAGCAAGGGGTGCTGAAGGGGAGGGGGGTCGATCGACAGGGTACCCGGGTACCCACCAAATTGAAGTGATTATGACTCTGGCAATTATTGACCGATTTTAATTCTGTGTTCCATTAGATTCCATTAGATTAAGCAACTCATTCGCTTCAAGTAAAATATCGGTGATGGCCATTTGAATTCATCTGGTTCCTGTAACACCGGGTTTCCGGGGCTGTGGTCCGTTACAGAGACACAATATCGGAACATCTATTAGATTTCCAGGAATGGATGTCAAAATCTTTGGAATAATTCCTAGAAACTATTTCTATTCTAGTGTGAGCCATATGCCGAATTTTTCTTACAAGGGCCATGCTGTAACAGGTTCCTGAGGAGCCTAGAGTGGCGATGAACATTTTTAAGAAGAAACCCCTGGCAATATGAGTATTAAAATTCATGAAATTTTGCCAGTAGGATATTTCTCAACATTTTGTGGCCATTTGATGATTAGTCATGAACTTTGATACCTATATTGCCTGAATTTCCTTCAAAATATGTTCATGACCACTCTAAGACCCATGGGAACCTGCTACAGAAAAGCCGTTGCAGGAACAAGTCGACATATGGCCCACAATGGAATATAAATAATTTCTAGGAATTATTACAAAGATTTTGACATAAATTCTCGGAAATTCAATAGATATTTCCAAATAGTGTCTCCGTACCAGATCACGGCCCTGGACACATGGACTTACAGGAACCAGGTGAATTCAAATGAAGCGTTGTTTGTTTACCACACACGATGAGTGAGTAACGAGACGTCGTCGTAAAGTTGTTTGCGAGGGGTTAGCGACTCGGAGCCGTATTCCATCCATACCACCATCCGTCGGAGCCGGGAGCGGGCTCGGCCAAGGTCCGTGTGAGATCCGGGCGGCCGCGTTCAGCTAGAACGCCAGCTTGATGGTTGCCACCATCAAGGTGATGAGGAAGTGGGTCCGTCGGAAAATGAACCGCTCGATCCGGTAGACACCTTCTGACCTGGATGTGTCGATCAGGACTGCCCACGCCATTAAGACGAAGGACCTAGGAAACTCTTTGCCTTGCAACAACCGCATAAGAAAAATTTAGGTCATTTGAAATTCGTGAAGGTAGTCTTTCAACGTAATCAGTAAACTCATGAGAGCTTAAACTATGTGGGAAAACGTTAATTTGTTCTTAACTTCTGCAGAAAATGTTTTTTTTTTCTAAGTTGTTATAGACCTTCCAAACCACGCAGTAAGGGGGGAGGGGGAAGATGTTTGGGAAAACGTGACGATCCATACAAAAAAAATGAAGATTATTACAAAAAACGTGACAAGGAGAAAGGGGGGGGGGGGTATAAAAGTCACTTTTTGCGTGACATAATTAATGGCCGTTCCCTTTGAGTTCAGATCTTGAGGTTCTACATGATCAACAAGGCTATTTACGATGTCAACGCCGTATTTATGAGTTGAAATAGCTCCACGGGATATCACAGCATTTTAATTGACATGTTACAGTATTTCTAGAATACCTAAGGTTCGCCAAACTATACTTGAGTCAATTCTTGATATTCCGCATGATCAACAAGGTGGATTACGATATCTCCACTGTGCGTATGGGTGAGAAAAGCTTCATGAGATATAAAAACATCTCTTTAGACACATAAGTGTTCTCAGAATATCCCCGGACCTCCAAACTATTTTTGAGTTCAGATCATTATATTCTACGATATTATCACGGATATTTCAGGTGTCTTGGTCGTATAAATGCGTTGTAAAGCTTCATGGAACATCATAACACCGCACTATGGTACGGATGGACAAATTTCGCGACAAAAATCGATAACTCGAAAACCATTAACTTTAGACAGATTTAATATAAAAAATTAGATCTATCTTCTGGTTTGAGTGGTGACTAGGGTGGTCCTCTTCTGTTCATAGTACAAGTTTCTACTTTTTATTCTTAGGATTTAGAGGATTTTTTGCTTCAACAGAATTGCAGATACTTTAATTTAATGCAAATTTGCTTTAAACTAATGCAAATGTTTTACTTCTATCTCATCTATGTATCGTTTTATAACAGTTTTTCTGACTTTTCTTAGGGTGAGACTTAAAAAAACAGTTTTTTTGCTGTTACTCTTATTTGAAAACTTTGCAGAGATGGCTTTTAGAGTTTAAAATGGCACACATTTTGAATAGACAAGATAGTTTCTAGTTATTATAGAAAAAAAGATATAGGGGTTGAAGTCTAACAAAACGTTTTTGCAAGATATCTTACTCCCTTATTTGCAAATATTTGCAAACACAGATTACGTAAACTGAAATTACAAACTTATATCTACAAGATCTATGCTAAATTATTTGACCCCTTACGTCCTCTTTAGAATTGGAAAAACTCGTTTTAAAATTGGTAGTTTTGCATTTTTTATGCATAATTTTTAGATCAGCAGTATCAACAGTGCGTAACAACGCGATTTTTTTTTAAGAAAATGTTTATATTTCTATATTTATCCATCTCCGTTTATTTCCTGCCTTTAGAAGAAGGGGCTCCCACGTAAATGAAACGCACAGTTCTGCATAACTCGGGAGCTAATCAAGCAAATAGTACCAAATTTGGCATTTAGGGGTTTCTTTCGACAAGAAATGTGTCTATCGTGTTTAAAGACCCCTCCCTTATAAAATGAATGGCTTTCATACAAATAAAAGAAGCGCGAAATTTCTATCCGGTTGAGACCCCTTCTCATTCTGGAAGGGGGTCTTCTCATTCAATACACAAAATGTGTATTTCTCAGGTAAGAAGCATGTCCTGACAGAAGTTTGAACCCCTTTTTAGCCAAGCATTGGGGATGCTTCAGATACTTTCAGTGCAACATTATGCACAAGAAGTTAATCTAAAGTTATGCAAGATAAAATTACGTTCAAACTGAATGGTAACGGCTTAGTTTGAAGATATTTGTTTTGTCTATGAAATGCTTCTACACAGAAAGAAAAACCAAGATAGAAACTAAAAATCCGAGGATTTAAAAATCCGAGGGATTAACAACACAACCCTACCTGTTCTTGCGGAAATTAAACACAATAGCAAATGTTTTTTTAAACAAAACTCATTCTTAAAAGAAAAACATAAACGCGCCTGTTCTAATCAATTTTCATTATTTAGTAGCAAGATTTGCAAGGCTCGCACTGGGTTCAGCTAGTAAAAACACAAAATTATGATGTTGAAGGAGATGTTCGCTCATCACCATGAGGCACCAAGAGTGAACAACAATGTTTTTGGCTAGAATTGAAAGATATGAAGAGAAAGTTTTTGATAGTTCCGCTAGTGTGCGGCAGGCTTGGAAACATAGCAGATGTTTTAGGAAAATTGAGCGAAAAGGGCATGTGTACAGTGGTACTCGAACCAACGACATTTTTGCCTAACATCCCACTGCGGGGTAGGTTAAAGCATTATGTTTTGCATGATGACACATCCATTCAATCGATGTTTGAGTTTCAAAACCTGTTGAAAAATGTGCCATGGACAAATGCAGAAACATATATGTGTATATAGGTCTTCTATCGTATGCATTAAAAAAATTGACAAAATGCCGATTTATCATGGGTTTACCTTCATCAGCCCTGGCAAAACTATCCATGCAGCATCACTCATAGTAACCCATGAGTCAGCAGACAAAAGCAATCGAACTCTAACCGTGATGGCAACAACAGCGAAGCAACTCCGTTCCGTTCAGAAGTGTGCGCGTTCAATGAACGGAAGACTACCCCCCCCCAAGAAAATGGATATCGTACTTTGTTAGACAACAATCAGAGCATCGAAAGAAAGCCCGGTTCCGGACGGCCGACGACCCTGAGCGACAAGAAGCTCCAAAAGATGCTGAAAAGGAAGACCGAGGGAAAAGTGGCTTCATCGCTGTGCTTGGCCGGGAGGTCGGTTGAATCGGCTGAAAAGTACCTGTCGAACATGAACATACATGTCAGGAAGCGGAAGTCGCGTCCACTGGTTCCAGAGTTGCAGGCAATGTCACAGCGGCTATCTCACCCTGGATGGCAACGACTGGCAGGGCACTTCGTATTTTCGTATCAGCTCCGAGGTGAAGTTCATTTCACACACCAAGTTCCCAAGACTGTGACTGACAATCAGCGAGAAGGGGATGTCAAGGCCGTTTTTCTTGCGCTCCAGACTGGCCGTGAACGGGGATATTTATAGTACAAAATGCCTGCCGGAAATTGCGTCGTTCATCAAGAAATACCATAAGGGCAAAGACGCGGCTGAATATCGATGTGGAACGCAAGTCGGTGAACCCACCCAACGTCCCCCAGCTGTGTTCTATCGAGAATTTCTGGGTCAACCTGAAGCGTAAGATCTACTCCAACAATTTTGCCGCTAAAACTGAGGAGGAATTGATAAATAAAACGAATAAAGAACTCAAAAACATGTCTTAACGCATGTTTGCGTCTGCCATGGCGAATGTTTCGGTTAACTGCCGGAAGGCCGCTCGCAAGGGCGTTGATGTTTTTGCGATAGGATACTGTAGTATGTCTGCAATGGTGTTAAGATGTTCCTTGTAGCTGTTACAGCTGAGTCGTATGAATCCTTTCCATGTTAAATTTCGGACACCAAAATAATAGCAGCAAAAGTATGACACATATTTCAACAAAACCGACTGTTTTTTCTCACAATATTAGTGTTATGTCTACATTAGAAACAGTTGATTAAGATGTTAATCATTCTTTCAGAAAATTGCTCGAACTTTCTGTGGCACACCCACCATTAGGTTCCGTACAGTAACCTCAGATACGCCCGTCGAGACGATTCTCCATCTCCTCTTAAAATCAGCGGTACCATTTGCTTTCTTCTTAATTTCGAAGAGTTTCCGCTTAACTAGAGCCTAGTACTTCTCTATTGGGCGAAGTTCTGGACAGTTTGGCGGATTGGCTAGTTTTGGCCTGTATTAGACGTCTTATACCTTATACCATTCCAGGACGGATTTCGCATAGTGACAAGAAGTTAAATCAAGCCAAATCAGTGCTTAAGAGTCGTGGTTTTTGATAAACGTTAGCAACCGCTTTTGCAGACATTCTTTCTCGTAAACATCCTTATTGATAGAGCCGGTAGGCACCAAACTTTTAGGATTTCTAACCACAACTACCACAAAATCAAATACTTCTTCGGGAATTGACACACCTACTTAGTCCGGAAATGCTCGGCAACGGCATTTCTTTGCATTGCGGTGTAAAAAACTAGACCCGGAAGCTGTTTTAGGTCTTCGAGTGCGTTTGTTTCGTCGTCCATTATGATACAAGAAAATGTTTGCAAAAGAATGGTCACATTTCCCACAAAAAGATTGAGATTTTTCTCAATAATGGCTACCACCTTCTTGTCGGGAGCATGCTTTTCGATTTGTTCCACTTCCAGCTTTCCAATTCCAATTCCAATATGATAAATTTTGATTTTGCTGCCGGTCGTCCAAAATGCGTTTGCGCAATTCCGCTAGATTCGACGCCATTTTAATCAATGTAAACACGTTGTACCACGAAATAAAGTGTAGAGTTTCAGCTGGCATATAAGTGAAACGATTCAGCGATCCGTGAAATAATTCAAAATCCACACTGAAAGAAAAGCGACCGAAATTTAACGTGGACAGGTTTTATGACCCATCCGTGTTGAATCTGTTGAACCAACAGTAAGAATACTGTACACTCACAATGTGTAATGATGGTTTCTCACGCAGAAGTCAGTATTACCTTAATTTAGGATCACCAATTTTTACACATTGAGGATGTATGTGAGTCGCAAGTATCATCTGCTTGTTCTTTTTGTAACACAATTCAAATTAAATTTTTAATTGGGTGAAACAGGTTTAACATCCTATTAATGTACGACACCAGATGTTTGAGGAAACAATAGAAATTAAAATGCAATCCAATTCCAGTTATAAATGCACGTAAACAATTATTAGTTGAAATCTTTGTTTGCTTTGTAATGCATAAAAATAAATGTTTCCTACATACATTAAATAATACTCAGGGAAGTTGATGAAAGGTCCAGGAAAGGTTCAAGCTTCTTATTTTCTAGATTGAGTAACAGCCATGGAAAAGTAGAAACAAGTGTTAATTTGTATATTAGTTTTTAGAGAAGAATTTTCCTACAAACTGGATGTGTTATTTCGCTCAGAATGGAAGCATACAAAAACACGAATATGGTTAGAGTCAGCCGAGAGGATTGGATTTGCAAACAAGAACATGAAATTTCATTGAGGTCAACTTAAATCTAACCTACTTAACATCAATCACATTCAGCATCGCTACTTTCAAATTTACTCCTTCATGGGAGTAATTTACATACTGCACGTTCCCCCGCCAGAGCCATTGCAAGAAACGAAAAAAGCAAAAAATTCAAACATACCCATTGAGCAATGTGTCTCGTCAAGATGTCATGTGTGGCTGTTGTGTGTGTCTGTTTGTCATAATAAAGATATGAGCACCCGCTGTGCACTGTGTCGCACCATAAATCAACTAGGTAGGTACTATTTCTCAACTTCTCTGGCATGAATTTCACGTAGGCTGGCTGGAGGATAGAGAATGACACTATTTGAGTTCCTAATTAATTTGATTTTCCAAAAAATTATCGATCCAAAGACTTGGTTTTTGTAAACTTAAATAAATGTGTTGTAGTTAACGAATAGTTAGATAAAAGATTCTGAAAATAAACGATCCATTCAATTTGTTTTGTCAATATTTTTAGGTTTGATGATATTGTTATATCCTTTCTCTTTAACTGTTTTTAAGAACCTACATACAGACTTATTAAAATGAGATCAAGACCTTAGGAAGATTCTCAGATAGCCGGATAAAGACACACACAGAATTATCAAGCTCAAGACGGCAGTCTCGATTCCTTGAGTAATATCTCGTATTGAACATTTTCTTGGCTTTTCTGGCGAACAAAGTGTGAAACGCGTGCATTAGTATTGTAAACTAAAGTTCTAGGTTTTTAACTTTGGAATTGGTTGAAGAATGCTAAATTGAAAGCTGGCTAAATGCTCGTTACAGAAGCTCACTATACAAGATGATGATCTCAGTTGGGGAATTTTAAAGTTAATTTAAAACAAAACACACTCTTTGACGCGAGTAATAATAAAGATTGTAAAACTCGTCATTCATTGGGACACTGATAATCGAGGAATTGATACGCGCAGCGTGTGTTGTTGAGCATAGCAAAAGCCAACACACCTCCTAAGACAAATCATGATAAGCATTCGGTCGAGAAAATTATGTTTCACATTCAACACGAACGCATTCATTTATTTCTGATTCCGCATGACACAGATTGATCGAATATGAACAATAATTCAAAATTTTATTGCAAGAACGTGCATCTATATGAGCACACGTGCCTCAGATTATTAACCCCACAGCCGGCCTATGTTCGTCCCTCTAACTTGAATGACGGCATGATTTTTTTTACAATCACCACCTAAGCTTCGACCGCATGCTACTATGCACAGTGATAGAATGCAACGTCTACACGCGAAGTCGATCGGAGTAAACAGACTTGCATCTATTTGAAGAGGCACTGCAGCCCACGTTTAGATTCCGAATGGTATTGATGATTTCCCATGAGAGGTTCTCAACAATACAGCAGTTTGTTATGCATGTGATCTGCATGCATTCGTATGATTTTACCGACTGTTCTCCTATCAAAACAAATTATTTTATTATACCTGAATTGTGGCCGCATCTCCTGTTTGGTTGCGTGGGGTTTGATTTTTGAATAGATCATAATGCTTGTTCTGCCTTTGTGATAGTTGATCTATTTTCACTTTTGTGCATACCACAACTGAAAATGCATTCCTCTTTATGCCATGTGCAAGTAAGAAAAACTTGCTGTCAACCTAAGCTAGTCTCAACTCAAAATTAGGTTAAATTCGGTGTAGTCCCTTAAATTTGATTCAGTCTGGTTGCGATTGAGAAATTGTCAAATCAACAGCATTGAATTTATTCATATGGATGTTGTCGATTTGTTACAAGTCAATCCCAGCAATATTTTGTAGCAAGTTGGCTACTTCTATTAGAACATTAAGTTAACTTTAACAGAAGTATTCTGTAATTTATTAAAAAAATTGTACATAGTAGTTTATACTATTATTATTGTTAGATATTTTATGTGTTCATCAGCGTCACCATTGTCTACGTGTAAATGTTCACCAGTTTGAATGTTAGTCAGTTAAAAAAAAACAAACAATACCATACCCATTTTAAACTTGCATGTATCGTGAAATATTTTGCATCAAAGTTGTTCATCCAGCCCGTTGGTTCATTGGTCATTTCCTGAACTTTTACGACCGCTGATCTCACCACGGGAGGACTTATATGACATGTGCTGATATATGACATATTTTACAAATGGCGATCTCCAAAATGAATTGAAAAAGCAATGAAACGCTTATAACTCAATAAATCCTCGGTAGATAATCTTGAGACCCCAAGTAACAATTCAATTTTAAGGTACACTTGAAGAAGTTTTCAAGACTCATTTGATAAAACCACGCATAAAACTAGATATTCTACATAACATCGATAAAACAGCCATAAAACCCTCTTAAGTTCCAAAAGGCCCATACTACAGGAGGTTCTCAAGACTATTTCCCAAGGTTCGCTTAATACTTGATAGTTTTATAGGTTCATACTTGTAATAAAATTCAAGACATGCATAAAACTATGATAAAACTACCACAAGTTTTGATAGTTTTATGATTTTCCTCTTTAAGAACACTTCCAATCTGTCACATATATGCTTCGAAGATTCCATTTTTCGATTCGTTCTGCCTAATGGGGATTTTTATTTGTGTATGGTTGAGTGGATGCTACTATATTTCTCTTCTAAAGTGGATACGTATGTAAATTAATTGTAAAATTGACCATAAATGCATCTGTTTTTTGCCTGCAATTGATGAATTTTTCATACGACATTCAGTTTATTGGTGTTTTATAACATAAAAGTTCGAAAATATTAATGCGCCTCTGAATTATTGCTAGAACATTGACTTATTTGAACAATAAAAAAATATAGTTGAAAATTTAACTATTAGGTGATAAGGCTGATAAATTGTTAGATCTTGAATAAATTGTGTCTACAATCCATTTTATGTTTCAAAATGTATTTTAAACAGCATTTTTTGTTCGTACCATTGAAAAAATGAGAGTTTTGTTGCATACTTATGAAAATGGCTACCGTTCCGAGGGAATCCAGAATAGCCACGCTCGCCATTTTTCCAATGGTTTTATCTTAAACTACCATAAAACGCAAATAAAACCAATATTTCTTGCACAAGACTAACAAGATTTTTTGAGGAGCGCGATAAGTTCATCTTTATTTGTTCTAGTCTTGAAAAAGATGAGTTACGCTTGAATAAAACTTGTTTGAATTGCTCAAGGTAAACAAGTCTTTCGTAAGATAGCCATAAAATCAGTGTGAAAAAGGCACATCATAAACAAAGAAAATGTGACCGTGCAAATCAAAAGTGCCTATGCATAATTGTTGTTCTTAGACGTAATTACAGCTTATAATTTAATATTTTTAATCACCAGCGAAGTCTATATAGAAAAAAGGAAAATTGAATTTGAATATGCTAACAATGGTTTTAGGAAGAATAACAGATAATAAATATTGCCTGAAGGGCGGAAACATCAGTTGAGCGAAAAATGATTTTTCCTCTTGATCTAAATGCTAAACCTAACGTCGGATGAAGTGCGCTGTGTAGTAGATCACTGAGCAATTACAGCGCACCACTTCCGACTTTAGATTTAAGGGTGGTGGACATACGATAACGCATTAGGTTAGGTTAGGTTTAACTTGCACAACTGGCATAAAATCAATAATGATGAGTTATGATTCTCGGTTTTCAACTGGCGACACATTGCACCATTTAATTTGATTCGTTACAAAAAAATTGGACGCATAACGCATAGACCCTTTTGATAAATTAGTCTCAGTAGGCTGCGAATCCAATGGAATCTAGCGATGGTAAAAAACAAATTGTCGTTGGTGGCTGAGATGAAGGTGTATTCAATATATTGGATAGGTTTTTATTGAATTTCCGCTTGAACGATCCATTATTTTATATTTTCTTTCACCTATGGGCGTCCTTTGTCCAGTTTGTTTATTTTTCACATAATGTTCTTTCTCAAGAATATGTGCTCTTATTCGAAACCAAATGGTTCTAAGAGCGTTTTATGGCAGCATTTCCAAGATACATTTATCTTAAAGAAGAATGTCATAAAACTTTTTCAAAACTTTTATCAGGTTTTATGAAAGCTGCGAATCGATGTCTTGAGAAGAGACTCAAGTATCTTATAAAATTACTTATAAGGTGAATTACACTTATAATTGATGTAGTTTTATGGAAGTTTCTTCAAGTGTTCTTTAATCGCTCTTCAGAACTGTTAATCAATTAAAACCACCTTAACTTGAAAAATGCCCTGATAAAACCAGATGATCTCCATAATGCTTTGATAAAACTACCATAAAACATGAATAAAACCAATTTGCATTTGAATTGTTACTTGGGACATTTTTCCGCAAATCGGTTACCACTACGATAATGGACAGGAGCAGCAATTGGTGTATATTGGCCTTTCCAGTGTATCGTCTCTCTCATCATTCAGTCAAAGGTTATCCAAAGTTTGCAATAAGCAAAGGTAACTCATCCTGTTGAACTGTTTAGTTGTCGCATTCAAGTTCACCACATATCTGGCTTGCCGTTTCTTTAGTGCCCTGGATAGTATCTACCGGGATACTAAAACGCCATCAGACTTTCCAAATTGCTTTGGGCCAGCAAAACCAAGAATAACTTCAAGAGAAGAGTGCAGCATAAAAAAGTTCTTGCACAAAATAACTGAAGAGCCTGTTTTAGGAGAGAAACGGTATCTAATTCATTCGAAGAGTTTCCTGCTCGATTAGAATGGGTATTTTCAAAACTTTGACAGATAATAGCTTTTTCTAATCGGTCAATGTCGCCTAGAAAATAACAACATTCATTACAAATTGCAAAACAGCTCGAAAAAGAAGCGTGAATTACCATGCAATACCATGCACATAAATGAAGTGTTACAAAACTTACATATAAACATAATAAATCGTGTAAAGTTCTATGACATATCATGCAAGTTGTTGCTTAGTGAGGAAGAAAGAACAATTTTACATGCTCTGATATTTACATCACTATGAAAATCCAGATTTTTGTTTGTGTACATCCTACGCCACGTTTGCGTACAACCCCATCTCTTGTAGTTTTTAGAATAAACCGCTACCAAAGTGAAATCCAAAATGCCGTCAGTTATCGTGTGTTTGCATATTTATACTATTCTTATGCCGAACATACCCGAAAAACATATTAAACCTATTTATCCATCGTCGATGGCAGCCATCTTGGATTCAAAAATGTGTGTCAAACTTCCAACGAGGGTACCACAGAACAGGTCCAAACGCATCCTAAGTGGTCCTGGAAATATATTTTTGTTTCAGGTTCTCAGGTGACTTGACGAGTCGAATGATGGGGAGTGTTCCTAGTCCAGATCTGGCCACTTCACTTGGATACCTGGATGTGTACAATGTGGTCGTAGGTATTTGATGACTGCCATTTTACTTATTTTCGAACTCTCATGTAATTGATGGTGTCGCATGTGAGGTTTTGGTACAAATCCGAAACAGTTCACATCCTCTACTTCTACTGGGGTACGCGAAACATGCCCGGATGTGTCCAATGTGGTTGTTGGCACTTGCTATAACCACCATTGTACTAATTTTTGAATTTTCATATGATTTGAAATGTCACATGTCAGGTTTTGGTACAGCTCCGAAACTGGTCACTTCCCTGCCCTTCGGTTCAGAAAGGGGTATGGGCGCGTTTTGCCAGCTATGTCACGGCAGATTTCATGTGTGAATAGGCTGCCACATAAACGTTTAAAAATGCCTGAACCAAATGGACAGCTTGTAATGACCACTTGAAGATGCGATGGGGGATCATTGTCCTGATATTCCCAAATGTAGCACCTAGTAAAATGTGTCTTGCCTTCTGAGTAAACGAGTGGAAACTCATCGGGAATGATCTCTCATATGCATCCGTCGAACCATTTTGAACGGCCGTTGTAAGAATATCACCATTAAAATCTCACATGCGCATAGCATGTTACCAGTTACTAATGCTACTCTCCTTTCCCCTGTTCTCTTTCCTATCCCTTAGCCGCGAGCGGTGTCTTATGACATATTGTGAGTCTCGATATGCGCTACCAAAGTCAGCTCTTCAAAAACAGAAACACCGAGACGATAATATGTAAGGTCCCATCAAAAGAAGGTTGAAGCAGTTAGTGAGGAACGAGGAACCCCTACCCAATTTACTTTTAGCCAAATAAAAGGTCAAGGTGAGATGATTTCAATATCATGGTAAGAATATCATATAATTTTCTCTGAAATTTTCATATATTTATATAACATCATATGTTGGGATAGAGGGAGGGACCATCAGAGTACCAGATTGAAGCGATTTGGATTGGAAGAGTGGGACTGCCAACTTCCTGTTGTTCACATTTCGTGAATAAAGGGCGGGCTCTTCTCCCCATCTAATGGGACTTTTTACTAGGTGAGGGCTCGGTTTTGGTGTGGTTTATTCGAACTTGTTTCTGGAAGGAGATTCTCTCTAGACCCCTGTAGCTTTGAGTTGCGCGTAAGTGTATCTGCTTACGGGCCCACAATACGTTTTTGGCCCTTCATACAGGACCATGATGAAACATTTACCACAGCACAACCTTGCTCAAATCGTTTAATTAAAACAGTCCAGTGCTATAGGCAGTTGCCTTGCTACATGAGATGGTACACAGATAAAAAGAAACCTTGAATTGTCTGCGTTATCTAATGCACATAAAGGGAATGCTAGATTTGGCAGAAAATAATGATATATTTTTGTAAATTTAAGCCAGATAACGCCTGAATCCATCCTGTTGTATGAAAGATTGCGAACATTGTTGTATAGCGCATCAAAGACTACAACCAATTGCGTTGTTTTCGCCTCCTTTGGCTTGGAATTAAACGAGGGGAAATTTTACGCGCTTGTTAAAATTAATAATTTTTTTCTGTGTAGTTCACATCACATAATCATCAACTCCAAACAAAACTGGTCATTTCTGTCGAGGTACCCCGGAACATACCCGGGTTTGTCGAATGTGATCCTACCCAAATAACCACAAGCATTTTATTATTACACTTATTCAACCCAAAATCAACATCGGTAATGCGGAATCACATAAATTCACCAGTTGTCAAGTAATAAACCGTTAGATAAGCTTGAAAAAGTAGTGAAAGAATAATGCTACTTTAGCAATGTCTTGTGGCATAACAAAAGATATAGCTTTAGCTCGATCATAGTGTGGCCCTTTTCAGCTTTAATCCAATTTCAATGATGTACTAGACGTTATGCATATCCCTATATATACATGCTATTATAGCCTCGTGGTTATTTGGGTAGATACTTGATAGAACCATAAATGTAAAGCTTGCTTCAGATAGAATTGGAACAAAAACAATTGCCTGCATTTCAGTTATTTATTATTGAATTTAAGATCTTTTTTTATACAAATGTAGCATTTTCTTCATACTTTTAAGAAAAAATACGGATAAAATTATTCGTCACGGTTTCGAAGGAATTCTCGAATTTTTCCTGTAACACAGCTCATTAGGCGGCGCACACCTTCTTCGTTCATCGTTTTAGCTATCTTATTCCACCAGGTCTTCATCTGATTGATGTCTTTGACAACCTTTCCCTTTGCCTTGAGTCTCCTCTTCATGATTGCCCAGTTTTTTTCAATAGGGCGGGTTAATGTTTTTCGGAACAACCTGGACCCCTTTCTCTGCATACCATTCTTGAACGACTTTGCTGTAATGACAGCTTGCCAAATCTGGCCAAAACATTACGGGATGGTTGTGGAATCGAATGAACGGCAAAATTCGTTTTTGGAGACACTCTTTTTGGTATAGCTCCGACGTCATTGTCTTATTTGTAACGAAAACTTTCGTTTTTTTGCCACAGCTGCAAATGCCCTGCCAAATCATGAATTTTCGTGCAAATTTGTCGGCAAAAACAAATTTAAATTTGGCTGGAACATCCCCCCGAGCCGTTGCCAAGTAAAATTTTTGACCTGGAATTTGCCCGAAGTCAGCCTTGACATAGGTTTCATCGTCCATCAGAAGACACCCGTCGAACTTGGTCAGCACCTGGTCGTATAGCTTCCGAGCACGGATTTTGGCCACACTATTCTGTTTTATGGTCCGATTTGGCTGTTTGCTCGCTCGATACGACTTGATTCCTTCCCGGAGTCGAGTTCTCCTCACGGTACTATGGGCAGCACCGAATTTTCTGGCCAAATCACGGTCCGACAGATTGGGATTCCTCTTAATCGTCTTCAAAATCTTACCACGCAGTTTCCGGTCGACAGTTCCACTCCGACGATTGGCTTGAGGCTTCCGAATCGTCGTCAATGTTTCCTTATACCGTTTGATAACGCGCCATACGGTATTTCTGGGCAATTTCAGCTGTTTAGCTAGCCTAGATGCAGACCACAATGGATTTTCCAAATAACTGTGCACAATTTCTTCCCTTCTTTCGGCTTCCATGTTGATTGTTTACAAAGTACAGTCGATTTGCGGAATGTCAAAAATACATGCGTGAAGCTGACAAAATTCCCGACACGTGGGCACCAAGAACTTCCAAATCCGTCCACCAGGAGCGCCACAATATGAGAAAAAGTTTGTTCCAATTCTAAATGAAGCAAGCCTTACTTCTTTTTGAATTCTCATAATGTGCACTTCCGTGGGGTATCAAAACCACACTAGATCCTGGACAGTCAAAATGCCTTTTATTGATCTTTTCATTGGATTAGCATATGATTTGAGGTTATGCGCCAATTATGCATAAACGAACCAGATTCATTGAATGCGTTCCTGAGATATATCCAGATTTGTGAACAAATTTATTCTTATCAGAAGGCAGCATGAGCGACCACAGCGTTAGCCTGATGCATGCCGAAAAATTTAGCAGTAGTAGGACGAGGCCCCTAGCTAGTGTATCCTCATCGGTGATCCAGTTTGGTAGTCCGGTTTGGTTCCCAGAAATAAAAAGCAGGTCGAATTTAGACAGCGGGCTCAGGTTGGCGTGGCGAGCGCCTACCGGTCATTGTCGGAAGATTCTCATTGGAACACTAGTGGAATGTTATATGAAGAGAAGTTCCGAGAAGTTCGACAGAGAACGCAGACTGATGTAGCTTTTAGACTAATTAGTATAAAAGAATATCTTATAGTAAGATGTCTGAATGTTAAAATTGGACAGAAAAAAGCTTTTAGTGTAGTCTTAATCAATGAATGAATGCAGCATGGGTGCACTGCTTAAGGATGAACAGCGTACACTGAATTATCTTGTGCTTCTAGGCTGCTGAAAACCATCACCACGTACGCTTTCGCTGTGGAGAGAAGCAGACAAAAAGGAGAAAGTCGGGCAGACGGGCAAACGTATTGCTTGCTTCAGAAAGTTCGCGTGCATTGTTCTTTGTTTCGCGAAACTAAACGAACTAGTGGTCCTGCAGAGTGGGCGTTCTTGTTGCCAAGTCGGCCTACATTGTTCCCTCGCCGCCCAATTTGCGTTCAATTAAAGAGAGGATATCGTGTCGAGTAAGCGAATACATATATGGTGATTTGCAATTGACTGGTTATTTCCGCATTGACTACGCTATTTCCGCCGATGAGAATTGAATTACATTACGCCAAAGTAGTTGGTGAGGCCACCAAACGATTGTCAAGTACAGGCACACGTGTAGAAAGGATGAGTGCAAAATCAACGGACCAGCATCAATGCCATCAACGGACCAGCAAATGTTCGACTTGGTGCTTTCTGCAGTTTTGGTTCCCAGACGAGTCGAGTCCACACCGCGAGCAGCGACAAACTACCAATCGCATTCGGAACAGGCTCACATTATTGGCAATTCGCAGCATTAAAGCCAAGAAGACTTTTATTAGAAGTGAGAAACATCAGGGGCCGTATATTGGATCTCGAAACGTACGACTTTTTGTACGAACGCTTGTGAGAAAAAGTTCTTCGTTTCAAGATCCAAAATACGGCCCCAGGTCTGAGGAGTTGAACCCGCAGCTAACCTCACTTGGCCATAAGAATTTTCTTTCGTGTCTTTTCTAAATGGTTGGCGATGGTTGGCGAAACATCAGCACATCATCGCCGCAATCCACCATTCGAATCATGGAAACATTCGAGTCGTGTCATCTCCAACGTGCTCTGGTCGGAGTTCTTCTCTCGAAGCAAACACGCAGCAGCTTTGCAGTCCCCTGTCACGTATAAACGACGGTCCAAGGTGCACGACACGAAGCTCTGCGGGCTCTCAACCACAATGTTGCAGTGTAGCCGTGAGCAGAAGGTGCAATCCAAGTAGCACACTACGATCATTATTAGATGAAGTAACTTGATTATGACTTAGCAAGTTATATTTATGTTATCTCAACCGAATGGCAACAAGTCTGCTACTAGGGTATGATGGTAGATAGGAAATGAAATGAAGCATACATGTAAATTCTATTATAATGAAATTAGTTCTTGTTGTGGGATTTTTCGTTACCTCTCCTATAAGCTAGTTTTAGATTTCAGCTCTTATATATCAGCGAAACTTGACCTTATTGTACTGACACTATGAGGAAGTGGCAAAAAGAACGAGAAAACGCCAGACGCAATTCCGATCAGGATATGGCTGCTACAGAAAGTATTGACCTAGATTCTAACACACGATGTCCCCGCTCAGTGTAGAATGCGCAGATGTTAAAGAAACACAGAAGCACTTGATTTTTAACTGCCCGCGGTGTCCTGACAGCTCGAAGTTTTTCTGTACAATGAGATTTTGCATCCGATTACTGCGATCAGTTTGGCAACGCATTGACTCACAAGCTCACAATTTGGCGCGCACGAGGTGTGCAGCGAAGACTTCATCTTAGAAGTTCATCAGTGTCCGCCACGGTTGTTAGTCATTTTCCAGTCCTCTCTAAATAATCATATTAACAGTGAATCAATTGTAGAGAAAAGTTAATATAAGTTAAACAGAAGCCAAATGCCTATTCTTATAAAGGGAACAAATTTCTCTAAAATTCTCCTTGTTGCATTATACAGTCCGCTAATCAAATACACACGGTTCATCAATCCAGAAGCGAGCAGTTGAATGAAGTAGCTAATAATCGGCCTCGAGGCAGGCTCCACCTTTAGCGCGCTGGGGACTGCTCGTGTCGTTTGCAGCGAAGATAGGAGCGAAATTTCTGAACGTGGTTCGTCTACAGGTGGCAGTATCGTACCACCGTCATCGCTAGCACGGTCTTTTTGATACAATTTAAGTATTGGACTGAATCTGTTCAGTATAGGACGTGTTTAAAATGTATCAAGGTTTGTTCAGAGCATACAAAAAGGGTCATGGCAATGTGCCAGTGTGATTGAGACTAGCAAAGTGAATTTATTTTGCCAAAAAATTTCAGGTAAAAGTGACAGAATTAGAACCTTGAAACCTTATGAATTTCTTTGCAAAGATAAGGAGCTGGAAATTAAAAAAAAAAAGTAGTGAATAAACGCATAATTACCTTCTTCTTTATTTCCTAAAGTTGAAAATTCGATTTGTTTCCTGCTCGAATTGCGATTTTCAAAGATTAATTCGTACAGAGTGGCACAAAACTAATTCGAAAGAGAGCGTCCAAAGTAACCCACCTGATTTCGAATTTGTTACATTGATATACATTATTGATTGATCAGTTCAATCAATCAATTGATACATAATTTCGGTGAGCAGTATTCGCCAATCCTCCATATTTGTTATAATAATTCTATAAAAAAGTTTTCTATAAAGAGTTGATGATAAAGTTTACAGAAAAATCTCCTTTGCAAACAACCATAGAATAACTCAGTGCTGCCATATATTGTTTCGACGGTTTGGTACTGAAAATCAGTTGACCCGAGATCTAGTTTTCTCTTTATCTACACGTTCCGTAACATGCAGCACGCTAACCATACAGTTAAAAACAATCAATTCAAATGATTTATTGGCCGAGAGAAATCGTTCAAATTAATAAGGAAATAAGTTTTAAAATAAATTTGGAAATTGCTATGATAATATTTTTTCTTATTGCGATTTCTTCTTTTTTTTAGCATTGCGAGCTTATTGCTTTTACAATTTGCTTTTTGCTTGCTCTCAACTTAGAGTGCTACTTAATGCAATTCCACAGTTATTAAAGGGTGATACGGTCAAAATTTGGTCAAGGGAAAACGCGTGTAAATCGGTGAAATCGTTTATTTAAAAAATCAAATTAAATTTCTTTTTCAAGTTCAATTAGTATAAAATTCAGGAAAAATATTCAGTTAGGCTTCCGCTTTTCCAAATCCAAATTGTCGGGCCTTACGCTTGACCCCTGCCATCAGATTTTGTACAGCCACCTTGTCCACCTTCTTCGCCGCAGAAAGCCAGTTTGCCTTGAACTGCTGCTCATCCTTAGCAGTTTTTTTGGTCTTCTTTAGGTTCCGCTTGACAATAGCCCAGTATTTCTCAATTGGGCGGAGCTCTGGCGTGTTGGGAGGGTTCTTGTCCTTGGGAACCACCTGCACGTTGTTGGCGGCGTACCACTCCATGGCCTTTTTACCGTAATGGCAAGATGCCAAATCCAGCCAAAACAGTACGGAACAACCGTGTTTCTTCAGGAAAGGCAGCAGACGTTTATTCAAACACTCTTTCACGTAAATTTCTTGGTTGACAGTCCCGGAAGCTATGAAAATGCTGCTTTTCAAGCCACAGGTACAGATGGCTTGCCAAACCAGATATTTCTTTGCGAACTTTGACAGTTTCGTGTGCTTGAAAATATCTGCTACCTTTCCCCTTCCTTTTGCCGTATAAAACTCCTGTCCCGGAAGCTGCTTGTAGTCGGCTTTGACGTAGGTTTCGTCGTCCATTACCACGCAGTCAAACTTCGTCAGCATCGTCGTGTACAGCCTCCGGGATCGCGCTTTGGCCGTCGTATTTTGTTTATCATCGCGATTTGGAGTCACTACCTTCTTGTAAGTCGATAGTCCGGCTCGTTTTTTGGCTCGATGCACGGTTGTAGACGATACACCCAGCTTATTTGCGGCATCTCGGAGAGATAGGTTAGGGTTTCGCTTGAAACTACCGGCAACTCTCTTTGTCGTCTCACCGGCTTCCGGTTTTCGATTTCCCCCCGATCCAGACTTCCTGGCTGTCGACAAACGTTCCCCAAACACTTTAATTACATTTGTAACGGTTGATTTGGCAACTTTTAGCGATTTTGCCAACTTTGCGTGCGAGTAGCTCGGATTTTCGCGATGCGCGAGCAAAATTTTGATACGCTGCTCTTCTTGCTTGGACGGCATTTTGACAACTGAAGAGTGAATTCCAAAATCAAAATAGGAGCAACATTCTACACACACACACCTTCAAAATGAGGGGTGTTCAGGTTTTTTAAATGCAAAATTGAAAGAAATACGTCAAGTTGATATTGACCAAATTTTGACCGTATCGCCCTTTAATTGAGAGCTTTCGATGTCAGGTACCATATTTGCATTAATATGATTGTGTGGCAAGTACAATACGCTATGCCCAGGGAGTCGAAAAATTTTCCTTATCTGAAAATTCCTAGGCCAGACCGGGAATCGAACCCAGCCACCTTCAACATGCTTTTGTAGCTGTGTCTTTACCGACTGAGCTAAGGGAGGACATTTTATGAAATTTTCATAGGAATTTTAAATATATATATAAACGGTTTGTACCATTTGCGTAGATATTGTACATTTTCTAATAATTTTTTTTTATTGTTTTATAATTTGATATTTTCAATTCAAAGTACCTATTTCTATAAGAAAATGGTCGTGGGTTCCAAATGTGTACTTTAATTCGAAAATTTTCCAAAATGCTTGTCACTGTTAATAATAATCCGAAAATAAACCAGTTCAAACAATTTAAATCTAACTCAACGCTAGCAACTGAAGTGATTGATTGGCTTTATTTTTATTTGCTGCATCTGTAGTGTAAAAAGCCTTGCAAACGGCGTGCATTTGTAAAGATATGGTGTGTCATAGCGAGAAACATATCTCTACTGAACGAACAAAAAAAAAAACACGAATGATTTTGTAATGCTATTGCTTCATGATTGATTTCGTCGTCATAAATATAAAAATAATACAGTAAGATATTCTTCCAAAGGATGACTGAAACTAAAAAATCTACAAACTGCATTTTAAGGGCAGCGTGTTGATTGTAAGGTTCAACGTTTATCTGTATAATACTATATATAACGAACAAACAGAAGATTTTCAGTACCGCTTTAAATGAGCTGTACCAATTGCATTTTAATTTAAGATAACGATCACACTGTAAAAAGCAATACGAATGTCAATTGTTAGACCATACGCTTCTTTTATCTAACTTCAAACGATATTCGTAACCAATGTCGTCTCATATCAAAACTCTCGTCATCCTCCCGCATCATCCAAAAAGGTTATTTCGATGTTTCGATTTGATTGGTCTGAGAGTTCATTCGAATAGATGATGATGTATCGGTTCAGTGTATCAAACGATAACATCACGGCAATTCAAAACACTAGCTTCAGAACAAAACTCTTCCCTTGAATGCAAGAAATGTTCCGGTCTCTAACCTAATCGAATTATTTCAAATAACGAACTTCCCTCCGTGCAATTTGTACTATATCTGACCTATTAAAACTGACAACCCTTATCACAACAACAGCACCCTGCAACGTTACAAGAAAACACCATAAAGTTCGATAAGCACCTCGACGTCTACTCATACTGAAACGCTCGCTGTGCGGATCATACTGTGGAAGCATCCTTTTCACCGATTAATATGCAACCAACTGCGGAAAAAATGGCCGTGCATATTCTTGAAATGACCTCTTCCGACAGATGACCAACCATTAATTTCACATACACCATCTTCTGTCTAGATACACGGTGCCACCGTCCATTCAGGAGGATCACATCATTCATACGAATTCATTGCAATGCACAGTAGTCTTGGTCTTCGTCTTCTTCACCCAGACACTCTTCACAAAGCTCACGGCGATTAGCGGTTGTTTATGCTGGATCACGTACTATTCACCTACATTTTCTATGACTGCTTCTTCACATCTTACGTAAATAATTACGAACTGAAACTTATAACTATTCACTAGACACCGACTCGTGAAACTAACGAAAAAATTAATCACTGGTACTTGTTTCAATGCGTGCTATCTGTTTCATTGTATCAACCTCCCGAGTCACGGAATTTCGCCGTTAGAACCTTCAACATATAAATACAATCACTCCGGGTGTACTCGTCGATATCGCGAACCGTTCTCACTGGCAGAAGGCACAACTGACGTTTGACAGCTTGGTAAACTGGGGGAGAGATTGACAATTTTCGATACTGAGTTCTTAGTAGAAGGCCACTCAGAACAGTTGGAGTGAAAATAAATCCTCACATTCAATGTCTATCGACGATACCAACAAACCAACCATACCGTATCTATACAGCGGAGAGTGGAGTGTTTTGTCTGGCGTGGTGGCACACACTCCCACATATTTAATAGCACGCGAGTCGTAGTTGACAGATATCAATTGTTACTGAGCATGCGCAGTGTCGATCATGTGCTGTATTAGATATGATTAGCCGAAGCGAAGTGGCGGGAATGAATGAATGAATTAACATCTGCTGATGGGTAGCTTATTAAGGCGAAAGCTTCAGCAGCGCATTATTCTGAGAAACGATGACAGAAATCAGCAGCAGAAGCAAGTGTTTTTCTTTTGTCTAGAACAATAAAAGAGCCATCTACTTAGAGCTTATGGTTGCCCCCTCTAGAAGAAGAACATTTTTGATGTTCAGTATTTAAAATAAATGGTTCCACACCATATAATCGCGTTTTAGTACACATGTTTGACGCATTTTCATTCTTCTATTACCTAATTTACCAAATTGGAATTTAGCGTGTATATCCAACTACTTGTAATTGTATTAATTAGGAAAACTATAAAATACTGATTCAATACCATTCTAATTGGCTAATCACTTGAATAATTTATAGTTCATGATGAAAAATCCGAAAACTTATGTGAAATACCTGAGGTAGATATTAACTTTTTTTATATACACACTACCAAAATGTCAAGTATATTTCTGTGATGTGAAACCGACACATGCAAGCGTCCTTTAGAACATATAAGTAGAACATAAGTAGAAAGACACGTGAAAATAAATTCAATCGAACACACCTGTTGTCGCGTTGCGTATGTTTCGGTGTCGGGAGACAAAATTTTATATGAAATCTTTGTTTACATTCTACTACTTTTGTCCGAGAAGTCTGTGAAGTACGTCGCGTGTAAAATTAATAATTTCTTAGTGTGACTGCATCTTGTTATCTCCGTTATGAGTGAACCGAACATAAACAATCAAATGTATTGAGGAATCCAACTTGAAAAAAGAAGAAGACACCGAGTGGTGATAAATCTGACAGCTCCCATGTTAAAGTATAGGACGAAACTTTTAAAATGCTTCTAGAAAATTCAAATGAAATTCTAATTAAAAGCGGTTTTTTATATGATGTAAGAAAAGTCCAAAACTGCACAATAGGGGCATTATTTTAATTTTATTTTTATTTTACTGAAAATTTCTTTATTGAGAAGTTTTGGATTTTTCTTACATCATACAACAAACCGCTGTTCATTAGAATTTCATTTGAATTTTCTAGAAGCATTTTAAAAGTTTCGTCCTATACTATAACATGGAAGCTGTCAGATTTATCACCACTCGGTGTCTTCTTCTTTTTTCAAGTTGGATTTCTCAATTGTTTCCATGCAATTTAGTTTAAATATCTACAATGTGCTGCTGGAAGTTTTGATATTCTCACAGAGAAACCAAACTATCCTAAATTAAGTCATTTTCACTCATCTTGACAGCAAAGTAAAACCAGTTATAATTAAGTTATTCATGAAGTATCCAGTTTTGAGTATTTCGGAAAGACTTAATGTTGAGTGAAATTAACTATTTGTTAAAAACGAGGCGACAGTAAAAATAATCCAAAATTGAGTTTTCGTTTTTGAAAATATTATTCGAAAATCTGCTCTAGTGAACTTTTTTTTTTCTTAAAATTCAAAAATAGAAAATATAAATTTAAATAAAATAAAATGTATTTGATTATATTCTGGAGTACATTAGAACACTCTTTGTTTGTAATGTACACTGGGGACATTTCAGCGGCATGGTGGGTTTTTTGTTCGTTATAATTTTGTGTACCTAGTGAATGTGTTCCTTCAACACATTCAACTTGCCATTGATGGATTCTTCACACTCATCAATGCAGGAATGTCAAAAATTTCAAAGCAATAACTCGCGTTAAATTTTGAACTGGACACTAGACCATTTAAAACTAGAACAGCCAAAACAAAGTTACAGCCCAACACTCCGATTTGAATAGTTTCGTGAAAGGCGTCTCTCACGTACATTGAAAACTTACTTCTCTTAAAATACCTTGCTGTAGGTAAAATTAACTTTTTCAATCATACTTCAGGGTTTTTTAACTCAACCTACGAGTGAGAACAAAATTATATCCAAAATAGTAGTCCTATCAGAGTACTTAATTTGAGTACTGTCACACTTGATTTTGGATAGTTTGAGTTCTCCGTGCTTGCTCCCCCACACTCTAAAAATAATGAAATTTACGCCTGTCGTAATCCTTGTTGCCAGTGAATATTTCGAGACTGAATTTAAATTTTTATTTATTTATTTATTTATTTAGACCCAAGGGCTGCAAAATGGTGAGTCGACAACGGTGATGGAGCGTGCGTCCCCGCAACATAGCTCTGGTCCTCACAAGTTCCTACCTCATGCTTCCACGGGTCAACAGATGACAAAGACCGCCAGCTAAGGGTTGCGTACTTAGCTGGTAGTGCAGCCTGGGCACTGTTGTCCTTCTGACCTCAGCTAGATTGAGGAGATGCGTGACTTCAGCTAGATTGAGGAGGTGAGTATCCATCATCGTAAGTTTTAGTCCACTTACCCCCCATGGAGCGAGATAAGGCGCTATAACCTTGGCAATTATTGCCACGCTTTTGGTTCAAATGCCAAAAGTTCACCCACAGGCAAAAGGAGCATAAACTAATCTTTCTAGCATCTATGCTCCCATCGATAAGGTACAAATTATCACACTGTATAACTCAACATGGAAGCGTTTGGTACGGGAGGTCCACGCTTTCTTCCTTCCCTTGATTCAGAGTAGTAAAGCGATTTTAGATCTTTCTGGAATCGCTCTATTTCTTGGAATCCTCTCTGCGGCACATACTACGCAGTTGGCCTGGCCGATGACAAGAAAAATGATGTATTCAAGAAAACATCATTTTCCAGGATGCTTTCAAGAATTGGCTGCGTTAGTATGAGATTAGATTAGATTAGATTAGATTAGATTAGATTAGATTATTTATTTATTTAGACCCAACATCTTCGACAAGGCCATCTTATATCCAACTACTTGACTAATGTTGAAATCAAAAGAGTCACACACAACGTGAATATATTTCGTTATTTCGGGTTATTTCGTCCATAAAGAGTACGGTGGCCAGAAATCTACAACAGTTGATGATTCCGGAGCTGACGAACTGGTGCATGTAACCTAACATTCTCAAGAATGCTGTTACAATCGATGTTGCACATGACCACGTCAAAGACAAACAGCCGTTGATGTATCACTCGACGACTCGATAACGGTTGAATATTTAGCAGCGCACATCGATCTTCATATGGCGGTAGATTGATAGGATAGTTGCAGGACAGCCACGTAGAGCGTATCAAATGAACCGCTTCTGGACTTTTTCGATACTTGCAATATGAGCGGCGTGGTACGGACCTCAGATTTGCACTCCGTATTCCAGCACACTACGAACTAAAGCACAATACAGCGACTTAACTGCATGCACATCATCGAAGTGGGCAGTGTTACGCTCTAAGAAACCGAGCATTGCGTTTGCTTTCGCGATTGTTGCGGAGCTTCCGATCAAGTTTGACTCCTAGGTCGTTGATCGACGTTGCCTTCTCCAGTGATATGTCGTTTAAGCCGTAGTCGAACGTGGAATGACTACGAGCGAAAGTTATCACTCTGTTCCTAGCCGTATTTATCTGCATTCCGTTTAAATCACACCATCTAGAAACATGTTCTGAATCGGCTTGTAAAGCTCTACAAGCGATTTCATTAGACGGAACAGCTCCAAGTCATCTGCATGGAGCAATTTACCGGAGTTGAGAACTTCGCACAGATCGTTGATGAAGAGGATGAATATAAGAGGACCAAGGTGGCCGCCCTGTGGTAGACTGGGGGGAATATCAAAAAAGTCCAATCGAGCGTCGTGTACCTTGACAAAAGCTTTACGTGAACACAAATGCGACTGAAGCCACTGAATAATTCAAGTGGGAAATCCAAGGCGGTTCAGTTTTTCAATGACCAGTGGATGAGGTACCTTGTCGAACGCCTTTGAAAAGTCAATGTAAATGGCTTCGACCTGGGATCGCTTCTCGAGCTCGTTGATCACAGTACCGGTGTAAGTCATGGTTGACCGCTTTTTGACGAAACCATGATGATGCTCAGAGATCACTGATTGCACAACAGGGTATATCGCGGCATGTAACAACTTCTCGAAAACTTTCGCAAGGCGATTGATATCGGTCGGTAGTTCTCAACGCTGTGTGTATTTCCAGCATTGTGGATAGGTGTGCTCATCAATCTTATGTTCATGTTGGCTTATTCTATAATCCCAATTCAAAACATAATAAAATACAATCCATCACACTCAAAGTCACGTTTTGTAACTTACTTTTACGTTAACTCCAGATATATATATATCGCTTGAGTTTGAAGTTTAGTTTATAAAGCTGCGGAAAAAAGACAAAAGACTACTTCTTGCACGGAAAAAAAATCCGTGCCAAGATCCGTGAACTGCAGTCATAAATTCGAGAACAAGCAAAAATACACCGTGAACTAAATCACGTAATCATGAACTAAATAACATATAAAGGGAAAAATCCTGAAAACGTGAACTAGTTCACGGTTCGTTTTCATTATCGGGACCACTTTTTTTCTGTGTGTATCGCAAGTATTAGTCAGCTGTCCTAAGGTTTTGCAAAAGTCTGCGGAAACATTCGTATTTATCAAAAATTTCTCGGAGGTCATTGATGCGTTTGTTTCTACCGGGAAAAGCTTTTTTTTGTATCTTTATTAGAGTGGCTTTCAGCCTCCTGGGCTGGTTCGCCACCGGGGAAAAGCTAAGTGACATTGTGAAAAAAAAAAACCTCTGATATATTGTTAATAGATAATATAGCTTTATTCTGTATTTGCGTTTTTCCTAGTCAGATTTCACAATACATACATTTTCATCGCAGTGCAATTGGAGAAATGGGCTTTGAAATGTGTTGCGATTGAAGAACATTGTGACAAATCTTCGTTTTAATCATTTAATAAAAATTAAAGTTGACCCTAGAGGATCTTTTTGATGCCTTGTGAATTCAATTTAGATGATTTGTCTATTCATTAAGTTTGTCAGAAGCAGATAATTTCTCATCTCCATGCGAAGCGCTAGGAGTGGACGGTAGTTTGTTGCTAGAACGAATAGACATGAAGAAAAAGTGTATTGCTAGTTCCGTATAGGACAACGGCAGGCTTTGAAATTGAAAGATACAAGTTTGAAAACGAGCGAAGGGCATTGAACGGTAGTATCCGATCAGGCACATAACCCTTTACCAAGCTACCCAATGCCGGGTAGGCAAGGGGAAGGATACCCCCTTGACTGGTAAATAGGTTATGGAACCGATCGGGCTCGTATACTACCTATTGCTTTGGTCTGGTTCTAGTGATTTGTCCCTCTCCCAATACTTCCTAACATGGGTGAGAAATTATCTCCCGCTGTTGGGTTTATTTTTAGCATGTACCGACTATTTCAAACATTTATTCTTCTCGTCATACTATTACTTATAAATCTCGGAGAGGAACGACGGTGAGTGGTGCAAATACTGGTCCCCACCAGTATGATTTAATGGATTCCCCCATTATGGGCCTCTACACTTTGATTGTTGTTTTTTGTATTCTCCCATACGCAGAGTAACGATCTTTGATGAAGTTTGTCAGAAGCAGATAATTTCAGTCAACAGGGTTATTTAAATTGTTTACATGGATCGAGTATTTCTACGATTTGTAGGACTGTATTTGAATTAATACATACTTTCAAAACAACGCAATGAAAAATAACCTGATATATTGTTAATTTTTCAAAACTCATTTGCATTTTTTCGTAAAATATTTATACTACCTCTGTGAGATCGAAATTATTCTGTTATACATATGTACCTAATATAAAATACATCGCTGAATCGAAGATCCGTCCGTCAAAACGAGTTAGGCTTAATTTTATTTTTATCTAGCTGAACCCGGTGCGAGCCTTGCAACGCATGCAACTAAATGAATGAAAAATGAATAAAACTGGCGCGCTTATGGTTCTGAATGAATCTGGTTAAAATATTTTCGTTTGCTTGTGTGTGTGTTATTTATGCAAAAAAAAGGTTTTTGTCATTAATTCAACCCTTGCACCGGTTGTTTCTACCGGTTTTGCTTTCTGCGTAGAAACATTTCAAAGAAAAACGAAGCCGTATCCTGTCAGTTTGTAAGTAATTTTCTCTTGCATAACCTAAGATTAACTTCTTGTGCATAATGTAGCACTGAGAGTAACTCAACCAATTCTTGACTAAAAAGAGGTTTAAACTTCTATCAGAATATGCTTCTTACCCTTCTCGGGTTTCATTTTGTGTTTTAGTTATATGGATAATTCTCATGTTTGGTTCAAATGTCTGTTTAATTGGTTTGAGAGCCCTCCTTCCGCCTCTCCAGAGGGAAGGCGTCTCGAACCACCTAAGAAAAAAAATCCTGCCCAAAAACCCCCACATGCCAAAGTTGGTTCCATTTGAAGAACTCCAATTCCAAGAACTCGAGCTTTGCAGAAATTTGTGTTTAATTTGTATGGAAGTCCTCCCCTTCCAGGCGGGGAAGGTGCTTCGAACCATCATGAGAACCTTCTCCGGCCTCAACAGCCCCTACATATAAGTTTTCATGACAGTAGGTATGATTCTCATGTTTGGTTGACATTTGTGTCTAATTTTCATGAGAGCCCATCCCTTCCAGAGAGGGGAGGAGTCTCAAACCTCCATAGAAACATTTCTTGGTTCCGAAAACCCCCACATCCCAAATTTGGTTCCATTTGCTTCATTAATTTTCGAGTTATGCAGAAATTGGTGTGGGAGCACCCCTTATAGATACGGGAGGGGTCTCGAACCATCATAAGAACCTTCCTCGACTCCAAAAATCCCAGCATAAAATTAGTCATACCTGTTGGGATAATTCTCAGGTTTTGCTCAAATTCGTGTTTCATTTGTATGAGAGTCCCTTCTTCCAAAGATGAGGGGGTCGCAAACCACCGTAGAAACATTTCTTGCATACAAAAACCTCCACATGCCATATTTGGTTCAGTTTGTTCGATTAGTTCTTGAGTAATGCAGAAAATAGTATTTAATTGGATAGGAGCCCCCCTTTCTAAAGGCGGGAGGGGTGTCAAACTATCATAAGATCCTTTCCCGGACCCAAAAACCCCTGCATACAAATTGGCATAGCGGTAGGGATAGTTCTCATGTTTGGTTTCAATTTGTGTTTCGTATGTATGGGAGTCCCCCTTTCCAGAGTGAGGAGAGTTCTCAAATTACCATAAACACGTTTCTGGCATTAAAAAACTCGTCCATGCCAAATTTCGTTTCATTTGCATGGGGGCCCCCCTTTCTAGAGGCAGGAGGGGTCTTGAACTATCATAAGATGCTCTTCCGGACCTAAATACTCCTACATACAAATTTGTATAGCAGTAGGGATCATTCTCATGTTTGGCTTAAATTCGTGTTTCATTTTTATGGGGGCCCTTGTTTCCATAGGGAGGAGGGGGTTCAAATCACCATAAAAACATTTCTTGCCTTCAAAAACTCACCCATACCAATTGGTTCCATTTGCTTGATCAGTTCTCGAGTTATGCAGGAATTTGATTTTTATTTGCATGGGAACCCCCCTTGCTAGAGGCGGGAGGGGTCTCGAACTATCATAAGATGCTTTCCCGGACCCAAAAACCACTGAATACAAAATTGCAAAGTAGTAGGCATAGTTCTCATGTTTGGTTGAAATTTATGTTTCATTTGTATGAGAGCCCCCCTTTTTAGAGGGAGGAGGGGCTTTGAACCACCATAAAAACATTTCATGCCAAAAACTCGCCCATTTCAAATTTGGTTCCATTTGCTTGATTAGTTCCTGAGTAATGCAGAAATTTGTGTTTCATTTGTATTGAAGCCCCTCCTACTCCCTTCCAGAAGGCGAAGGAGTCCAAATCACCTTAGAAACATTTATCTTCTTCAGAAACCTCCACAGGCCAAATTTGGTTCCATTTGCTTTATTAGTTCTCGAGTTATGCAGAAATTTGTATTCCATTTGTTTGAGAGTTCCCCCCCCCCCCCCTCACCCTCCTGATATGGCGGAAGAGTCTCAAATCACCATAGAAACATTTCTCTCGTTCAAAAATTTCCACATGCCAAATTTGGTTCCATGTCCCTGATTAGTTCTCGAGTTATGCAAGGATTTGCGTTTCATTTGCATGGGATCCCCCCCTTTCAAAAAGGGGAGGGGTCTCAAATCAACATAGAACCATATTTTGTCTTCAAAAACCAATACATACTAAATTTGGTTCCATTTGCTTGATTAGTTCTCGACTCATGCAGAATATTGTATTTCATTTGTATCGAAGCCCCCCCCCCTCTCCTTTAGAATGATGAGGGGTTTTAAACCAACATAAAAACATTTTTTGTCTTCAAAAACTACCACATGCTAAATTTCGTTCTGTTTGCTTGATTAGTTCCGTCGATTTTCTGAGGGCTGCTACGATTTTCACTTCACTATCACTTCCACCTCACTGAGTTAATTTTTAATCACGGTGATACCAGTAATAACATAAAAAAGTGAGGTGGTGTGTAAGAGAAGTGAAAGTGATAGTGAAGGTGACAACCGTAATAAACCCCTATATAAAGGATTTTCTGCCTGTCTGTCTGTCTGTCTGCCTGTCTATCTGTCTGACTGTCTGCCTGGCTATTTTTTTTAGACGGGATGGAAAATCTGCAAACAGACTCCTGAAGAACTCAGGGTGTGGGGATGGCGTCAACTCCTTGACCCACTAAAAATCCACCCGTGCCTTGAGCTCCGGCCCTCCCCGGAACTACCTTTCGGTATTACTTCAGGGAGCCCAACAAACATCGGTGTTGAATTAGAGCTTTTTCAAACAAATTTCAGCTGTTTCTTCTAGAATAGCTGAATAGCTTCTCCAAATTTGTTTGAACAAGCTCTAATTTAACACCGATGTTTGTCGGGAGGGGCTAGTGTGCATAGGTCTTTAGTAGTTAGCTTCGCTGACCTGACGCTGATTCGATCGAAATGCTCCTGGATCCAAGCAGGGTTCAGGATGTCTGATGGTCCATCCAGATCGTCCGTGATTTCCCTACCCGACCACTTACGGTACCTGCCGAACCTCGCGTCGTATGGTCCTTCTTCCGATCGAGAAAGCCATGGCCAAGACCGGGGTTGGAACGTCTGGGAGTGCCGCATTACCCCAGATCGTCCCTGGTCCCCATGACATGACTGCTTATGGCTTCCTGCAGGATCCCGCCCCCTCCGCTGTAGTTCGTTTAGCCATTATGGGGAGCTTAACGGTTCGAGGGTGCACCGCGGGGAGGCAAACTACTTCCACACCACTGCTTGCCTGTCTGTGTGTCTGTCTATCGGTCTATCTGCCTGTCCCTTTTAGACTTGGAAACCACTGAACCGGTCGGCGTGAAAATTTGTATTCATGTATTTTAGGTCCCTCCATCCCATACAAAAGAAACATTCATTTCTGCATAACTCGAGAAATAATCAACCAAAATGAACCAAATTTGGCATATGTAGAGGTTTTTGGTGGCAATTTTATTTTATCTATGATGATTTGAGACCTCTCTCTTCTCTGAGAGGGGCTGCTTTCATACAAATGAATCACACATTTCTGCATAAATCGTGAACTAATGAAGCAATCGGAACCAAATTCGGCATGAGGGGATATTTGGAAGCACGATTTTTTTTATGGTTGTTGAAGACCTCTGGATGAGTGGAGGAGGAGGGGGGGGGGTGGTTCTCATACAAATTTCTGTACAACACGAGAACTAATCAATTTTTTTGGCAGTATTTATTTCTATGGTGGTTTGAGACCCCTCCCTCGTCTGAAAGAAGAGATTCATTCTATTTACGTCTCTCAAAGCTGTTCGTCTGCTGTAGACGTTTAAGTTTATTCGAGAGGTGGGGTTTTCAGAAATTTGCAAATGGAACCAAATTTGACATGTTGAAAGCAAGAAATGTGAGACCCCTCCCTCTTCTGAAAGGGGAAGGAAACTCTTCTATGAATGAAACAAAAAATTCTGTATTGCTCGAGAACTAATCTAGCAAATGGAACCAAATTTGGTTGTTTGGGGGTTGTTGAAAGCAAGAAATGTTGCTATGGTAGTTCGAGACTCCTCTCCCTACGAATAGGGCGAGGGAGCTCACATACGTAATGAAACTCGAAACCTCTCCCCTCTCTTGAAGGAGTAGGGTCCCATACAGATGAAACACAAGTTTGTGCATAACTCGAGAACTAATCAAGCACATTGTACCTTATTTGGCATGTGGGGTTTTTTGGAGGCCTCCCTTAGCTCAGTTGGTTACGGCCCAGGTACAAAACAATACCATGAGGTGACTAGGTTCGATTCTCGGTCTGGTATAGAAATTTAAGTATGATGTATGATATATACTACCACCCATTGTAGCACGGAAACTAAGTCCGACAGCAGTGAGCTCTTCTCGTTGTTAGACTTGATCAAGCTTTAATAACCACTGATTATGCTAATCATGCCATTGTATGAAGGGCCAAAAAGGGGTTGGGTGGATCGATAGGCAACGTCACTTATAAGTATCCACAGGGATATAAAGAATCTCCTTCCAACAACAAGATTGAACAATTGGTCAAACGAGCAAGCTATCTAACATGAGGATGTCCCAATGGGCGGGGAGAAGAGCCCGCCCTCTATTTACAAACGGTTAGCAATGGGGATTTGGCATTCCCACTCTCCCCATCCCGAGTGCTTCAATCGGGTGCCCTGATGGTTCCTCCCATTCCCATGAATTATTTATATAAAAATGTACATATTTATGTAAATGAAAAATACTGCAATCACTCGGTATCTATTATTTATGATCTCCTTTCAGTGGATCCTGAAATGTAAAAAATGTTGTAAAGTGTTAAAGTGTAGAGTTCTGTGGGTTCGCGCTTAAGCACGTTTTCGTTCGTTTTCAGTGATAGCAGCAGTTTCCCACAATCTTGATTTGAGGTATCCTAAAAGAGTTTATTAAATTTTACAAAAATAATATTTATACATTTTAATTGACTGTTGCCATAGTCACTATTTACTTCTTGATATTGATTTTCCAAGTATGAGTTCATGACATATGGATAAACATGATCAGCAGAATTGGAAAGCATTCAATGATTTTATTTATGTCCAATGATCTCGATTAGTAGAAAAACACTTCAACATACCATGCAATAAAAGATCTGTACTATCTGGAATCAATTTCCTGTAACATTGAAGCAGATGAAATTTAATTATTATTATTTATTTTTTAATAAATAATTTTAATATGATTATAATAATATAAAGTGATGATATGATGAAAATAAAATCATGTTGTAATGAGATACTAAATAATATACATATTAAAATAAAATGCAGCTATTTGCCTCTTCTGCTGCGAAGTTAGATGATATAAACTCTGTAAAGTCGAAAATTTATAAAAAGATGTAATTAAAGAAAGTTAATCACTAGGCAGCCTAGCAGAAAGGCAAAGAAAAATTAAGCAAACAGTTAGCCGAAATAAATTTCTTATGATTATGATTAGTGCCCAAAAAGCTAACCTTAACAAATCCACAAAAAAAAGAAAGAGAAAAAAAGGAAAGAAATTTGAATTCTCCGATAACTCTTGATTCCTACTAGGCCCATGAATAATTCTTTATATCTGTGCAATAGAAAATGAAGTATTATAAACAATTTTAGTTTTTAAATCATTAAATTTGTTTGGATAAAAAAGGAAAAAATATTAAAGTAGAATCCGTCGTATGATGCCTTCTAAAAACAAACGTCAAAAATCAGCCTATCTCAACATAACGTGGGTTGGGTTGGCTAAAACTGCATAAATGTAGAGCATAACAAATATTGCGAAGGGACGTTACAATACAACATGATAACAAAAATTATATCTGAACTGTCTGCATGTCTGCTTATTGTGGTCCTGCTGAAATTGTAAACAGACCTGCATTAGCATTGCCACGAAGGAAAAAATAATTTAAGATTACTATACAATACTTGGGAACTCCATGGATGATCTGAAATTATATCTCTATACATAAAAATGAATGTTTGTTTGTTAGTGACGCTAAACCTCGAAAATGGCTGAACCAATCTTGATGGTGTCTTCGGATGATTTGTTCCTCTTTGTTCAACAAAGGTTCAGAGTAAAAGAAAAGTTGGGAAATTTTCCAGGCAAAGTCGGAAAATTGGAAAATAAAAACAAGCATTTTTCCATACTTAAATATCAAATTTTGTTTGCATAATTCAAATGTTGTTTGTAAAAATGCAGAAAAATCACAAATAAATTCTTTTCAATATAATAAATTCAAATTTCTTCCCTTTCAAACTGAGCAAACTTCAAGAAAAAACCAATTTCCAATAATCAGTTAATAGAACATCTTCAATTGAGATGCCAGTGCTAAATTGTCACATTGAAAATTCACAAAACGTTGTTGTTTAGGAAAGTTTCTTTATGATATCTTACAGCACCGTAATCAACTCATGTAGGTCCGGCAAGACCTCATACAAAAATCAACAATTTTTCATGCGTTGGAACATCAAAAAAAAAAAAATGACTTCAGTATTTTAACATAATACACAGATTATCAATAATATGAAATGACTGCCGATTGTCATACTTTTAAAAGCCATAATTGAAAATATCCAAGTTTTCCGAATGAAAATTGACTGTCCCTTTCAGATTGACTAAAACAATAAAGGACATGTATGCAATTTATAAAAAAAGCGATGTTAATATAGAATACCGATTTATTGTGTGAATCGATTTTAAAGCTATTGCAAGCAATAAATTAATATTAGACGGAACGAAGTCCGTTGGGTCAGCTAGTACCGTATAAGAATACTTCCCTCTTTTCGTGGTAGGATAAGATTTCAGCATACTACCTTACATGCGCTTCCTACATCACGTTGGTGGGACTGCCTCCTTAGGTATAGTTGACGCGAAACAGCGTTTCTTACTCAACCACTGGATGCCAGAACAGACACTGTTTAAGCCGCACCTCCTCAATCTAACTGAAGTCAGAAGGACAACAGTGCCCTGGCTGCACTTCCAGCAAAGAACGCAACCCTTAGCTGGCGGTATTTGTCATCTCTAGACCCGTGGAAGCATGAGGTAGGAACTTGTGAGACCAGAGCTATGTTGCGGGGACGCACGCTCCTTTGCGACTCACCATTTTGCAGCCCGTCTGGTCCAGAAATTTAAGGAAGGAAAACTTATTGACACCCTGGGCTCGTTTTTGACTCACTTCCATCAAAAGTGAAGTCATTCAAATTTGAGTATATGTAACTTGAATTGACAAGTTAACAAAACAAAAACATCGACTCAAATCAGATGGATGTTTTCAATTTGTCGACTAGCCAATCTCAGTTACTTCTACTCAAATTTGAGTAACTCCAGTTTTGACGAAAGTGAGTCAAATACGACACAAAACTGATTTAAAATTGCTCGCGTTTGGTATTTAACATTGCATTGGATGGTGTGGTTTGAAGAGCTGGGATATACACGAGTGGCCAGATCTTCAGGAACAGTCTGACAAACTATTTGGCTTCGCCGACAACGTTGTTATCATAGCACGTAACTTTGCGACGATGGCGGAAACGTACAACAGACTTGAGACTAAAGCTGATAATCTTGGGTTTGTGATTAATACGTTGAAAACAAAATACATGTTGGGAAGAGACTCCAAAGAAAACAATGTTAGCCTCCTACCACGATTTCAGATCGACGATGATGAAATCGAGACGGTAGACGAATTTGGTATCTTGGCTCATTGGTAACTGCCGATAACAACACCAGCAATAAAATACAAATATGCATTATGGCCGTTCGTCGTGCCTTCTGAAGCACGCTAAGATCAAACAATGTTCGCGGAATTACAAATTTGACCATCTACAAGACAGTCAATACACCGGTAGTCCCCATGGTCTCGAAACATGGACAATGCTAGTGGAGGACAATCGCGCCCTTGGTGTTCCCAGGTAACCAATCAGCATTAGAATATGCAGTAAATCAACCCTTAATCTACATATCAGATGCTATAAGCATTATATGAGCATCTTAAAGGCTATCGGATGTAAAGATGCATTTACTGCGACTTAAATGCTTGATAGGCTGCCGTAAAGACGCTTTGGAACTGCTTATTGGTTACCTGGGTTTTTAAACGGAAGGTGTTGCGAATGATCTACGGTGGAGTGCAGATGGAAGACAGTACGTGGAGGAGGCGGTTAAATCAGGACTAACATAAGTTTCTTCTAAATCAGTCGTCTACAATGGGCTGGGTATGTCGTAAGAATGTCGGACAACTGCCCAATTAAAATGATTCTTGAAAATCGAAAATGATTCAACCACGAGGTGGGCAAAGTGTAGCCATGGATCGAATAGAATGGGGACAACTTCTGTATGGGGACAACTTTTGTATGGTAAGGTAAGTTTGTTGTCCAAAGAATCGTTGGTATGTTAAGCTGCATACTTCGCGTCTCGCGCATCTCGCGTTTGCGGGTTTGCAACAATTCTCCGTACTGAGTATTTTTGTCTGGTGAAAAAACAGGGGTGGAAATAGGAAAAAATACCGAGCGACCACAACAGAAGGATGTAGATGTTTTACTGTTTTACTGCCATAAACACGTTGCAAGTTATGTCTCCGGTTTGCAAAGGCATTTAAAAAACCACCTGCTGAAAACATATTTTAAAGTCAGTGATATATATTTTTTGACTGCACGTTTCCACGCTGTAACTCTCGCAATGGAAGTTTATATTCTCTAGAACGACATGTAGTGTTCTACCCTGGAAAATAATAAACGATACCTGAGCAACAATTTAAATGCAAATCGGTTTTATTCATGTTCTATGGTAGATTTATAAAAGCATTATGGAGATCATCAGGTTTTATAAGGGCATTTTCCAAGTTAAGGTGGTTTTAATTGATTAATAGTTCTGAAGAGTGATTAAAGAACACTTGAAGAAACCTCCATAAAACAACATCATTTATAAGTGTTATTCACCTTATGAGAAATTTTATAAGATACTTGATTCCCCTCTCAGGACAACGTTTCGCAACTTTCATAAAACCTGATAAAAGTTTTGAAAATGTTTTATGACATTCTTCTTCAAGATAAATGTATTTTGAAAATGCTGCCATAAAACGCTCTTAGAACTATTTGATTTAGAATAAGAGCACATATTCTTGAGAAAGAACATTATGTGAAAAAATAAACAAACTGGACAATGGACGCCTATAGGTGAAAGAAAATATAAAACAGTGGATCGTTCAAGCGAAATTCAATAAAAACCTATCCAACTTATTGAGTACTTCTTCATCTCAGCCACCAACGACATTTTTTTTGACCATCGCTAGATTCCATTGGATTCGCAGCCTTCTGAAACTAACTTATCAGAAGGGTCTATGCGTTATGCGTCCTATTTTTTGTAACGAATCAAATTAAATCGTTGCAATGCTGTCGCCAGTTGAAAACCGAGAATCATATCTCATGATAATTGATTTTAATGCCACCTATGCAAGTTAGACGTTCCAGGTAGTGGGTTATCGCCATGCGTTTATAGTATTTCCACCACCGTTAACGGCATACGCTGAAGCATTCTCGACGACAGCCATTTCTTCAAAATTTAGAATTGATATAACTTAGATTCTGTAATATATATTGAATATTTAATCACATCAGTTTGTATACGCACTTGCTGTGAGCAATCTGATAGAGTACGATTCAAAGTTCATTCACTAATAATCGAGATATATCAAATTGAAATTGCGAGGTAAGTTTGCGAGAGAGGATAAAAGATAGGAAAAATACATGGAGCAGCGATTCACCTTTTGGAAGTATTTGGAGCGCTGGAATGGCTCAGTGATCTACTACACAGCGCATTTTTTCCGACTTAGGTTTAACATATAGATCAAGAGAAAAATTCATTTTTCGCTCATTTGATGTTTCCGGCATCGAGGCAATATTATTATTTGTTATTCTTCCCAAAACCATTGTTAGCATAAGAGTTTTTTTTTGTTGTTTTTTTTCTTTTGTTTTTTATAGAATTATGCTGATAATAAAAAACAATAAATTATTATCTGTAATTATGACTAAGAACTACAATTATGCATAGGCACTTTTGATTTGAACGTACACATTTTCTGTTTATAATGTGATTTCTTCACAAGTTTTATTCAAGCGTAATTCATCTTTTTCAAGAATATAACAAATAAAGATGAACTTATAGCGCTCCTCAAAAAATAGTCTTTTGCAAGAAATATAAGTTTTATTTACGTTTTATGGTAGTTTTAGATAAAACCATTGATAAAATGGCGGACGTGGCTATTCTGGATTCCCTCGGAATGGTAGCCATTTACATAAGTATGCAACAAAACTCTCGTTTTTCCAATGCTACGAACAAACAATGCTGTTTGAAATACATTTTGAAACATAAAATGGATTGTAGACACTAATTTATTCAATATATAACTGTTTATCAGCCTTGTCATCTAATTTTTGTAATTTCAACTTTATATTAATTTTTTAAATAAGTCAATGTTCTAGCAATAATTCAGTGGCGCATTAAAATTTTCGAACTTTCGTGTTATAAAACACCAATAAACTGAATGCCGCATGAAAAATTCATCAATTGCAGGCAAAAACAGATGCATTTATGGTCAATTTTACAACTCATTTACATACGTATTCACTTTGGAGATGAAATATAGTAGCTTCCACTCAACTATAAAGAAAAAAATTCCCATTCTGCAGAACGGTTTGAAAAATGGAATCTTCGAAACATATTTGTGACGGACTGGAAGTGTTCTCAAAGAGAAAAATCATAAAACTATCAAAACTTGTGGTAGTTGCAGCATGTCTTGAATGTCATTTTAAGTATGTACCGATAAAACATTAAGTTTTAAGCGAACCTTGGGAAATAGTCTTGAGAACCTCCTGTAGTATGGGCCTTTTGGAACTTATGAGGGTTTTATGGCTGTTTTATCGATGTTATGTAGAATATCTAGTTTAATGCGTGGTTTTATCAAATGAGTCTTGTTACTTGGGTAAACAATGTAACTGACAAAACTGGTTTTATTCGCACCTAGATTCGAAGCTATTTCAACTAGAATTCCAGTACCACATTCAGTAATGGCAACAGAAATGTCGGTGTGTTTGACAGCGTTCGATAATATTTCAGTAAACCGTAACTGAACATTGCTGATTGATTTTTTGTCAACCGAGTTTTTCAATAAATTTGACAGGAAATTAACGAGAGCTCGGTTGTTCCATTTCGAACCGAAAAGACTCCCGAGCATTCAGCAGATAAAAACTTGCTTGAAATTCAACCTAGTTCGGTATTATTTTTAAAGTGTGTAGGTTACATTGAATAATATGAATAATTTGGCAGCATTAATTTAGTGTCTTACATATTTTTATATAATCAGTCCTAAGAATTTTTATCAGCAAACGATCATTTCACTCAATTTCTTCAATGATGAATGAATGATTCTATTGTCTGTTCACTTTCAGACAAATAATGAGCAAGAGCAAATCAATTGATACTTGTGAATATTCATACACACTTAGAAAATTCTATAGTATTCGGTAATTTTTTACCGAACTTTGAACAGCTGAACAGTTGCATCCACTTAACGGATTTCGGTAAAATCTGACAAGTTCGGTAATTTTTTTCTGAATACCGCGAAATTTCGCCGGATCCGGCGAAATTTTACAGTATTCAGGAAAAAAAATTACCGGAACTTGTCAAATTTTACCGAAATCCGTTAAATTGGATTAGCGAACTGTTCAGCTGTTCAAAGTTCGGTAAAAAATTACCGAATACTATAAAATTTTCTAAGTGTGTATGAATATTCACAAGTATCAATTGATTTGCTCTTGCTTCATTATTTGTCTGAAAGTGAACAGCACAATAAGAATCATTCATTCATCATTGAAGAAATTGAATTGAAATGATCGTTTACTGATAAAAATTCTTGGAAACGATTATATAAAAATATGTAAGGACACTAAATTAATGCTGCCAAATTATTCATATTATTCAATGTAACCTACACACTTTAAAAATAATACCGAACTAGGTTGAATTTCAAGCAAGTTTTTATCTGCTGAATGCTCGGTAGTCTTTTCGGTTCAAAATGGAACAACCGAGCTCTCGTTAATTTTCCTGTCAAATTTATTGAAAAACTCGGTTGACAAAAAAAATCCAATCAGCAATGTTCAGTTACCGGTTTACTGAAATATTATCGAACGCTGTCAAACACACCGACATTTCTGTTGCCATTACTGAATGTGGTACTGGAATTCTAGTTGAAATAACTTCGAATCTAGGTACGAATAAAACCAGTTTTGTCAGTTACATTGTTTACCCAAGTAACAAGACTCATTTGATAAAACCACGCATTAAACTAGATATTATACATAACATCGATAAAACAGCCATAAAACCCTCATAAGTTCCAAAAGGCCCATACTACAGGAGGTTCTCAAGACTATTTCCCAAGGTTCGCTTAAAACTTAATGTTTTATCGGTACATACTTAAAATGACATTCAAGACATGCTGCAACTACCACAAGTTTTGATAGTTTTATGATTTTTCTCTTTGAGAACACTTCCAGTCCGTCACAAATATGTTTCGAAGATTCCATTTTTCAAACCGTTCTGCAGAATGGGGAATTTTTTTCTTTATAGTTGAGTGGAAGCTACTATATTTCATCTCCAAAGTGAATACGTATGTAAATGAGTTGTAAAATTGACCATAAATGCATCTGTTTTTTGCCTGAAATTGATGAATTTTTCATGCGACATTCTGTTTATTGGTGTTTTATAACACGAAAGTTCGAAAATTTTAATGCGCCACTGAATTATTGCTAGAACATTGACTTATTTAAAAAATTAATATAAAGTTGAAATTACAAAAATTAGATGACAAGGCTGATAAACAGTTATATATTGAATAAATTGTGTCTACAATCCATTTTATGTTTCAAAATGTATTTCAAACAGCATTGTTTGTTCGTAGCATTGGAAAAACGAGAGTTTTGTTGCATACTTATGTAAATGGCTACCATTCCGAGGGAATCCAGAATAGCCACGTCCGCCATTTTATCAATGGTTTTATCTAAAACTACCATAAAACGTAAATAAAACTTATATTTCTTGCAAAAGACTATTTTTTGAGGAGCGCTATAAGTTCATCTTTATTTGTTATATTCTTGAAAAAGATGAATTACGCTTGAATAAAACTTGTGAAGAAATCACATTATAAACAAAGAAAATGTGTACGTTCAAATCAAAAGTGCCTATGCATAATTGTAGTTCTTAGTCATAATTACAGATAATAATTTATTGTTTTTTATTATCAGCATAATTCTATAAAAAACAAAAGAAAAAAAACAACAAAAAAAAACTCTTATGCTAACAATGGTTTTGGGAAGAATAACAAATAATAATATTGCCTCGATGGCGGAAACATCAAATGAGCGAAAAATGAATTTTTCTCTTGATCTATATGTTAAACCTAAGTCGGAAAAAATGCGCTGTGTAGTAGATCACTGAGCCATTCCAGCGCTCCAAATACTTCCAAAAGGTGAATCGCTGCTCCATGTATTTTTTCCTATCTTTTATCCCTCTCTCGCAAACTTACCTCGCAATTTCAATTTGATATATCTCGATTATTAGTGAATGAACTTTGAATCGTACTCTATCAGATTGCTCACAGCAAGTGCGTATACAAACTGATGTGATTAAATATTCAATATATATTACAGAATCTAAGTTATATCAATTCTAAATTTTGAAGAAATGGCTGTCGTCGAGAATGCTTCAGCGTATGCCGTTAACGGTGGTGGAAATACTATAACGCATGGCGATAACCCACTACCTGGAACGTCTAACTTGCATAGGTGGCATAAAATCAATTATCATGAGATATGATTCTCGGTTTTCAACTGGCGATACATTGCAACATTTAATTTGATTCGTTACAAAAAATAGGACGCATAACGCATAGACCCTTCTGATAAGTTAGTTTCAGAAGGCTGCGAATCCAATGGAATCTAGCGATGGTCAAAAAAAAAATGTCGTTGGTGGCTGAGATGAAGAAGTACTCAATAAGTTGGATAGGTTTTTATTGAATTTCCGCTTGAACGATCCACTGTTTTATATTTTCTTTCACCTATAGGCGTCCATTGTCCAGTTTGTTTATTTTTCACATAATGTTCTTTCTCAAGAATATGTGCTCTTATTCTAAATCAAATAGTTCTAAGAGCGTTTTATGGCAGCATTTTCAAAATACATTTATCTTGAAGAAGAATGTCATAAAACATTTTCAAAACTTTTATCAGGTTTTATGAAAGTTGCGAAACGTTGTCCTGAGAGGGGAATCAAGTATCTTATAAAATTACTCATAAGGTGAATAACACTTATAAATGATGTTGTTTTATGGAGGTTTCTTCAAGTGTTCTTTAATCACTCTTCAGAACTATTAATCAATTAAAACCACCTTAACTTGGAAAATGCCCTTATAAAACCTGATGATCTCCATAATGCTTTTATAAATCTACCATAGAACATGAATAAAACCGATTTGCATTTAAATTGTTGCTCAGGTATCGTTTATTATTTTCCAGGGTAGAACACTACATGTCGTTCTAGAGAATATAAACTTCCATTGCGAGAGTTACAGCGTGGAAACGTGCAGTCAAAAAATATATATCACTGACTTTAAAATATGTTTTCAGCAGGTGGTTTTTGAAATGCCTTTGCAAACCGGAGACATAACTTGCAACGTGTTTATGGCAGTAAAACAGTAAAACATCTGCATCCTCCTGTTGTGGTCTCTCGGTATTTTTTCCTATTTCCACCCCTATTTTTTCACCAGACAAAAATACTCAGTACGGAGAATTGTTGCAAACCCACAAACGCGAGATGCGCGAGACGCGAAGTATGCAGCTTAACATACCAACGATTTTTTGGACTACAAACTTACCTTACCATACAAAAGTTGTCCCCATACAAAAGTTGTCCCCATTCTATTCGATTCATGGCTACACTTCGCCCGCCTCGTGGTCGAATCATTTTCGATATTCAAGAATCATTTTAATTGGGCAGTTGTCCGACATTCTTACGACATACCCAGCCCATTGTAGACGACTGATTTAGAAGAAACTTATGTTAGTCCTGATTTAACCGCCTCCTCCACGTACTGTCTTCCATCTGCACTCCACCGTAGATCATTCGCAACACCTTCCGTTTAAAAACCCAGGTAACCAATAAGCAGTTCCAAAGCGTCTTTACGGCAGCCTATCAAGCATTTAAGTCGCAGTAAATGCATCTTTACATCCGATAGCCTTTAAGATGCTGATATAATGCTTATAGCATCTGATATGTAGATTAAGGGTTGATTTACTGCATATTCTAATGCTGATTGGTTACCTGGGAACACCAAGGGCACGATTGTCCTCCACTAGCATTGTCCATGTTTCGAGACCATGGAGGACTACCGGTGTATTGACTGTCTTGAAGATGGTCAAATTTGTAATTCCGCGAACATTGTTTGATCTTAGCGTGCTTCAGAAGGCACGACGAACGGCCATAATGCATATTTGTATTTTATTGCTGGTGTTGTTATCGGCAGTTACCAATGAGCCAAGATACCAAATTCGTCTACCGTCTCGATTTCATCATCGTCGATCTGAAATCGTGGTAGGAGGCTAACATTGTTTTCTTTGGAGTCTCTTCCCAACATGCATTTTGTTTTCAACGTATTAATCACAAACCCAAGATTATCAGCTTTAGTCTCAAGTCTGTTGTACGTTTCCGCCATCGTCGCAAAGTTACGTGCTATGATAACAACGTTGTCGGCGAAGCCAAATAGTTTGTCAGACTGTTCCTGAAGATCTGGCCACTCGTGTATATCCCAGCTCTTCAAACCACACCATCCAATGCAATGTTAAATACCAAACGCGAGCAATTTTAAATCAGTTTTGTGTCGTATTTGACTCACTTTCGTCAAAACTGGAGTTACTCAAATTTGAGTAGAAGTAACTGAGATTGGCTAGTCGACAAATTGAAAACATCCATCTGATTTGAGTCGATGTTTTTGTTTTGTTAACTTGTCAATTCAAGTTACATATACTCAAATTTGAATGACTTCACTTTGATGGAAGTGAGTCAAAAGCGAGCCAGGGTGTCAATAAGTTTTCTTTCCTTAAATTTCTGGACCAGACGGGCTGCAAAATGGTGAGTCGCAAAGGAGCGTGCGTCCCCGCAACATAGCTGTGGTCTCACAAGTTCCTACCTCATGCTTCCACGGGTCTAGAGATGACAAATACCGCCAGCTAAGGGTTGCGTTCTTTGCTGGAAGTGCAGCCAGGGCACTGTTGTCCTTCTGACTTCAGTTAGATTGAGAAGGTGCGGCTTAAACAGTGTCTGTTCTGGCATCCAGTGGTTGAGTAAGAAACGCTGTTTCGCGTCAACTATACCTAAGGAGGCAGTCCCACCAACGTGATGTAGGAAGCGCATGTAAGGTAGTATGCTGAAATCTTATCCTACCACGAAAAGAGGAAGTATTCTTATACGGTACTAGCTGACCCAACGGACTTCGTTCCGTCTAATATTAATTTATTGCTTGCAATAGCTTTAAAATCGATTCACACAATAAATCGGTATTCTATATTAACATCGCTTTTTTATAAATTGCATACATGTCCTTTATTGTTTTAGTCAATCTGAAAGGGACAGTCAATTTTCATTCGGAAAACTTGGATATTTTCAATTATGGCTTTTAAAAGTATGACAATCGGCAGTCATTTCATATTATTGATAATCTGTGTATTATGTTAAAATACTGAAGTCATTTTTTTTTTTTTGATGTTCCAACGCATGAAAAATTGTTGATTTTTGTATGGGGTCTTGCCGGACCTACATGAGTTGATTACGGTGCTGTAAGATATCATAAAGAAACTTTCCTAAACAACAACGTTTTGTGAATTTTCAATGTGACAATTTAGCACTGGCATCTCAATTGAAGATTTTCTATTAACTGATTATTGGAAATTGGTTTTTTCTTGAAGTTTGCTCAGTTTAAAAGGGAAGAAATTTGAATTTATTATGTTGAAAAGAATTTATTTGTGATTTTTCTGCATTTTTACAAACAACATTTGATATATGCAAACAAAATTTGATATTTTAGTATGGAAAAATGCATGTTTTTATTTTCCAATTTTCCGACTTTGCCTGGAAAATTTCCAAAATTTTCTTTTACTCTGAACCTTTGTTGAACAAAGAGGAACAAATCATCCGAAGACACCATCAAGATTGGTTCAGCCATTTTCGAGGTTTAGCGTCACTAACAAACAAACATTCATTTTTATGTATAGAGATATAATTTCAGATCATCCATGGAGTTCCCAAGTATTGTATAGTAATCTTAAATTATTTTTTCCTTCGTGGCAATGCTAATGCAGGTCTGTTTACAATTTCAGCAGGACCACAATAAGCAGACATGCAGACAGTTCAGATATAATTTTTGTTATCATGTTGTATTGTAACGTCCCTTCGCAATATTTGTTATGCTCTACATTTATGCAGTTTTAGCCAACCCAACCCACGTTATGTTGAGATAGGCTGATTTTTGACGTTTGTTTTTAGAAGGCATCATACGACGGATTCTACTTTAATATTTTTTCCTTTTTTATCCAAACAAATTTAATGATTTAAAAACTAAAATTGTTTATAATACTTCATTTTCTATTGCACAGATATAAAGAATTATTCATGGGCCTAGTAGGAATCAAGAGTTATCGGAGAATTCAAATTTCTTTCCTTGTTTTCTCTTTCTTTTTTTGTGGATTTGTTAAGTTAGCTTTTTGGGCACTAATCATAATCATAAGAAATTTATTTCGGCTAACTGTTTGCTTAATTTTTCTTTGCCTTTCTGCTAGGCTGCCTAGTGATTAACTTTCTTTAATTACATCTTTTTATAAATTTTCGACTTTACAGAGTTTATATCATCTAACTTCGCAGCAGAAGAGGCAAATAGCTGCATTTTATTTTAATATGTATATTATTTAGTATCTCATTACAACATGATTTTATTTTCATCATATCATCACTTTATATTATTATAATCATATTAAAATTATTTATTAAAAAAATAAATAATAATAATTAAATTTCATCTGCTTCAATGTTACAGGAAATTGATTCCAGATAGTACAGATCTTTTATTGCATGGTATGTTGAAGTGTTTTTCTACTAATCGAGATCATTGGACATAAATAAAATCATTGAATGCTTTCCAATTCTGCTGATCATGTTTATCCATATGTCATGAACTCATACTTGGAAAATCAATATCAAGAAGTAAATAGTGACTATGGCAACAGTCAATTAAAATGTATAAATATTATTTTTGTAAAATTTAATAAACTCTTTTAGGATACCTCAAATCAAGATTGTGGGAAACTGCTGCTATCACTGAAAACGAACGAAAACGTGCTTAAGCGCGAACCCACAGAACTCTACACTTTAACACTTTACAACATTTTTTACATTTCAGGATCCACTGAAAGGAGATCATAAATAATAGATACCGAGTGATTGCAGTATTTTTCATTTACATAAATATGTACATTTTTATATAAATAATTCATGGGAATGGGAGGAACCATCAGGGCACCCGATTGAAGCACTCGGGATGGGGAGAGTGGGAATGCCAAATCCCCATTGCTAACCGTTTGTAAATAGAGGGCGGGCTCTTCTCCCCGCCCATTGGGACATCCTCATGTTAGATAGCTTGCTCGTTTGACCAATTGTTCAATCTTGTTGTTGGAAGGAGATTCTTTATATCCCTGTGGATACTTATAAGTGACGTTGCCTATCGATCCACCCAACCCCTTTTTGGCCCTTCATACAATGGCATGATTAGCATAATCAGTGGTTATTAAAGCTTGATCAAGTCTAACAACGAGAAGAGCTCACTGCTGTCGGACTTAGTTTCCGTGCTACAATGGGTGGTAGTATATATCATACATCATACTTAAATTTCTATACCAGACCGAGAATCGAACCTAGTCACCTCATGGTATTGTTTTGTACCTGGGCCGTAACCAACTGAGCTAAGGGAGGCCTCCAAAAAACCCCACATGCCAAATAAGGTACAATGTGCTTGATTAGTTCTCGAGTTATGCACAAACTTGTGTTTCATCTGTATGGGACCCTACTCCTTCATGAGAGGGAGAGGTTTCGAGTTTCATTACGTATGTGAGCTCCCTCGCCCTATTCGTAGGGAGAGGAGTCTCGAACTACCATAGCAACATTTCTTGCTTTCAACAACCCCCAAACAACCAAATTTGGTTCCATTTGCTAGATTAGTTCTCGAGCAATACAGAATTTTTGTTTCATTCATAGAAGAGTTTCCTTCCCCTTTCAGAAGAGGGAGGGGTCTCACATTTCTTGCTTTCAACATGTCAAATTTGGTTCCATTTGCAAATTTCTGAAAACCCCACCTCTCGAATAAACTTAAACGTCTACAGCAGACGAACAGCTTTGAGAGACGTAAATAGAATGAATCTCTTCTTTCAGACGAGGGAGGGGTCTCAAACCACCATAGAAATAAATACTGCCAAAAAAATTGATTAGTTCTCGTGTTGTACAGAAATTTGTATGAGAACCACCCCCCCTCCTCCACTCATCCAGAGGTCTTCAACAACCATAAAAAAATCGTGCTTCCAAATATCCCCTCATGCCGAATTTGGTTCCGATTGCTTCATTAGTTCACGATTTATGCAGAAATGTGTAATTCATTTGTATGAAAGCAGCCCCTCTCCAGAGAAGAGAGAGGTCTCAAATCATCATAGATAAAATAAAATTGCCACCAAAAACCTCTACATATGCCAAATTTGGTTCATTTTGGTTGATTATTTCTCGAGTTATGCAGAAATGAATGTTTCTTTTGTATGGGATGGAGGGACCTAAAATACATGAATACAAATTTTCACGCCGACCGGTTCAGTGGTTTCCAAGTCTAAAAGGGACAGGCAGATAGACCGATAGACAGACACACAGACAGGCAAGCAGTGGTGTGGAAGTAGTTTGCCTCCCCGCGGTGCACCCTCGAACCGTTAAGCTCCCCATAATGGCTAAACGAACTACAGCGGAGGGGGCGGGATCCTGCAGGAAGCCATAAGCAGTCATGTCATGGGGACCAGGGACGATCTGGGGTAATGCGGCACTCCCAGACGTTCCAACCCCGGTCTTGGCCATGGCTTTCTCGATCGGAAGAAGGACCATACGACGCGAGGTTCGGCAGGTACCGTAAGTGGTCGGGTAGGGAAATCACGGACGATCTGGATGGACCATCAGACATCCTGAACCCTGCTTGGATCCAGGAGCATTTCGATCGAATCAGCGTCAGGTCAGCGAAGCTAACTACTAAAGACCTATGCACACTAGCCCCCTCCCGACAAACATCGGTGTTAAATTAGAGCTTGTTCAAACAAATTTGGAGAAGCTATTCAGCTATTCTAGAAGAAACAGCTGAAATTTGTTTGAAAAAGCTCTAATTCAACACCGATGTTTGTTGGGCTCCCTGAAGTAATACCGAAAGGTAGTTCCGGGGAGGGCCGGAGCTCAAGGCACGGGTGGATTTTTAGTGGGTCAAGGAGTTGACGCCATCCCCACACCCTGAGTTCTTCAGGAGTGTGTTTGCAGATTTTCCATCCCGTCTAAAAAAAATAGCCAGGCAGACAGTCAGACAGATAGACAGGCAGACAGACAGACAGACAGGCAGAAAATCCTTTATATAGGGGTTTATTACGGTTGTCACCTTCACTATCACTTTCACTTCTCTTACACACCACCTCACTTTTTTATGTTATTACTGGTATCACCGTGATTAAAAATTAACTCAGTGAGGTGGAAGTGATAGTGAAGTGAAAATCGTAGCAGCCCTCAGAAAATCGACGGAACTAATCAAGCAAACAGAACGAAATTTAGCATGTGGTAGTTTTTGAAGACAAAAAATGTTTTTATGTTGGTTTAAAACCCTCATCATTCTAAAGGAGAGGGGGGCTTCGATACAAATGAAATACAATATTCTGCATGAGTCGAGAACTAATCAAGCAAATGGAACCAAATTTAGTATGTATTGGTTTTTGAAGACAAAATATGGTTCTATGTTGATTTTAGACCCCTACACTTTTTGAAAGGGGGGGGATCCCATTCAAATGAAACGCAAATCCTTGCATAACTCGAGAACTAATCAGGGACATGGAACCAAATTTGGCATGTGGAAATTTTTGAACGAGAGAAATGTTTCTATGGTGATTTGAGACTCTTCCGCCATATCAGGATGGTGAGGGGGGGGGAACTCTCAAACAAATGGAAAACAAATTTCTGCATAACTCGAGAACTAATAAAGCAAATATAACCAAATTTGGCCTGTGGAGGCTTCTGAAGAAGATAAATGTTTCTAAGGTGATTTGGACTCCTTCGCCTTCTGGAAGGGAGTAGGAGGGGCTTCAATACAAATGAAACACAAATTTCTGCATTACTCAGGAACTAATCAAGCAAATGGAACCAAATTTGAAATGGACGAGTTTTTGGCATTAAATGTTTTTATGGTGGTTCAAAGCCCCTCCTCCCTCTAAAAAGGGGGCTCTCATACAAATGAAACACAAATTTCAACCAAACATGAGAACTATGCCTACTGCTTTGCAATTTTGTATTCAGTGGTTTTTGGGTCCGGGAAAGCATCTTATGATAGTTCGAGACCCCTCCCGCCTCTAGCAAGGGGGGTTCCCATGCTAATTAAAATCAAATTCCTGCATAACTCGAGAACTGATCAAGCAAATGGAACCAATTGGTATGGGTGAGTTTTTGAAGGCAAGAAATGTTTTTATGGTGATTTGAACCCCCTCCTCCCTATGGAAACAAGGGCCCCCATAAAAATGAAACACGAATTTAAGCCAAACATGAGAATGATCCCTACTGCTATACAAATTTGTATGTAGGAGTATTTAGGTCCGGAAGAGCATCTTATGATAGTTCAAGACCCCTCCTGCCTCTAGAAAGGGGGGCCCCCATGCAAATGAAACGAAATTTGGCATGGACGAGTTTTTGAAGGCAAGAAATGTGTTTATGGTAATTTGAGAACTCTCCTCACTCTGGAAAGGGGGACTCCCATACATACGAAACACAAATTGAAACCAAACATGAGAACTATCCCTACCGCTATGCCAATTTGTATGCAGGGGTTTTTGGGTCCGTGATAGGATCTTATGATAGTTTGACACCCCTCCCGCCTTTAGAAAGGGGGGCTCCTATCCAATTAAATACTATTTTCTGCATTACTCAAGAACTAATCGAACAAACTGAACCAAATATGGCATGTGGAGGTTTTTGTATGCAAGAAATGTTTCTACGGTGGTTTGCGACCCCCTCATCTTTGGAAGAAGGGACTCTCATACAAATGAAACACGAATTTGAGCAAAACCTGAGAATTATCCCAACAGGTATGACTAATTTTATGCTGGGATTTTTGGAGTCGAGGAAGGTTCTTATGATGGTTCGAGACCCCTCCCGTATCTATAAGGGGTGCTCCCACCAATGAAACACAATTTCTGCATAACTCGAAAATTAATGAAGCAAATGGAACCAAATTTGGGATGTGGGGGTTTTCGGAACCAAGAAATGTTTCTATGGAGGTTTGAGACTCCTCCCCTCTCTGGAAGGGATGGGCTCTCATGAAAATTAGACACAAATGTCAACCAAACATGAGAATCATACCTACTGTCATGAAAACTTATATGTAGGGGCTGTTGAGGCCGGAGAAGGTTCTCATGATGGTTCGAAGCACCTTCCCCGCCTGGAAGGGGAGGACTTCCATACAAATTAAACACAAATTTCTGCAAAGCTCGAGTTCTTGGAATTGGAGTTCTTCAAATGTAACCACCTCTGGCATGTGGGGGTTTTTGGGCAGGATTTTTTTCTTAGGTGGTTCGAGACGCCTTCCCTCTGGAGAGGCGGAAGGAGGGCTCTCAAACCAATGAAACAGACATTTGAACCAAACATGAGAATTATCCATATAACTAAAACACAAAATGAAACCTCGAGAAGGGTAAGAAGCATATTCTGATAGAAGTTTAAACCCTCTTTTAGTCAAGAATTGGTTGAGTTACTCTCAGTGCTACATTATGCACAAGAAGTTAATCTTAGGTTATGCAAGAGAAAATTACTTACAAACTGACAGGATACGGCTTCGTTTTTCTTTGAAATGTTTCTACGCAGAAAGCAAAACCGGTAGAAACAACCGGTGCAAGGGTTGAATTAATGACAAAAACCTTTTTTTTGCATAAATAACACACACACAAGCAAACGAAAATATTTTAACCAGATTCATTCAGAACCATAAGCGCCATAAAATTAAGCCTAACTCGTTTTGACGGACGGATCTTCGATTCAGCGATGTATTTTATATTAGGTACATATGTATAACAGAATAATTTCGATCTCACAGAGGTAGTATAAATATTTTACGAAAAAATGCAAATGAGTTTTGAAAAATTAACAATATATCAGGTTATTTTTCATTGCGTTGTTTTGAAAGTATGTATTAATTCAAATACAGTCCTACAAATCGTAGAAATACTCGATCCATGTAAACAATTTAAATAACCCTGTTGACTGAAATTATCTGCTTCTGACAAACTTCATCAAAGATCGTTACTCTGCGTATGGGAGAATACAAAAAACAACAATCAAAGTGTAGAGGCCCATAATGGGGGAATCCATTAAATCATACTGGTGGGGACCAGTATTTGCACCACTCACCGTCGTTCCTCTCCGAGATTTATAAGTAATAGTATGACGAGAAGAATAAATGTTTGAAATAGTCGGTACATGCTAAAAATAAACCCAACAGCGGGAGATAATTTCTCACCCATGTTAGGAAGTATTGGGAGAGGGACAAATCACTAGAACCAGACCAAAGCAATAGGTAGTATACGAGCCCGATCGGTTGCATAACCTATTTACCAGTCAAGGGGGTATCCTTCCCCTTGCCTACCCGGCATTGGGTAGCTTGGTAAAGGGTTATGTGCCTGATCGGATACTACCGTTCAATGACCTTCTGCTCTTTATCAAACTTGTATCTTTCAATTTCAAAGCCTGCCGTTGTCCTATACGGAACTAGCAATACACTTTTTCTTCATGTCTATTCGTTCTAGCAACAAACTACCGTCCACTCCTAGCGCTTCGCATGGAGATGAGAAATTATCTGCTTCTGACAAACTTAATGAATAGACAAATCATCTAAATTGAATTCACAAGGCATCAAAAAGATCCTCTAGGGTCAACTTTAATTTTTATTAAATGATTAAAACGAAGATTTGTCACAATGTTCTTCAATCGCAACACATTTCAAAGCCCATTTCTCCAATTGCACTGCGATGAAAATGTATGTATTGTGAAATCTGACTAGGAAAAACGCAAATACAGAATAAAGCTATATTATCTATTAACAATATATCAGAGGTTTTTTTCACAATGTCACTTAGCTTTTCCCCGGTGGCGAACCAGCCCAGGAGGCTGAAAGCCACTCTAATAAAGATACAAAAAAAGCTTTTCCGGTAGAAACAAACGCATCAATGACCTCCGAGAAATTTTTGATAAATACAGAATGTTTCCGCAGACTTTTGCAAAACCTTAGGACAGCTGACTAATACTTGCGATACACACAGAAAAAAAGTGGTCCCGATAATGAAAACGAACCGTGAACTAGTTCACGTTTTCAGAGATTTTTCCTTTATATGTTATTTAGTTCATGATTACGTGATTTAGTTCACGGTGTATTTTTGCTTGTTCTCGAATTTATGACTGCAGTTCACGGATCTTGGCACGGATTTTTTTCCGTGCAAGAAGTAGTCTTTTGTCTTTTTTCCGCAGCTTTATAAACTATACTTCAAACTCAAGCGATATATATATATATATCTGGAGTTAACGTAAAAGTAAGTTACAAAACGTGACTTTGAGTGTGATGGATTGTATTTTATTATGTTTTGAATTGGGATTATAGAATAAGCCAACATGAACA